>OX465255.1:14550437-14957776 GCA_949987775.1 Aproaerema taeniolella | reverse complement strand
AAAAACTGGTATAATCCTTGCCGTTACGAATTATTTTTATACGATTTAAAGCATGCCGCCATGACATTACGATGACACTTTACGGGATGCCAGTAGTAATAAATGGTTTGAAAAAAAAATTCGTTTTCTTTTGGTAATTTAGGAAAAGATGACGAAGTTATTATGATTACAATTAATTTACATCAATTTGAACTGAAATTCATTTCAAATGCAACGTATTTCTTCGTTATTAACTTCATTGTCAAAGCCAGACTTTTTTGATTAATGAAGTTTTTTTAAATTGGCAAGAAAACAGAAAGAGACAATCCGCCTCGCACATCGGTGTCCCTTTCGGTTTCAATAGAGGCTGTCGGAGAAGCAGTCGAAAGTGTACCTTATTGCTATGGGGTTAAGTTTCATATTTCTTAATACGATTTTTCTAAGTAATTGGTCCTTTAAAAGAGAAAGTACTAAGTCCATGTAAATTACAGCATTTGTCTTTAGGACGCATTGAAAGTGACAAATTGAACGGAACTTGACGCAGTAAATTGTAAACAATTTGAAATATATGAAAATTTTGTTAAAATTTTAAAGACTAAGTGAATTTTTGTATAAAGTTTTATTAATATTCAATTTTGTGACCATGAGAATATGCTTGGTTTGTAAATATAAACAGAAAAAAGGAGATAATCGGTCAATGTACAAGTATGTTTTTTTACAAACTGTTTTATTGAAAAATGTTGTTTTAAAACGTCTTAATTCTACTTTAAATGATTAGAAATTGTCGGGAAGACATTCCTCTTTTTCTAAGTATATATATAGTAATGTTAAAATGACTATAAAAGATAAAATTTTCGCATTTTCAATTTCGCTTGATTCGCCTGCTTTATTTCACTAGTGCTTCCAAAGACAGTCGATAAAAACAATGTCGATAGAAACATGTTATAGGTATATTAGTGTAAAATATTACTTGATGTTACGTACAATGGCAAACAAAACCGTTTTTATTTTGTTGAGTACCCATGATTACTTTTTTAGGGTTATGTAGTAGACTACAAAGTTATAGTTTCGCCATATCCGTCTACTCGCAATTTTCTAAGAGACCCTTGATACTACAAAACTGTAATCACACCTTAGTACCTAAGCTTTTCAAGATAACAAGTAATGTTTGATTAATTTGCGCGTCGCTCGACACGCTCTTGAATGATTTTAGATAAATATTTAAGAGTTTACTAATCTTACCTAACCAACCAAATTTCTTACAACAGATTTCCAACCGACGAAGTTTTTTAAAAAAAAATGGCTTCAAAATATGAATGTTTCGAAGAATTGGACATCAAAGAAAAGCCACGAAATATGTTCGAAGCATTTTGACCCTAACTGTTTCATAGGAAGTAGGAAATTGTTAAAATTTGGTAGTGTTCCTACAATATTTGAAGAAAATGTTCAAGGTAAAGGTTATACATAAGGGTTACTAGAAACATGTCACGATCCCCGCTAAGGGATAGTAGTAGGCTTTATGAACTATTGAATAATATTTCAAAACTGAAAAAAAGAGTACCAGTTTTGAAAAATTACATACTTTAACTTTTTATAAAGTAACACAGCTTTAAATATTATTGTTTTTTGAAACTAACGCAAAAGATAAAGCTTATTTCTTTAGTTTGAGTCATGAGTTATTTGAGTCATGAGACTCATGGGACATTTTTATTTTCTGTAACGTTCACTGACGTGTTTCATAAAGTGTGAATAGTGCACAGTTGGCTTCTGGTATTTGAAAGCAGCCTGTATAGCAGAACAGAGCGTGTCGAGCGACGCGTAAATTAATCAAACATTACTTGTTATCTTGAAAAGCTTAGGTACTAAGGTGTGATTACAGTTTTGTAGTATCAAGGGTCTCTTAGAAAATTGCGAGTAGACGGATATGGCGAAACTATAACTTTGTAGTCTACTATATAACCCTATAAAAGTAATCATGGGTACTCAACAAAATAGAAACGGCAAATTATTTGGGCCCGCCATAGAACAAATTTGTTCATGGCTCATGAGACATTATTTTAATTTGCTGTAACAGTGGACGTCTTTTATAACGTGTAAATAGTGCACAGTTGGCTTCTGGTATTTGAAAGCAGCCAGCAGAACTGTATTATAAGCTCTACATTAGAAGCAGGTAAAACATAAGTTTTTTGGTTACATTCTTTTTATTAACTGCTACTTTATGATTTTCTGTAGTTATTAAGTCAGTATAGTCTATGGCTGTAAGAACAGAAACATGGTAGTGTTCAAGTTCAATAAAACTGTTTTAAATTGTAAGAAGAAACACGTAAAATCAAATATAAAGTAATTAAATGTTTTACTAAAAAATATGGTGCAGTCTTTATTTTAATAGGGAGCCATTATATATAGGTTTGTTAACTAATAAGCAGTGGTCGGAATAGGCTGAATATATTTACCTAAACTTTGAAGAACAGAGTCAAAAAGTGGAGTCTCCTTAGGACTACATTTTTCACTTATAATTAATAAGTCATCTCATATACAGGGCTTTAGGTAAATCTCTTTCAACCTCTCGAGTGGTTAATTAATCCATGAAACTGAACAACTTCCCCAAGGAACATAGGTAAAAATGCGAAAAAAAAAATGATCTCCCATACAAAATGCGCTATATGCTGATGAAGTTTGTATGGAAACTCCATTTTTTTTTCGTAATGACTAATTTAGCACCCGAGAGGTTGAATGAGATTTACCTAAAGCCCTGTATAAAATCAATATTTGTACTTTTGTATGACGACCTAAATATATTTTTCTGTCTCCCTAAATACACCAAAATGCACGTCCCACATAAGATAAAAATTATAATTTATTTTTTAATTTTAAGAACCACATCGATTTTAAGATTGAAAATGGTTATAAGTATTTTTAGGATGTCTTAGAAAGTTTGAACCTAGAGTCGCGTCTGTTGGTGTACATAGTTTTTTTTTGCATTTGTTTCGGGTTAACCCTTTGTATAAACTTTTATAAACACTTTGTAGTTTTGGGCTACTTTTTATATTTTACTTAACTATACATTACAAGCGCCAGTTGTAGACTGCAGCCAAATATAGTAATCAAGAAAACGGTCTCTTAGCTACTTCGAATTTTTTTTCTCTACTTTTACTGGTAATTTAGTACGAAACGCATGCCAAAAAAGTCGTAAGGCCGCCTATGGGCATTTTTGTTTTCTTATTATTTGACCGTTATCAAATGGTAAATGTTAGAAAATAAGACACTAATGTGAGAAAATGGTTTTATTGTTTACGCAAAATTGACGCTCTGCTGTAAGAAAAACAGATCATCTTATACTACATACTTTTGGGGAAAAAGAAAAAATTAAGCTCTACATTCAGCTAGAGAACATAAATAGTCGACTTATCGACTTTTGGTCCTCACTTATTAAAAGTACAACTTGAGCTGATTGCCAAGGCAAAGTACTAAGCACTAAGGCAAAGTACAACTTGAGCTGATTGCCTGCCTACCCCGCTGGGAATACATCGACTAATCGACTTTTGGCCTCATTACGTCGAGTTCGGTTTTCTGCCGCTGCCGCCTACAGCGCCAAAATGGCGAAAATCAAATGGTCTCGTTTTTGATTTGACAACAGCCAGTCTAGTGGTATTTAACTTATTTTTTCTATGTCTATGTACATAAGTCATAAACGTGTCATTGGCCAAACGCTGACCGCGAAGTGCCACTATAAAAAAAAAAAAAAAAGTAGCAACATTTTCTTTTGACAGTTCTCGCCTTCATATTCTAACCTATAGACAGTGTTGCCAACTTAGTGCTTTCGGCACTAGATCTAGTGCTTTTTTCATGTATTAGTGCCTAAAATTCGATTTTAGTTCCTAGTGCCCAATCTAGTGCTTTTTAAGAACTTAGTGCTAAATACAATAGGTATCTAATAAAATTACTTGTATATTCATTTATTTAAAAAACCGGCCAAGAGCGTGTCGGGACACGCGCAATGTAGGGTTCCGTAGCAGCATGGTTCAAATATGCAGCTGGCTTCTTAATTCTACGAGCATATGGACGGTTAAATCGCTAATAATGTCTAATAATAAAAACGAGGTCACAAAGAAAGAAGGTAACTAAAGGAGAAATGTAGGTTCCAGCGCCACAAGGAAAATGAAAAAAAAAACATCTGTTTAATAACCACCTCGCGTGGATGCAAATGGTTGTATAAAAATTGTTTACATTACGTATTCATTTAAAACGGGTGTACTATCGTTACGGTCGTAGTTAGAGATGAAAGAGACTGTCTTTTAAGGCTTATTAAAAATACTCGCCTCCATCTTACAGGACTTGACTCTAAAATTAAGGCTGAAAGTTCAAGTATTTATTAATAAGACTTAGTAGTTTATTAAAAGATTAAAAACTGAAACGACTCGAGTTGTTTTCAAAATACTAAAAGACTTAAAACGACTCAAGTTCTTTTATGTAAAAGGGATCGCACCGCAGTTTGTGTGTGATATTAAATATTTCTTTTGTAACCTATCAACCAAAAGGAATAATTCACGCCTAAACCACTAAATACATTTTGATAACATTTGATAAAATGAGATATTTACATTCTATCAACACATACCTTACGACTGTCGACTTCCCCGATAATGAGTCACCAATCTTTTAAGTCCTTTAAGCTGTTTAAGTAACAGCTCAGTTTTTTACGTTAAAAGACTTCGACTACAAAAGCTAGTCTTATGACGAAAGGTTGGGAACTAAAAGACTGAATCAGTCGTGAGGCGTCAAAAATAAGGTGAGTCTTTATTAAAAGCCTTAAAAGACTGAGTATCTTCCATCACTAGTCATAGTCGATGTTAAAATCTCCAAATACTATATTATAAAAAACAAATGTATTAAAGAGTTTGTAATTTCAGAAATAACTTTAGTTTTGGTCTAAACACAACATAATGAAATTATAAAATTAAATAAAATATGTGTGATAGTTTTTCTTTTAATTTCGTTGTATATTCTACCAACGATAATTTTTTCTAATTTTTAGACACAACCGTTTAGCTGGTAGAGGGGGGGGGACACTAACTTTGGTTTTGGGCTAAATACAACAGAATGGAAGTATTTAATTCGCGAGCGAAGCGAGCGCGAATTTTTTTTGACTTAAAAAAAAAAAAAAATTATTTTTTTAGTAACAAAAGTATTGTTAGGAATAATTTCGAGCTGGTGCTAAAGAGCAGGTCGCGTGGCGATTGTGCATAATTTTGATGTCATTTTCGTAATTAACACCTCCAAAAACCTATAACGACACATGAAATGTCAATATGTTACAGCTTGGCTTTCGACCTTGCCTCACTTTTAGCGTGGAACTTTTTCGGTAGTTGTTTTGGATTAGGCTGAACTTCGTCGTAAATGCTAAATGCTCGTGAAATATTTAACTTTTTTTTTTCGTTTTAAAAATTAATTTTTCGCAAACGGACTGCTGAATCGAAAAACGTTCATAGTAAACCCCTTCTATCTTTTAAAAAACTATCCTATGACATCTCATTCGATGATATCGGCGAGAAAAAAAAATCCACCGCCCTTTCACATGTATGGGAAACACCCGAAAAATTTTTTTTTACAAAATTTTATTTTTTCTATTTGTCGGCGCAATTAATATGTATGAACATGCCAAATTGCAGCTCTGTAGTACCTAGGATCTAATATTAGTAAATATATTCTTATTAATCCCAACAATGTTTGGCACTTGGTCTACCATTACTCGCAAACTTGAAGGACCAACTTATTTTTTATAGTTTTCCTTTTAAATTTGATGCATATTCTACCTCTGTAAATTTTTCCACATTTTTAGAAACAACCGTTTAGCTGGTAGAGGGGGGGGACACTTGTGTTTGACCAAAATTTTCAATTTAAAAATTTATGATTCGCAAACGGAGTGCTAAATCGAAAAACGTTCGTAGTAAACCCCTTCTATCTTTTAAAAAGCTATTCTATGACACCCCACTCGATGATATTGGCGAGAAAAAAAAAATTCATCACCCTTTCACGTCTATGGGAGACACCCGAAAAATTTTTTTTTTCTAAGGTTTTACTCTACAGTTCTGTCGGCGTAATTAATATGTATAACCATGCCAAATTTCAGCTCTGTAGTACCAAGGGTTTCTTAGAAAACCCGCGGACAGACGGACAGACGGACAGACGGACATGGCGAAACTATAAGGGTTCGTAGATTACTACGGAACCTTAAAAAATGCGCATGAGTGTGTACCCGATTTCTACAATTTTCATAAACAAATGTTGGGATGTGGTATGAGTATGATAGCTTTATGTAATTATAGTTAAGAGTAACAAAGATGTCCGTACTACGGTTTCTTTTCTAGGGGAAATCCCTTAAACCTAAGGAATTCACGTTTTTTCTATTCTTTTGTCTCGGTCAAACTAATAAGTTTTAAAATGAGAGAGAAGAATTAAGATTGCAGGGCGGGGCGGGTAGAATATTTGTGACAATATCGGGATAATTTCTTGTATTGTGTAAATAACTGAATGGGAGGTTTTCTTTTTGGGTATTAAAAAAAAAAAGTATTTCCCCAGAGCTCTCTAGATGGCGCTGAACTGACTCCGTTACTAGGTGCCAAAGCCAAAAGGCTTAGAGAAAAACATTGTATCAAATATTCTGAGTTTGTTTTGGCTTTCCAATCATCCTAGTTTTCTCGCGCTTTGTTATAATTCAGTTTTGTGTTTTCGTAAAATCGCCTAACTACGTATGGTAGACGTGATATTGATGTGATATGACTATAACGTTTCGTTTTATGATCTCAAAATTACGTTCAAGTGAATTAATCAAAAACTAATATTATAAACGCGAAAGTTTGTAAGTATGGATGTATGGATGTATGGATGTATGGATGTATGGATGTTTGTTACTCTTTCACACTCAAACGGCTGGACCAATTTTGATACAATTTGGTATGGAGGTAGCTGACACTCTGGATTAACACATAGGCTACATAATTTTCCCAAATTCCCACGGGAACTAAGTCCCGGGCAGAAAGCTAGTCAAAAATAATTTAACGTTCCGTTCCTTGCAGTAACGTACATAGTTTAGCGCCATCTATCCGGCGACTGGGGAAAAAATAAAAAAAAAATGGGTTGCCTGTAAAGTCGGTATACGGGCGAAATTTTTACGTGACAACGACTTTGAGTGGTAAAATAATTTTAGCGGGCTAACCATGCCCATAGTTGAGTGGGAGAGAGACGCAAGGCATTCGGCGGGCCTCTCTCTTGTGGCGTCTCAGTCACACGTATTAATTGTTAATTTTACCGCGCTTAACTGTTTAGTCTATGACATAAGATTTAGTTTGTTAAGTTGCTTGCACATTATGTTGTGTCATGTTGGCATCCTTGCCGCACCTAGCGACAATATTCTTTGAAATACGATCTGGTACATATACTACTTACGGTACTGAACTGTGTAAAAATCATGTTGTGTTGATCAGCTAGTTTTAAATTATAACATAATAGTGAACACGCATTTTTATAATATACACGGTGTGGACTTTAAGTGAAGTTGTTTCCTTTCACCCTTTCACACTAAAGTGGTGACCCCGACGTGATCTCATCGATGAACCTTTGAAAGGTCTGACCGGCGTTACGAAGACCAAAGGTCATGTAAGGAAATTCGAAGAGGCTCGGGGTCTCGATTTCTGCTTCCCATACGTTGATGATATTCTCATCTTTTCACCAGACGAGGGTACCCACAAGGAGCACCTGCGCACGCTATTTGGACGCCTCCAGCAGTATGGTGTTGTTTTAAATCCATCAAAGTGTGTTCTTGGCGCCAGCGAGGTAATGTTCCTAGGTTATCACATTAGTGCCGATGGCACTCGTCCTCCTCTGGAACGTGTCCAAGCTCTTTTGGATTTTAAGCCCCCTGAAGATGTCCAGGGCATGCGCCGATTTCTCGGCATGCTTAACTACTATAGGCGTTTTATTCCCCAAGCCGCCAAGTTTCAGGCGCCTCTCATTAACGCCCTTGTTGCTACCAAAAGTAAAGGCTCAAAACCATATCCTTGGTCGCCAGAACTTCTTCGAAATTTCGAAGAATGTAAAAAAGGCCTCTCGGCCGCCACAATGCTCCACCATCCGGTCGCTAACGCACCTCTCGGTTTATTTACCGATGCTTCGAGTGTGCATATTGGCGCTTGCTTACAGCAGCTTATTGATGAGCATTGGGTGCCGCTGGCATTTTTTAGTAAAAAACTGACCCCTCGTCAGTGTGAGTGGCCAGCGTATTATCGCGAGCTCTTGGCTGTGTACGAAAGTGTACAGCACTTTCGGCACATCGTGGAGGTCCAACATGTGACCATTTTCACGGACCACAAGCCATTACTGTACGCTTTCGTACAACGCCGCGAAAAGCTCCCTCCACCACAGCTGAATCAGTTGTCGTTTATCAGTCAATTCACGACTGATATTAGATACATTCGCGGGGAAGACAACATTGTTGCGGACGCTATGTCTCGAGTTGAGGCAATATCCCTGGAACAGGAATATGAGGCACTTGCCAAGTCACAGGAAACAGACAAAGAGTTGACCCAACTTCTGGGAAATTCCAGCTTACAGCTTTCAAAAATAAGCGTACCGGGCACTGGCTTCTCTTTGTTCTGTGATTTCTCGACTGGCAAGCCTCGCCCTTATGTTCCTGAGGATCTGCGTCGCATTGTCTTCAATAAAATGCACAATTTGAGCCACCGTGGCATTAAATGTTCGGCCCGCCTCATAGCTGATCGCTATGTCTGGCCGTCACTTAACAAAGATTGCCGGCAGTGGGCTCGTATGTGCGATGCGTGTCAACGCAGTAAAGTGTCGAGACACAATTCGTCTCCACTTGGCCAATTTGACACTCCGACTGGTCGATTTATGCATGTGCATATCGACATTGTCGGCCCTCTTCCTCCTTGCAAAGGCTTTCGTTATTGCCTAACTGCTATTGACCGGGTATCTAGGTGGCCCGAAGTCTGGCCAATGCAAGGCATTACAGCTGAGGAAGTATCTGAAACTCTTGTTCGCGAGTGGGTCTCGCGCTTTGGTGTACCAACAACCATTACGACTGACCAAGGTACTCAATTTGAGTCAGACTTGTTCCGTAGGTTGATGCAGAGTTTCGCCACTAAGCGCACCAGAACCACCGCATATCATCCACAAGCGAACGGTATGATCGAGAGATTCCATCGCCAACTAAAGGCTTCCATCATGTGTCACGGTGGCGACTGGGTTACTGCCTTGCCCCTGGCACTGTTGGGCATCCGTTCTGCTTTGAAAGAGGATATTGGATCATCTGCCGCGGAGATGCTTTATGGTGAGACTCTGCGTCTTCCGGGCGAACTTGTTGTTCCCCCTCTTCATCCTGTAGCCTCCAGCGATCCTGCAGATTTTGTGACACGCCTTGGTCAACATATGTCGTCCATTCGTCCGAAACCTGCCTCTCGTCACGGGAATAAATCCAATTTCATTTTTAAGGATCTAGCTACAGCCTCGCATATTTACCTTCGAGATGATACTGTCCGTCGACCCCTGCAGCCACCCTATAGCGGTCCCTTCAAAATTTTGGAAGGAGCTGCCGATGGTAAGACCCTTACAGTCGCTATCAAAGGAAAACCTGTTACCGTCAGTATCGACCGAACGAAGCCTGCCTACTCGGTACAAGATGATGCTCCTTCTCCGGTTGTTTCAAATTCACCTCCTCCTGATCCTGTTAGTCCTCCATCTACAGCTCCTAATCCATCTCCTCAGCCCACACTTTCTACAGATCAACCCAAACAACCTTATACTACAAGATCTGGCAGACGTGTGCGTTTTAAGACTTTTGACTAACAGTAATTTAGTTCCCGGGGTTTGCTTTCTCCGTGGGGGGGTGGTGTGGCGTCTCAGTCACACGTATTAATTGTTAATTTTACCGCGCTTAACTGTTTAGTCTATGACATAAGATTTAGTTTGTTAAGTTGCTTGCACATTATGTTGTGTCATGTTGGCATCCTTGCCGCACCTAGCGACAATATTCTTTGAAATACGATCTGGTACATATACTACTTACGGTACTGAACTGTGTAAAAATCATGTTGTGTTGATCAGCTAGTTTTAAATTATAACATAATAGTGAACACGCATTTTTATAATATACACGGTGTGGACTTTAAGTGAAGTTGTTTCCTTTCACCCTTTCACACTAAACTCTCGTTCGGTGACTCATCGTAACGTTACCGAGCGTTACACTTTTTCATAAGTGACTCCCAGCCGCAACCTAATTTAAGACGTTGTCACGTCAAAAAATAAAAAGAAAATCCCTCATTATAAAAATTACAGCAATCGAAACCGGGTCCATCAACTTCACAATCTAGCTTGTGTTACAGCCACTGCAATCAACTCCGACAGCAGCCATGACGACTCGGAATCAGATTTCATTGAATAAATTTTTTTAATGTTTTTTTTTTACGTTTAGCGCCCTTTTTGACACTAAATACAGAAACTAGTGCTTTATCGCTGTTGGTTTAGTGCCTTTTTGAAAATTGGGTTGGCAACACTGCCTATAGAACTCCTTCCTCCTTCCTTGGAGGCTCGCCAGCCATGTTCACACGTTTTATCTTTCTGCGTTATTTTATAAAGTTAAATACTAGATTAATAGTGTCTGCTTTAATATATGATAGTTATAATTATTGACGTCATCGCTGTAAGTGTTGATTATTGATATAAGTAATACACATTCATATAATACTATCAGACAGGCAGCCATGGGAATGAACTGCTCAGCTCTAGAGTTATTTCAGTATTAGTTAAAATTAGTAAATAAGAAAATTTGTAATGCGATTTAAAAGAGAAACCTCAGAGTTTCTTGCCTGTTCTTCTCTGAGGAAGACTGCACCTTTGCGAATAGGCGTAGAGTCAGTAGGATCAGAGGTACGAATGCGTATGTATATGTATGTATTTAAATCGTTTAATGTATGTTTGTATGTATTTCATTGTAATCTTGACTTGTTTTAAGTGACATCCTGAATGTCCTATAAAATAAAGATTTTTTCTATTCTATTCTATTCTACAACGGATTACCTACCAGCTTTTATTTGAGAGCCTTGACCACCTGCCTACTGCCTGCGTAAGGTTGCGATCCAGCTCGTCATTATCCGGACCTCATCAGCGTTAACTAATCTTTCCTCCTCATCAGAAACATTGAGTTTTACTAACACAATCAAACTCAATATATTTGGGATAAGGAAAGTATTACTTCCTTTGTTATCCCATACAATAAATAGTTAGATTTTACTTTAGTTAATGTAAGCAACTTTTATAATCAAAGAAAACAAGATATTTCACAAAATTAAACAATAAAATTAATAAATTAAGAAAATTCAACCCATTCCCCAAAATCCGAGGAGAAAAGATGGCGTTGATTTTTTTTCTTTTCCCTCCCTAAGCCGTCCATACAGCTAAAAAGCTTCGTCTATTTGGTATACAAACTACATAGTATTTCACCTTACAATATCATTCCATTACTCTACTGTAAATCGTGACTTCAATAGAATCTTTTTGGTTTTGCATCTCTTTTCTCAGCTGTTCTCCGTACATTCCACCTTCCCCTTCAACACAGCAATATGAACTATAAACCAACGTAATACGGTCCTATTTAGCATCCTTACTCTGTTACAAGGCACCACCAATGAGATTTTATTCAGTATTTTATTTTTTTATAATGAAGGTTATTATTGATTTAGATTTACTTACGAATAATTTAATCTTATCTGATTGTAATGAAATACTTACTTATTTAATTATTTTCCTTTCTTTAAGGTTTAAGTTTCATATGTTTGAAAACTAACGAACAGATGACGTTCTGTTCCGTTACAGGTTGATACTGCTTCCGAAGAAAAGAGCACATTACTAGTGCCTTTCAAGAAGCGGCGTTACGTTGAACCACTTGCGGATGACAATTCTGAAACAACCATCTGTACTGTGGAAGAGAAACAAGTTTTAAAGCAGAGCATCGCCATTGAGAAAGCGCACAAGCCCAAAGCCATGTCTTCCGATGAGTCTGACGGTGAAGAGAAACGTCAAGATAAGAAAAAACAGCAACACATGCAGGAGCAGCCAAAAGCAGAGTTGCCCCAACTAACCAACGAACCATCATCGAGCTCCATGATGCATGCTCCATGCCAAGATGAAGCTCGTCCTGGAACATCTGCCGCAGGGTCTGGGTCGTCACCAAAACAACATTCCATCTATGAATGCTACCTCGAAGAATTGAAAAAAAACTTTAATGAGTTGGAGTTCACCAAGGTACTGCGGGATGCCAAGTTTACAAAAGAACAAAGTGAGATACTACAACAGTCATTTACGCAATTGTTTCGGAAGATGTCGTACATCAAAGCAAACAGCAATCGTTTCCTGAAAACGCACAAGTGCAGCCGCTGCGAGTTCTCAATATCACATCAATGCATGCCCCTCGATTTCATACGATCTGTTCCATTCGCCACTGAGATCATGACTCAAACGCTCATAAGGCCATGTCAGACAGTCGTATGCGACTGTGGTTTCGCCTTCTCTCACACCCATCTTAAAAGAACCCGACGCCCGGTGAAGCAGAGCTACGCGGAGACGCACATGCCATCCTTTAAAATAATTTACCGTTCTGTCGATTTCAGTTGCCCCAAATGCTATACCAAAATCGTTATGAACAATCTAGGTGACAATTTCTGCTATAAACTGGCCACCTGGGACTGTATTGCCAGTTATGAACGTGAAATTTTCTACACCGGTATCAAAAGTTGTTTCCGCTATTCAGGAACAGACGCGCTACTATTAGATGAGTTCTTTGCTTGCGAAAAGGGTTGTTGTCTCATATATCATCGTTGTTCTGAACAGGTTGAGGTTCCCGGCGCCAGCAGCTCATCACCCGGTAGACTATTCACAGACACCATCCCATAATAGACCTTCGTCGGTGTAATGAATAAACAGAAACACTATCATCCAATCCACCGCTGAACTGATACGAGAGCGCAATTAGAGCACTGGAGCTGACTCTTGAAATATTGCAACTCTCTGTGTCAGCATCCAAAATCATTTTTCTAGGAACATGATCATTACTCAGAGCAGATGTTGTTCGGAGAAACCATTTTCCTCCTTTATGATAACAATGTTAACCGCAATTAAACGACGGCCATTTCACGGAACACTATAAAATATTACTTTAAAATCATTTTATTGTTTCTTAGTAAGCACGTTGCCCCAAAATTAACAATTAAAGTATCCAATGATGTTCTAATTTAAATCTTATTACCTACAAACTAACGCCTAATTAAGGTTGTAAAAAAATACTACGGAGAAAAAAAGCTGTTTGAAATCAACAACTTTAAAAACAAGCTGCCTAGTTAGTGTGGACTACTCAGCCAATTTTTCACGTTTAATATTAAAATCTAAAAGACATACCTGATTGATAGGTACCGGTACAATGAAAGACACTAGTATATTTAAAGACGGAGTTGGCAGTTTTTTGTAAGGGATAAACCTTATCTTAGGTTTACACGTGTAATTATGTAAGACAAATAACATTTTCTGTTAGCTCGTTTTTAATGTGTACACAGTTTTGTCTTCGACTGTACCATTTTTCTTTAAAGTATCAAATTAGTGTTCCCTATCGGCCGCGGTTTAAATACTCAATTGCCGATCAGGCATTTTCGCTGTATAAGAGCTATATATAGAGCTGAAATGTTAGAAAGTGTCATATTGAAACTATTTGATAGCTCTTAATAAAGCGAATTTTGTACATAGTTGAAAGGAAGTAGTTTAGAGTTTGATGAAACATAGATTTATCAAACTGGCCAGTTAGGGAGTCAGAAACCAGTGATTGCGAGAAAAATACTCTATGACTAGGAGCGTAAGGTCCAATTTCATTCTTTATGTAGAAATGAAAATGGGCTTTATACTTATGACGTCATGATGGTGGCATAACATTTTATAAATTGAATTTTGAGTGCTAAACTTATAATGATTATTGTTTATGTTCGATCAAAGAAATAGAACTTAGAAAAATATAGTTGACTTCAGTAAATGAAGGTGCTACACTTGGTCTGCCTAGCAAGAGTTGATAAACGAATACTTTTCTACTAAAACGTTGGTAATCATTTCTGCTCATATTCAAAAGATTAAAGATTAACAAGTAAGAGACAGCTTAGCAAATACTTTAATGTGGAAACTATGCATAACTATCATTGGCCACAAGTAATTTTACTTTTTGGAAACGTCAAGTTTTCGTTTTAACCTTTTTTGGCTCTACATTGCTGTTTTTTGTGTTTTACGCTGTTATTATTGTTTGTATTGCAAAATGGCATGTTTTTTTTTCAAATCTTATATAGTACCTATGTTACCTAAAGATAAACTACACAATTGGCGGATCGCCTGCGCGGTAAGAGGTAGGTGGGCGGGCATCTACATACCTACACGTAGTAATTTCACTAAGGAACGTCACTTTAGCTCCCCCCGTGCCGCGCGGGCGATCTGTTTAATTGTGTGGTATACCTACAGTATTTTATTTTATTTTAGACCAAACAGTCATAACACTATTGATACACTTATCTAGTTTACAATAGAAAAGAACGCCAAAAAAAAACACTTGTTTATCGAGTCTCGCTTCACAGACTCTTAGAAATAATTGTAAAGTATTAATTAAGGATTTTATTATACTTCCCGTTCTCAATATGGAAGAAAGTTGAAATCTTTTGACTCAAACTAACATTTTTAAGCATTTACGGCCATCTTTAGCTTTAATTGACGATGAGGGACAAAAATCTACTTTAAGTCTTTAGTGATAAGGTAGAATATAGTAAAATGCAACGAAAAAGCACATGTAAGGATAACAAACTTAAGTAATACAAGTATCTTGATCCCTTTAATGCTTAAATAGAGTTACCATGTTTATTATTTATAATTTGTGAAGTGTTTACTTAAAATAAAATATTAAAAAACTTTCACTGCCTAGTTGTTGCCTAGGGTTCTAGTTTGTGTAAATTATTTTGTAAAATATTGGCATAATTTTATATTTTTATACATAAGAGTTTATAGTCGTAGTTTAGTTTTATAAAAATACAAATCTCACCTAGAAAAAAATAAATATGAGTACATACCATATATTTTTAAATTGTTGTTTCATTGTAACTTCATCCTTAATTTGGCGAATTTATTTATGAATGATTCTAGTCCCAGATTTTATATGAGGTTGGGATACTTAAATACACACATCAACGCGGTCTAGGGATATTGCACGATTTTTCATACAAAAGAGGTCTGTTTCAGAAGCTATAAAAACATACTCGAGATACATGGAGGGCTATAATTTTCAGACGAGCAAGTGCTAAACCTGAATTTTTAATTCGAGACAATAAATTTTGTTTTACTTGAAATTTGTGAAAACGTGACGGAAACAAAAACGAAAATGCATTTTTTGCCTGCTTTTTGTATGAAAATAGTAGAATTTACGCAATTTTTTTTTCATTTTCGTCACGTTTTCACAAATTTCTAGTATTACAAAATATATTGATTAGAATTGAAAATTCAGGTTTAGAACTTGCTCGTCTGAAAATTATAGCGCTCCATGTATCTCGAGTATGCTTTAGTAGCTTCTCAAACAACCTCTTTTGTATGAAAAATCGTGCAATATCCCTAGACCGTGTTGATGTGTATATTTCTATAGAAAGCAAATGTTTTCGAAATACAGGGTGTAAAGGACAACTTAGCAAATACCTATATGGTGGAATCTATCCATTACTACGATCGGCTACAAGTACCTGATTGTTTTTCTCCGAAAACGTCAAGGTAAGAGTTTTTAAATTACCTACTATGGCGCTAAGCAATGTACTGCGAACCTCGCGCGATCCCCCCGTACCGCGTCGCTGTCAGAATGCGATGTACATAGTTGGTCTTCGTGTTGTTGCGGTGTTTTTTTTATTGCAAAATACACCTCGTATATAAATAAATAATTTAATTTGAAAGCTGAATATCTTAAAAAGAACATGAAAAAAGTTTGAAAATTCCACTGATAAATCATTTTGAGTGATTGTCTGAATTTAGGGGTTCAGTAACCTATTGTTGAACTGTCCCTTACATCCTAAGCAAAAATATGGGCGTATTGTGCCTACGTTTACGTATTCTACGGTTCCAGAACCACATGACGTTCTGCCCACCCCGGAAAGGATTATAGGCGTGAGTGTATAGATAGATAGGTAGAAATAACTCATTGCTTGAGTTAAGCTCGCCGTTGTACATGTTCTTTCTTTGTGTAATTTTTTTATATGTATTTGTGTGTACCTACAATAAAGAATAAAGAAAGAAAGAATAAAATTACCAAGTTTCTATTCACAACTCGTGCATTTTTAATATTTAAAATTGAAGACTTGATCACTTTTACATAAAATTATAGGTAACATTTAAACAAAAAACTTAAGTACTTATAGTATACTTATATATTTATACTAGTATTGCTAGGAAAGTTGATTTAAAAATTAGTAAATTAAATTGATAATAATTACAAATACACAATAGGTACCTTAAAAGTCCAAACATTGCAACGTATAAAAACATATATCACATTTTTTTAAAATATTCTTACCTAAACCATTCGATGTCGCTTTACTGTTAATTCTACTTATCAGTAAACAAAATGTCTAAGTACATATATGTAAGATTTTTTACATATATCGTTTTCCCTAACAGTTAAGAATTTTTCCAATTTAGTTAAGGAAAAATATAACTTATAACATAAATGATAGTGTGAATTATTTTATAAAAAAACACAAAAGTAGATAGCCTAAATAACTTTGACAACATTGTGGAACATGCCTCCAAATAACGAATTTTTAAAAAAGCTAAGCAATTTAATAACAAAACATCGAAACTAACTGCCTTATTCATAAATGTCAAGTTAAGTATCAGTTGAGAACCTCGGAGCGTTGAAAATTGTATCTTATTTCTTTATATGTAAGACATGTTTCATACACGCTCCCGCGAGGCTTTTAACTGTCACTTAACTTTAAATTACATTTATGAATAAGTCGGTTGGTTATGTTACTTTGACAAACTGAAGGCAGTGAATATTTTCTTAATACGTTACTAGAAGCGACGACTAAAATAATATTCGACACTAGCTAGACGCGAAAATGTCTTGGCGATAGGGAATATGCATGATTTTTTTATTTAAAAAAATAATCCTCATTCATGTAATAAACAGTTTAGTAAAATTATTTTTCGAATAAGTATGAAATTAAAAAATACATAAGCCATCGAAGATTTATTTCTATCTCTTTCTAGCAAAACAAAATTTAACACGGAGATTATATGGACGTAGTGTCATGTGACGTCACAGTCCATGTCGGATCTCTCTGTCTAATCGGTGCGTAATTAATAGTTTTAAATGCGTATATCGGACGTATTTCTTGGCTGATTTTAATTTTCACTTTTTGTCATCTCAACTACCGTACTTTCTATTTTGTTAATCAATGCGATAAAAAAAAATCATGCATGAATATATTTGAGAATTCTATTGTTGACACTTTTCTACAGCTTTGGCACTCGCAATGTATGGAAGTTTGCTTGTTCGTGTCAAACTTTGCAACTGAATTTTAATACAGATACTCTCGGCCAATGCATGGATAGCTTAGTGACGTCATTCTATTCCAATATGGAGACTAGTAATTTTATTTTACACTTTCACGATATGACTATCAAATGAAAGGGTTTGCTGAGAAGAATACGAAAACCGGAAATTTAAAAAAAAAACTGGTTTTTAAATATATTTTTTTAACAATAAACGAATTTGTCATCATATATAAGTATTGCAGTTCTAAGCCTAAGTAAAAAAACTAAAAGGAACACTGGAAATCACATCCTACACTCACTCAATCACTAATCACAACACATCACACATTATAATGTTTAAAAACTAACCTAAAAACCTTACACTAAGTGTCATTGACCTCATTTCCTAGTGGTTTTGGTCGTCCATTAATATTTAACAAAGGGTGTGTGTTGTTTGTATCATTGATGACAACCTCAGGGTGATCGTCATCTGTTTGTCTTAATGAGTCATATGTTGGAGGCGGAGTGATTTTCGTTTTGTTTTGAAGCACTGGTAAAGGTATTTGGCCCGTGAGATCTGAAAAGAAATAGGTAAGTTTTATTTACCCTTTTCTTTAAATATAAGGAATGGGTTCGCTCTTGACATCGAAATGACAGTGAGTTGTCTAGTTACTACAGCGTGGTTCGGCGGGAGCTGGTAACCGGGAAAGAATGAGACCAAGAAAAGGCAGAGAATCACTTTTGTGGAATTTATTGATTTATAGAGAAACCTAACTCGCGCGGCCAAAGCTACAGGTAATGCGTCAGTTGAACACAAAAAGGCGCGAAATGACTCGAATCAGTTTGAACATCGAATCTTTGGCTAAAGGCGTTCAAAGCAGATTATTACCCTGGATATAGAATCTCCAAATTACCTTGTAAAGTGTGATCTAGATCGCTAGCAGACAGCACGATGACTACACTGGAGCCAGCGCCACTGAAGACAGAAGTGACACTGTCTCTAGGCGACAGTAGAACAAGCGGTTGCCCTCGGGAAGATAGTGAGTTTGATAATGCGCATATTCCTTTTGCTGCTGTGAAGTCTGCGCCTGAAATTGAAAAGTTCAAACTTAATGTAAGGAATCGAATGTCGGGGTTGATAATTTTTTTTTTTAAACGGCTGAATCAATTCTGTTCAAATATAGCTAACAACCATCTCATTACCAAGGAAATACATGATTTTGACACTAGTTTCACTTATTTATTTATCGGTAATAATGAGTTCCATCAAGAAGCAACAACACAAAGTGTAAACTACAACAGCCATCTCGAATACGTCAGCTTTCAAACAAAAAAATACGCATCACACAGATGTACGCATCTACGCATCACACATTTGTGGGTCTATCTGTGGCATCGTAGATGCGCAAATACGCATCTACGATGCCACAGATAGACACACAGATGTATGTCTGTCTGTGGCATCGTAGCTCCTAAACGAATGGATCGATTTCGATGCGTATTTTTTGTTTGAAAGCAGACATACAGATACAGATACACACGTCAAACTTATAACACACTTCTTTTTTTTGGGGTGTTAAAAACCAATTAGCAAAAGATTTCACGACAAATGACGCAACTTAAAACAAAAACCGAACAGTCTGAGCTGAGCGATTCAAGTGAATATGAACTTTATCTAACGCCCATAAAATACAAATTGTCTTGCACTTACCCAGCACGTATCTACAGTCGATAACCACCGGCATGCTGCAGCCGCCTTGCTTCTTAGCGCATCGCTCTACGTACTGTCGTATGTACTCCACGCCTGGGAAGTAGAGGCTGTTTGCCACAGTCACTAGCAAGTAGCTTAGTCCGGAATTTGTCTGGAATCAATAGGGTATATTTAAGAATTTGAATAAATACACTGAACTGAACACAAATGTTCTTTCCACAAAAATGGAAGAAAGCTAAGAAAGCTATGTCGAGGGCAACTTACTGTCATCGTCAGGGCAACTCTCTGTCATCTCGAGGGCAACTTACTGTCATCTCGAGGGCAACTTACTGTCATCTCGATGGCAACACACTGTCATTGCGATGGCAAGACATTCACATCTCTATGGCCTTATTTAAAGATACCGTGTGTTGTTGTAAATTAATGTTTTAAATCCTGAATCTTAATCGGGTTCTTTTTGTTATTTAGTAGATTATTTTATAATTAACTTTAGCCAGTGTAGTGATAGAAGTATTCAAGCGATAAAGTGTATGTCCTCCATTTTGTTCCGAGAAAGATCACCGCGGCAGTGCTTCTCGACACCATAGTTTTCCGTAAATAAAACTATCGGTTTACGGAGAACATGAGAAGCGAAAAAAAATATATACTAAAGGCAACGGCTGCATGGACACAGATTCCTTTGCCTTTTCCGAAAAGGATAAATAAGACAAAAAAAAACAATCATATCGTGACAAATAGAGGGCAGGTAGTAGTGTGATTCGTGCCTTGTTAAAGGCCGAGAGACCATAAAAGGAATGAATAAACAAGTCGTTTCGCTTACCGTGACTATCTCAGCTGTGAGCTGCGGCCTCGCGCTGGGGTAGAGCAGCAGGCCGACGTTGACGGCCACGCCGGCCAGGATGCCCAGCTCCACGCCCGCGCACAGGCACAGACCGAACGTGGCCAGCGCCGGCACTAGGTCCGCGCGGCGGGATCGCCACATTGGCTTTACTACCTGGGAACAAGTGCGATTTTGGTTTCACTACCTGGGAACAAGTGCGATTTTGGTTTCACTACCTGGGAACAAGTGCAATTTTGGGTGACCAAAGTGGCAATTTATCACGAGCGTTACTGTGCTTCAGAGGGCAAGTTAAGCTGTCGGTCCCGGCTGTTGTCGATTGATTACAGTCGTTGAAACATAATCAGAGTCCATTGTGCGGTAAACGCCTGTTTAAGTAGGTAGTAAGAAAGGGAGTGCTAATCAATGCCTCTGGTGGCTGGTCGAGTCTGACCAGTCAGTTCGTCCACACTAAGTAGCAAAATATGTAATACAACAACAATAAAAATGCAAAAAAAACAGCTAGTTAGCTAAAGAGGTTAGTGAAAATATTACCAAGAACTCACTTCATATTCTATCATAAATATCACAGCACAAATGACAACGGCCGCAAGCGATGCTTTTGGTATAAAGTAGAAGTACGGAGTCAGGAGACTAAGCGCCAGTAACACGAGGATGCCTGAAAACACGAAATACTTTTTATACTACATTTCTTCGGAAAGTACGTTCATATGTACGCAAAAACGGAAAGAAAATAGGTACGTCTTTATTCCCATAAGAGCAAAATTTTTCGAAATAAGAGCAAAATGTCAGCTGACCGGGCATCAAAAGTTGTATGAAAATCCGCTATATACCATACAGGATTGTTTTTTAAAGAATAGCATGAGAGAAAGCATTTAAGCAAAACTTAAACGTCCTTATATCAAAAAATAAAGCCTTCGCCTTCGGTTGGGGCTTTGATGCCTCGTTGAACAAAATATATACTAAATATTTAAGGCAGGACTATGGTATGAACAACAACATGGCATCGTTACCTCTTTATTCAATGGGGTAGATGACTTTTTTTATTGTTTAAATTGAAGCTTCTTTACCTAATACATAGCCTGGTGTAAATAGTTTTTTAATATCTTTAAAAATAAGTGCTTGTTCACATACAACACGCGAGCGCGTGAAGATGGCGGGCGCGGATGGATGTACTTACATCGCACCTTCGTTTCAAAATGAAAACTTGCATATTATGCTCTATGTTTGATATTTCTCACCCGCGCCCGCGAGTTAATGTGAACGAGTACCAATAAAGATATGAACGTTTAAATCTCTAAATTAGACAGAGAGGGAAATACTTAACGACGACGTCACAATTGAGTACCGCGATATAAATAGAATACAAAATTTCGTTTTGTAAGAAAAAAAGATAGACAAAAATGTTTAATAGGCTATAAGTTTTTTTAATTTTAGACCATTTTCAAATGTGATTTCGAATTTTGTTATTACAATATGTATTTTAATATATTATATTAATTAATATCAGTCGTTTGCCCAACTCTTCAATAGTTGGTGTCCGCAATTTTCGTGACAGCAGCCAATTTCAGAGTATTTGGGTATCAAAATAGAGAATGGTAAAGTCACCAATATCAAGTAAAGAAAACCTTGAAGGGCTGTAAAATAGCAAAGTGCAACGCTAGAAAATGAGGATGACAAAGTAGTACTTACTAAGATGTTACGACACATACCTCTCGGCCTTGTAATCGAGATGCACCGAGTTTATTTGCGGCTTCTGATTCTGGCGATCAGTTAGACTGTAATAAAAAAAAAACCAAAACAAAAAACCTGTATAAATGCTCCCCATCTGTGTGGCGACTCCGCTAGCGTGGTTGACAGCGCTCCGGGAGAATGAGCCAGTTATCGGCATAGCTCCAACGAAGGACCCCAGAATGTTGGCTAAAGATAGGGTAATCAACTCCTGCGTCGCGTCTACTGACTCCCCGCTAGCTGGAAACATGTATTAAACCAAGGTTACCCAATACTTACCATATCCATCACTCGGTCCAAAGTACTAAGAGTAAAAAAACACTCGAGATTTTGCGCTTAGTACTTTGGACTGAGTGTTGGATATGGGGTCACTAATTAATAAAGGTTAAAAAAATTGAAATTGCGAAATAAGAAGAAATATTGCGAGTGGTCAGTTGATTTGCTGAATTAGTATGAAGTATATTTTTTTGTGAACTAACAGTTTTTTGGGGAAAGTTGGTCAGTTTCACGTTTAGCAGCATCCCGAAATTTTGCTAACTAGTTTAGATTTGTTGTTCAGTTTAGTGGGCTAAGTCACATCTTTAAATCGCTACCTAATTTTATGTGATCCTGACATAAACATAAATAACAACTACGAAAAGGGCTAATTCAAATACTTTATTTAGACTTACCAAATGCTTTGGCAATGGCAACATTTCCTAATACGCCAATGATCGGAACCAAAACAATGGACGATCCCAGGTCCGCACACATTTCTAGAAAGGTCACTGGTTTATCACCTATTTCTGTGCCAAATGGTGGACTTGACCATGATGGGAGACCTTCTCTGAAACAAAACAATCAGTCTGACAAAATAGCATACATTTAAGCTTAGTACATTTTTTTATAACGAATGGGTTCGCTTTTGACCACAATCTAGCTCAGGGGAGAAGATGTGGTCGAGGATATAAGAAGCTCACCCAGAAGATGCCTATTCACTCGAACTTTAAAGAGACTCGGGTTATATGAGTCGCGAAATATAGAAGCAGGCAGAGAATGTGTTCTCTCGACTCAACATTTTTGGGAGCAGAATGCCAATACAAAAAACAATACAAATAAGATAAAAACGTCCAAACAGCAAAATGTTCAACGCAAAAAAATGACAAATGTGCAAAATGTAAAAAAAAAGAAAAATGTCGGAAACGCAAAATGTCCAAAACGCAACACCTATGAGTCCATCACCACAGCTGGGCCACAATCGAAATTTTAATGTTTGACCATGCCAAGAATTTCTCAAAATTTGTCGTATACGATTGGCAAAGAAAACAGAATTTCTCGGGGCCGCGTTTTAAAGTTATCGGGGATTGTTTGGGGCCCAGCTGCAGTGACGTCACTACAGCTGAGCCACACCTGTATCTCGAAGATGGAACCATGTAGCGGAGATCTGACTACGTAGAAAATTTCTCGTGAATTTCTCGAGACAAACGCCAAAATAAGAAAACTATCCGGTCTCGCGTTCAAAAGATATAAGACATTCGTTGGGGCCCAGCTGCAGTGACGCGTCACTACAGCTGAGCCACCTGGATCTCGAAAACGGGATGACGTAGGGGAAATCTGCTTGCGTAGATAATTTCTCGAGAATTTCTCGAGTATAATCATCGAAAAATCTGAGTTTCTCGGTGTCCCGTTCTAGAGAAAAAAAATATTCTTTTTTATCGTGAATAGTCTAGGAGCCAGATGCCCAAAGTGCGCACAGAACTGTTATTTTTAATATTTGTCGTGATTTTCTTTGGTCAGAGTATAACGTTACTAGTTTTACAGTATTTAGTGAGAGAAAAGTCAATAATTTCAATTATGTTAGTATCATTTTCATATTACTTAAATGATTAACTCGATCACTATTATATGTACAATATTTTGACACCGAGCTCTTAGACTTCCCGAAGTAAAATGTACACTCGCGTACAACTGTCTTTCAAAGTACGAGTTATTTTTTATTTTTATGGCATGGATACTAGTCCTTTTAGTCAAGTTCAAGTTCAGTGGTTTATGTTACACTACTTGATTCACTTTCAAACTTTTTAATGAGTTCTTTATGAAATATGGTAGGTACGACTTTCATGAGTGAAGTACAAAAATTACATTAAACCATACATTAAAATAAAATCATAAAAAATGAAAGTTTATATGATTTTATTTTAAAAAAATGAATGAAAAAAGATGAAAATGTCAACATTGATAAGTTTAGAGGGCGAGCAATCCTTTCAAAATGAAGTTTCACCGTCCACCGAGAGGCGTGCCGCGTGAGTTTGTCGCGATCATGCTCCAGCTGCAGATCTGACTAATAAATGATGTTTTTCGGCTCAGACTAAAGAATTTAGGAGAGACGTAAACCTAGGAGAGACTAATTTGGTCAGGCAAACATCGAAATTCAATTTCATGAAATCGGGGTTTGACCAGTCAAACTTCAAATATGTATTGTGTACTTTGTTTGTTATATTATATTAGTTGTATTTAATAAAATGTCCTTTAAAAAAACAATGTTTATTTTATAAATATTGCCTTAATTAAAATGAAAAAGTTGTATAATAAAACGACATTTTTTAATTTTAATGTGTATTGTTTTAATATTGTCATAATTACAATTATGACAATATTATTCTCACATGGTGAGGCATTATGACATTTTAGAATTGTACATAATTAAACATATTACTTATTAGTACAGTACAGATCGACGTTTGACCGAGTCTGCAAGTCGCTTCTAGGATCGACTAGGCAAAGCCCGAAACAGATTATTTTACTCTCGACGTTTGACTGAAAAGTTAGGTAGAAATTTTTTGGTCAAACCCAGGATAAACCAGTCATTCCGGGATATGCTATTCTCGGAATGACTATCATAACTGACATTAAATACCCTTATGGGAACAGTAACATTTGGGCTTACAATATTGAATAAAATTATTATAGTTTAGATCTCACCATTGATTGTATTTATTCTACGCGATACTAAAGGAAGAAGACTTGTTGTAAACTATGACAGACGGCTCTGTTTGCTTTAGTGTATTTATTTATTATCATATTACTGGAATTAAATCTTCATTTCACTTTTGATCGCGACTGTACCTTTCTATGAAAATTAAATAAAGTCTTTTTCCTCTATAACGGGACACCGAGAAACTCAGATTTTTCGATGATTATACTCGAGAAATTCTCGAGAAATTATCTACGCAAGCAGATTTCCCCTACGTCATCCCGTTTTTGAGATCCAGGTGGCTCAGCTGTAGTGACGCGTCACTGCAGCTGGGCCCCAGCGAATGTCTTATATCTTTTGAACGCGAGACCGGATAGTTTTCTTATTTTGGCGTTTGTCTCGAGAAATTCACGAGAAATTTTCTACGTAGTCAGATCTCCGCTACATGGTTCCATCTTCGAGATACAGGTGTGGCTCAGCTGTAGTGACGTCACTGCAGCTGGGCCCCAAACAACCCCCGATAACTTTAAAACGCGGCCCCGAGAAATTCTGTTTTCTTTGCCAATCGTATACGACAAATTTTGAGAAATTCTTGGCATAGTCAAACATTAAAATTTCGATTGTGGCCCAGCTGTGGTGATGGACTCAACACCTATCTATACAGAAAAACCACCTAGATATAAGCTGGGTTCTCATAATCTGGCCTGTCATGTCATTACACATTATATGTTTTTTTCACAAAAAAAATACTAGACACTAGCTATTTCCCAAATCTCTTAAGTATTAAGTTAAATGTATCAATCATTGTCTAAACACATTATAATCTAGACAGTTATCAATTTCCTTTCAGCTTTAAGGCTTAAAACTTCCAAAATAGATCTTAAAGTTAGACAGCTCATTAATGTTTTGAGATATAGATAATGGAGTTAGGTAAAATTAAGACCATTAAGATTATGAATACAGCAACGGGTCTTATTCTAGGAAACAATATATTGTTCGTAAGTGATTAAAGGAACAAGGAAAGTTCTAAAGTAATTTAATAGAGGAGGTTCATTGGTGACAAAAAGCTAGTAAAAATAAACTTCAAAATTAAATTCTAAAACAGGTCTAAAATCGCGATTTGAACACATAATTAAATTATAAAACGGGTCTAAATTCGCGTGTATATATACGAATTATATAATTTATATATTTAAAGTGTTATATAAACTCCAAAGCCTGCAAAGTAGCTTGCCTATGTGTTTTTAACCCCCGAATAAAAATAGGGGTGTTAAAAGTTTAACGTGTTTGAGTTGTGGTATGCAGACCTTCATGGAGGATCGGGCATAACGCAACTTCTTTCTCATTCGGTTATTTCGAAGAAGATAATTCGAATATCACTTTAAAAGGTTTGAAATGGTATTCGATGTCAACATTCGAAATGATTGAAGATCTGGTCTTACGCCATTCATTGTGGAGAGCTCGCGGAATAAGTTCTTGTAAGCGTTATATGATTGAAAATAACTGTGTACGTTTATAATAAACAAAAAGTTTAATAAAAGTGTCAGTAATTGTTTATAATTATAGTACCTGTTAGAAGAGCTACGTCTTTCATTATTTGCCCCCAGAACAGGTACTACAGTACCAATGTGTCTTTGTATGTATGTCTGTGTATCTGTATATCTGTGTGTCTGTCTGTGGTATAGTAGCTCCTACACGAATGGACCCATTGTGATGCGTTTTTTTTGTTTGAAAATTACGTAATCTAAATGGTTCTTAGCTATCATCATCATCATACTCAGCCCACATCAACCCACTGCTGGGTATAGGCCTCTAGGCCTCTGGTATAGGTACTTAGTTATATTTGATTAAAATTGGTGTAGCCATTTAAGAGTTTCATGCAATAACTGCTATACCACAAAATATCAAAACACCGCTTAGATTAGACTGACTTACTTATGTCATTTTGTCTGTTTATTTAATTTATCCCTTTCGGAAAAGGCAAAGGAATTTATGTCCATACAGCCATTTTTAACCATTTTCAAAGTTTAAAATTGTTATTTAGAATAGTTCTTACCTCACAGTCCCTGTAAGTTTAAACGGCGATAAGGAGTAGTACTTTTCACATAAGAATGCTATCAGAGAGCACAATATCACGATGAGGGCGTTTCTGGAGGTAGACAGGAGCCAGAGGGTCTTCTTCAACCCTTTTTGACTAGGCGGCAAGTTTACGTCTTTCATTTTCTGTAACAATAGAAAATGTATCGTCAAAGTTCTTTCATCATTAATTCATGATAGACTAAGAGTTAGTAGTGTAGAACATACCTCATTTTTTACCCCCGAGAAAAAAGAGGGGTGTTATAAATTTGACGTGTATATCTGTGTGTCTGTGTATCTATGTGTGTCTGTCTGTGGCATCGTAGCTCCTAAATAAATGGAACGATTTGGATGCTGTTTTTTGGTTTGAAAGCTGACGTATGCGAGATGGTTCTTAGTTATATTTTAATAAAATTTGTTCAGAGGTTTGAGAGTTATAAGCGATGGATATGGAGGGTGACACCCAATTTTTAATTTTAGAGTTATTAGACTTAATTGAACAATTCACAAACATGATTTATCATCAAAATGTCGTAGATTGATTCTACGGCCTGTATTACAGAATGAGACTCAAGTCTTGATTTATACTTAAGTATTGATTGTCTCTTTCTCTCATTATCAAAATGACAAATACGGTTGCTACTTAAGTGTAGATCAGAGTCTGAGTCGCGTTCTGTAAAACGGACCTACGACTACGGATACTCCTGCCTACTCTTGTAGAGGGTACAAGTGTGAGTGTATACCGCAGTTTATTCAAGTTAAACAATTATAAATAGGAGTGAAAACAATTTAAGTAGTTTTGTAGCTATAGTGTTATATGATTGCTGTTTCGTGCTCGGGAAGTAATTTTAATTAACGAAACGTGCATTCTGTTTTTTATTCATTTTATTATCACTTAAGTACTCGTGTTACTTAAACTGAAATAGATAACCACAAACGGTATCTAATAAAAATGGTGTGCATGTACAGACGACGCTCATCCCTTTTTTTGCCTTAAGTGTTAAAAAAACCTTGTGGTAAAATGCACAAGTCGGAGAATCATAATAAAGTATTTGTGAGTAAAACTTACCCGCATCAATAGAAGAGTCGCAATGCATACAAGTCCCAAGGTGCTGTCGGCGACTCTGGCATTTGGCACGTTTATAACCACCTGAAAGAGACAGAAAATCACATTTACTTTCCAAAACACATCATGCTGGTGAAAAGAGACTGACTGTCAATCTCTCGTTTCTTAGTATAGCTCTCTCTTTCTGATGGTTCATCAAGATTGACAATGAATAAAGTGTCTAAAGCCCGTATTATATAATGCGACTCAAAATCTGATCTATGCTTGAGTAGCAGTCGTTTTTGCAATTTAAGAGACAATCAATACTTAAGTATAGATCAAGACTTGAGTCTCCTTCTGTAATATGGGTCTAAGACATGCAATATCGGTTTTATTATTGGTAAGAAGGAGTACTGATACTGATAAAACTTAAATACGTAAATCAGTCAATAGAACTGAACAACAGAGACAGGTCGAAATAATTATTTTAAAAAAGGTTTTTCAATATAAATTCGGGGAGTATAATTTACTATGGAAATAGGTTTTATTTCCCGAATCCCATACATTCTATGGGGATTAATAAAAAAATCGCGAGTGTAAAAAACCAATTCACAAAAAAAACATAAACATAACATTTTCAAGTAAAACAAAACGTATATTAAAATGATAAATAGCTTTACGTATTTTATATCTAATTATAGTTTCTATTCGAGTCATTGTTTTTAATTTACAATCCAATTATATAAATTAATAGTAATTTGAATAATACCTAGACATTGCAATTTTTTTTTTATCTTGTTAGGTTAATTATTGCTAAATAAATTAGATATACGAATACCTACTATAAAACTTCGTTCAAATGATATATATTTATCGTAGGGAAATGATGATTTCAGGGATATCACCAAATTCCTATGAATTTCTCGAATTCCCGGAAAATATTTATCAACTGAATACAGAGAATTTCATTAAACACTATTAACCGTTTCAACAAAACCCCAAAAATCTAATATCCGACTACAAACCAAATCCAATTTAGCGTTAATACGCCAACTGTTGACTTCAGTAATAAAAACACCACATATCGTCAATATTTCTTAGAAATATGATCAAATTTCGTCTAGAATGAGAAAATTTTCCACTTGACTGGAGAGCTAAGCTTCGAAATCGATATCTCGATATATTTCATAGGCGCTCTTTATCCACAAGCGACGCGGCGATGAAAACAACGTAAAATGAATCTTAAAAGCTACGTAGCAAATGTTTTTTGCCGAAAATGGAAGCGCGAAGAGACATCCGTCGCCTGAAACCGGAGCGACGGACGAAAAAAACCTTTGCTCCGTAGCTATTAAGATTAATTTTACGTTGCTTTGATCGCCGCGTTCGCCGCCACGCCAAGTCACTTGTGTATAAACAGCGCCCTAGAGAGACGTATGTCTATCAATCGAACATTTTTGTATTATCCGTCGTGACTGTACACTTCACGGATATTTTCCGAGTTTTGTTAAGTAATTTTGTGGCTTACATAAAACTTATTTTTTTACGTTTTACGTGTCCTTATGAATTTTTGAAAAATGAACTAAAAATCTTTGTTATCCTTTGCAAAATTATAACGGTGTTTTTTTACCAGGCCATATACGTCCCCACAGAGGGGCACGGTTCTACTTATACTACTAATAATAAATTATACATTGCATAATACATGCACCAACACAGTTTTTCATTCTTTTTTTGGTCGATATAGGATGTTCTTATTATCGTGTAGGTATAGTCAAGAGTGTGGCGAACTTTACTAACCCTGGTGTCAGAGTTTTCAAACTGCCATGTGGCCTCTGTCTTGGTTCTAACGACTGTAGTCAATCGACAGCTACGCAATGTACTACGCATGCTTTAGTATTATTAGTAAGGCCGTTACATGAAAATGATTTGTCGCCGAGCACATAACCGTAGAAGTGCATTGATGTAATTTTTTGCACAGATATCTGTTGATTTTAAATTAGTTATCAATCTTTTCGGGGGTGATTTTCTTCAAGAAACAACAACTTCCTCCAAGGAACATAGGTCGGAATATGAAAAAAAAATTAGATACAGATAGGGTTCATTTTCGTGTTGATTCGGAAGTTTAGACTCTCGTAAGAGAGAACTCTTATTGGTAGCTGGTCAGTGATAAAATATTACCTTTCTCAAAGTATCGATAAAGCTCCCAGACTTGAACTGCAGTCCAAGCAGGCCCTTCAGCTGTGACACGGCGATGATCACAGAAGTAGCTGACGTGAATCCCACCGTCACTGGTACTGATATGAAGTCTATTAGTACTCCTGTGGAGAAATGGAATATATAAGTAACTATGATGTATATAATACATTGATGTATGTGTATGATATATGAGTATATAATATTAGCGAAAATTAGGGATGTGTATAAGTCCACTAAACTGCACAACTTTTCTCAAGAAACATAGGCCGAAATATAAAGAAATTTATCGCTTATTTATAGCACTTAAACAGCTGAACCATTGTTGATCAAATATAGCTAAGAGCCAACTATATTACATCTGCTTTCGAAAAAAAAAACTGCATCGAAATCGGCCCATTCGTTTAGGAGCTACGGCTACGATGCCACAGACAGATATACAGATACACAAGTCAAACTTATAACATCCCTCTTTTTTCGTCAGGGGTTAAAATAGTACTGTGTCAGCATTTAAATTTTGACAGCATTTTGAAAGAAATCAGTGCTCGCGACACGCTTAATGCTCGGTCAAATGCAACATTTGAACTAAAGCCACAGACGAATGTAGATAACCCGACCAACTTGAAAGGAAATAACAAACAAAGTGGCTAAAATACAAATAAGTGGGTCTCTAAAGTTCGCCGTGAAAAGAATAGCGGTGGGTAGTAAACGTGAAAAGTGCGCAACTTTTGATTTCCTTCGCTCTATCTTATCACAAAATGTTACGGAGGACAGAGAGGTTGAGATCTTGAATGAAATTACTTTTTTTTTACTAATAGCGAAGCTATCAACTAACAAATATTGTTTCAGAGATGTTATGGTCGTGGTGGGAGGAATACTCATCAAACAAACATAAAAATCAAGTTATTAAATCTTTAATCGGTACAAAATAGTACAATATCTACCCATTTTGGCATTTTGTCAAAAATTGTTACAATTTTGCCAAAATCGCAAAATGATAAAATTTTCGAAATAGACGTCCAAAGAGCACGCTGACAAAAGAATAATACGTCCAAAGGGCAAAAGAACAAAATACCAAAAGCGCAAAATGATAAAATTTTAATTCAAACGGCAATAACCGTCTGAATAATATTTTTAAGGTTCCATAGTCAACAAGGGACCCTTTTAGTTTGACCATGTCCTTCTGGTTAATTTTATGTAACGTTTGGATTAAACATGAAGAAATTTTTACATTTTTTTAAATTGATATTTATGAACCTGATAAGTAACAATATTTAAGGTGAATGAAACTTCATTGTTATGCAAGAATTATCAGACTAAACAGAAACGGTTTCAATTATTATCCTTTCACCACGATGGCAAGTCTTAGTTACTTGCCATCGACAAGCTAAGAAGAATTATTGACTTTATGTAACTTTACAACCATACGTATAATCTATTTTTTATGAATAAATAATTAATAAAATACGCATACCTAGACTATGTTAAACACAATAAAAATAGGAAATACTTGAGTTTTCTACTTTTTACTGTGGTGGTGACTCCCGCTCTGGGTCCTACCCGGTCCAGCGTCTATCAATTGCCGTTCAGCGCGGCAATTCGGCCAGCTTGGTGGGGACGTTTGGGCCGAGTCAGATTCAGGGCAGGTTGTGAGGAAGTTATGTGGATTTTCAATTTTTATTATTTATTTTGACATGATAAATAAACATTTAATTCTATTTACTTTTTAGCGTGCATATATTCTAATATAATAATTTCTTTTTGCTTCAAACTGATAGTAATATAAAGTTAATTATTAAAAAACAACAAGCTCTTATTTAAAAGTTTATATTTTTTCTTATTGTTCTCAGCAAATCCTTTCAATTGATATCCATATCATGGGGGCGCACTATAAAATAACTAATCCGCCATCTTGGGTGGTCCGCCATATTGGATTAAGAATTTTATCACATAAGTAACCATGTATTGACATAAAAACTAAACGTATATGCAAAATTTTAGGCTAAATCGGTTGAGGGTAGCTGCATTAAAATTCAGTTGCAAGGTTTGACTAAAACGAACAACTTACTTAAATCTTACACATTGCATGTTTATTAAAAAAAAACGTGAAAATGTGTCGTTGCTGTTTCATTTAATACATATTATATTCATTGTTTGTGAGTACCTATGTGTTTGTCTATAGGTATACTAATATTATAAAGAGGAAAGATTTGATTGTTTGTTTGCATTGAATAGGCTCCGAAACTACTGGACCGATTTGAAAAATTCCTTCACCAATGGAATGCTACATTATCCCCGATGGACAAAGGCAACATAATTTTCCCGAATTCCCACGGGAACGAAGTCCCGAGCGGGATGCTGATTTTAAAGAAAGTAAAGATTTCAAGCAACCTTCTGTGCGTTACTGTTCTACGGTTTAGTTTTGTTGCCTTTACAGCACTCGTGCCGGATAATCCTCTTTCATCTTTGTCAATGTTGCTAAGACAGAATCAACTTCTATACAGCTTAAAGCGACTTTTATTCTGCGGCCACTTTGATGTCAACTATGTTTAATTTATAAATCTTCTTTAAGATAAGCTTTGAAGACTTTTTCATAAATCTGTTTGAGTCTGTGAATGGTATTGAAATAAAGGGAATAAATATGTTTGGTGGCGACGAATGTTTCGTTTACTATCCGACGTTACTCTTAACAGTTTTTTAAATTACATTCGCAAAAAGAATTTCGCAGCAAAATAGAAAAATCTCGATTTTATTCAACCTAGATTTGGCTCCAACTCGTAGTAACTTTGACGTTTGACTAACTCGATGGTATGCACGACCTAATCGGGTTTAATGCTATCTACAATTGAATTTAAATTCCACTAAATCGAGACGAGATTACTTCAAGTATCGAAGTACTGACATCAATTAAGCCATCACAGCCAATCAGGACTAGAAGTCTCAGTCGTCGCTATGGCTGGAATTGGTCAGACACATAACATTGTTGTGATCATGGTCACACTTGTAAGATCGAACGTCAAATTAAAAATCAAACCTGTTTTTTAAAAGAAATAAACCTTCCAAATGTTCGTACATACCTAAGTGCAATATGCCCATAATAAGTTGAACTACTCCAGTAAGGAAGCAAAGGAGAACAGCGTAGTCGAAGTTCCTGCCCTGTATTTGCTGATACGTCATCAGGGCCAGGAGTGCTGTGGGGCCCAGGGTGATGTCTTTACAGGACCCGAAGATTATGTACACGAAGCATCCCATGAATGATGAGTAGAGGCCGTACTGTGAAAAAGGAGCACGATTAGTTGATGACTAGTTTGGCGTGGCGTGATGTCTTGCAACCCGGTCACAGCCACAGCTCAGAGCGGCGGCGACGGCGACAGCAGCAGATTTTTTCTAATTCCATTGCTCGCAAAGCACGGTTCAGAAAAAACTCGGCAAGCGTTGGTGCGACCCTTAGTCGAAATCTCCATACATGTCAGTGTGAGTTTCCTAAAACAACCACTTTTATAAGGGACCCTCACATTACATCCATAAAACTGTCATGGCAATTTCGAGATCAGATAATTAATCTTCTTCTGTAACTATAAAACCTTAGTTTGTGTTCATCCAGTCAATATTAATGGACTGAAGTTTATTCGAATGATCAACAGCCAGAGCTTTATCAACAGCTACAGAATACTATAATCTAAGGCTAAACATACGGACTGTGCCACAACAGCCGTTAAAAGTGTAATACTAGAGTCGAGAATTATCAACCGAAAAAAACATTGAGGTAACAAGCAACGTTAGCACTACATTCCTTAACGGATTCTCAGAAGACAAAACAAACACCAAAGGTACATAGAAGTTACGCAAATAAAAACTTACAAGTGTAATTTTAGGGGAAAAGTGCCTCGAGAAACGGCACTGCTCTCTCTCTCTACGACTTTAGGGATTTCGTATATAGACATTTGGTAGCTCGTACGAAACAAATACGACCTGATTTCTTGAAAATACGAGGCGTTGAATTTTACATTGAAAGCTAACGTTTTACTTACAATTTCTCACTGCTACGTTAAGCCTAAGTTTTCATCAGTAAACAATAAAATCACTTTTATACTCTTTTGCCAATTTTCGTGACTTTTGGGGATCAATTTAGATTAAAGTAGAAGCATTTATAAGGATGGAAAGATCAAAGAAAATATAAAAGGATTGTGTGAGAGATAGTACATTTATATGTCACCAGATTCATTTTCTGAGTCATGATCATTAGTAGCCCACGACCTGCTGCTTTTACGGTAAAGTAAAACATCGTAAAGAAACCGAAACGTTTAGGAATTTGAATGTATAACCGTGATCTAATCCAGTCAGGTTCCCCTATTAGCAGGGTCACGGAGGTCAGATGGAAGTCGCTCAACTGTATATGGTCAGGCGTACCCCGAATAAGAAACGGTCTAAGCCGACCGTTCTTCTCGTCGAGGTTCTCTACGAAGACGATCATAAGTAAGATTGCTTCAATATTGATTCTAAAGTTAAGCATAGGAGCCAGCTTTAGCTGCAGCAAACACGTTTACTTGAAAGTTTAAACTACTGCGATATTCATTAGCACTCAGTTAAATTAAATTGAGGTTGCGCATTCGATCCGCCGTCTGTGAGACAAGTGTAAAGTTAAATTATTCTGTTAATTAATCTTACTTGAATTACATAACGGTTGGTCTTAATCTTGGGTAGTAAATTATTTTGTCATTTTAAAAATGAGTTTGCGGGGTATTGAATGTGAAGCAATTTTCTTCTTCTTCCTAGCGCTTGGTCCCGTTTTTCATTCGGGGTACGCTTGACCGTGATCCAGGATTTGGCAGGCCAAGTTATTACAGTGGAGCGACTGCCATCTGACCTCCGTGACCCTGCTAACAGGGGAACCTGACCGGATTTAATGGTTACAAATTCAGTCTGTTGAACGTGCAGATTTTCTCACGATGTTTTCCCTCACCGTAAGAGCATCGGTTGTGTACAACTAATGTACATAACTCAGAAAACGAGTCATTGGTACATGGCAGCACTGAATATGAAGCAATATTTGTAAAAAAATTACTTAGGGGTTCAAAAGTATAAATATCTAAAACTGATCATCATAGTGCGGTTTGAAAACTATTGACACCAAGGTTAGCCAAGTTCGCCAAATGCTTGACTATACCTACACTATAAGAAGAAGAAGCACCATAAACAGCACAACACATCCATGAACAATAAAAAAGTGAATGGAACGAATGAAAATAAAACATAACGAAATAATGTATTCCATATTATCATTGTCATCTGCTGAATCAACATTACATATCACCGAGTGACCTTTTTAATAAATTAGTATTGCAACATGCGATTATAATTAATAGAAAAAATATGTATTCAATATTGTACTTAGCTTGTTTACACAAAAAGGATAAAGTATTACTTTTAACTAGTTCCAGAGTGTCTTTATCATCTCATAATAATAAGTCTACTGCTGAAAACACGGGGCAATTGACGGTGGTGACATTATTCGGTCGTTGGTAGTGGCTACTAACATATAAATCCTATGTTCGCCTCTAACGACACCCATGGAGAAAATCTTGGTGATGACAATCCTGCCGTAAATACACTCCAAAATTTTAAAAAAATTGTTTGACCTCCGACATTCATCGCTTATAACTCTGAAACGGCTGAACAAATTATCAAACCATCTCGATTACGTCAACTTTCAAACGAAAAAGAACCGCATCGAAATCGCTCGATTCCTTAAGGAGCTTTACGGTGCTACATACAGACACACAGATATTTACGTCAAACTTGTAACACCCCTGTTTTTTGGCGGGGTTTATAAATATAATGAAAATGAAAAATGAAAATGAAAATTTATTTATTTCTAGAAGTAATTTTTACATTTTCACTTGAGGCCAGCCCAGTAAGTATTAATTTGCTTGTGTTAGGTTTGCCTCGCACAATCCCAGTTTAAATAACAAAATTTCTTAAACAAAACAAAAATATATCTAAATTTACTTAAATCAAAGTGTGTGCAGATGTGTATGTGTGTACGTGCATGTGTGTGGGTGTGTGTGTATGTGTGTGTGTATGTGCGCCGGTGTATATGTATGTGTGCGTGCGTTAGCCCTACGATGTGATATCTTGGGATCGGAAGTTGTGCCAACGACAACTTCCACTAACGAATGTGTAAGATAAATATATAGAAATAGAAATAAAACTACATGTAAAGTTATCGCCGATAGGAGAAAGTGTGGATAATACATGTTCGAAATTCGTTCGTAAATACTCTTCTTCTTGATTCGACTATATAGATTGCATAACCACGAGGTTGACAATTTTTGCTCTCCACCTTTCAACTTTGATGGAAACCTTAAGTCCAGATTCATCCAGTTTACATTTAGCTAGAATCAAGCTCACCTGAGGATCCAATCCGGCTAATGTGGCGTAGGCTAAAGCTTGCGGTATTACAGTAAGGCCGACTGTAATGCCGGCGATGAAATCAGCCAGTGCTTTCTCGGAGTTGTACTCTGGGAGCCATTCTGTGACCGGTAACCTCTTGTGGAGCAGCCGTCTGTACCATGTGTGGCGTTTGTAGCGACGCTTCGAAGGCGACGACATTGTTTTGAGGCGTCTGGGGACAGATGAGATATATTGCTTTATCGGGTCATTTATTTAACTTGTTTTCATTTATTTATTAAAGAATGTCTTTATCGGACTAATATTATGAATGAGGTGCGGTTTGAAAACTCTGACACTATGGTTAGCTAAGTTCGCCACACACTTGACTATAACTACACGATAAAAAGAAGAAGATTATAAATGCAAAAGTTTATGAGGATGTATGGATGGATAGTGTTTGTTCACGCTCAAACGGCTGTACCAATTTTGATAAAATTTGGTACGGAGGTAGCTGAACGAAGTCCCGTGCGGAAAGCTAGTTCCGAAATAACAATTGCAATTTCCTGAACGTTATTGGGACTAAGATTAAACAGAATTGTTATTCCGGCTTCAGGTCAGCATAAAGCCATAATGATTATCAGTTGAGGTACCATTCATTTGTGGTTTTGGCGACCATAATAGGCAGATACGTTTGCATACATCTTTTACTAGGTAACTAACAAGGAATTAAGAAGTCGGCATAACGGAAAGACATCATTATGATGTCTCTAGTTACTAAACCCTGGTAAAAAAGGCATTTTTCGCGACAGTTGTCGGAAAAAAATGAGAGGCAGTTCATACCAGCAAAAAAATATATGAATTTAAAATATCATATTAAGAAAGTATTTCTCCTTTGATTAAAAGCAACTTTGTACAAATCGGGAATTTAACGAAAAGGTCACATTTCATGTATAGTGTTTTGATGTTCTTGATAATTCGACAACTACAACATTCACATTATCAAAGTAACATAACAAGACTTTAGTTCCAGATTTTTAGAAGAGAACAGAACTTTCTATCCTTTGTTAGAAACCAAACATAAGAATTTTCAATGAGTTATTGAAAAGAAACATTTAAAATACGTTAAATAATTAATGTCAAACGTGGCATTTAGTGGTTCTTGACTTCTAGAACCAAAGATGCTCTGCCTACCCCGTCAGGTATCATAGCTTTGAGTGTATGTATGTAATTCGTTAAATAAACCACGTATAATGTAACGGTTACTATCTAAGTAAGTAGGTAGAGCCATTTCCTGGTACAACTGGTGGATATTTGCAAGGTTATTCGACAAACACGAGTATAGTGGTGATCTTTGTTTGACCAATCTCTGGCCGACAATAACGAAAATTATAAATTATTCACGAACTATTTTTGCGATAAAATTTACGGTTTAATGGAAATAAAAAATAATTTGGTGCCAATTATAAATAAGTGATCCTACTTTTATCCTACTATTGTAGTTATAATAACGAATTATGAACAAAAAGATAATTTTAATGAGCGAAGTCGTATTGTCCATTAACAAGTCAATTACTGCAATAATTGAAGCTTTAGATACAAGAATGGGGTATTAGTCGGGAGAAAAATATTTTCTTATCATTTTTACGACAACGTAACTTCTAATCACATAAAAATAAATACATTATCCCGATAAATACATTAACACAATTAATTGCAAATTTAATTTAATTTTTAAATTTAATTTCAATCGGCGGTAGCCTTATCCAGGCTACTGTTATGAAGTGTATGAGGTTTCTGTAATTCTTGACATGAATTTGTCGTATGTATCTCGTTCCGCCCTTTTGTTTTATCGCATAGCGACAGTACGGAACAGGCAGAACGACATAGTCAGGACAAAATTATCTCACAGTTCCATGTTAGCTCGGCAGAACAGATGGAATAGTCACCATCGATATTCCATTGCAGTTGTATAAGTCTTAGTTCACAACTGGTTACAAAACAAAATTTCCATGGCGGCCGAAGGGGTTGTGAAGCCATTGAATAGCGACCATTTATTTTATACCATGGTTATTTATTACTAGCATTCCGCGCGGGACTTCGTTCCTATGGGAATTCGGGAAAATCATGTACTTACCCTATGTCCATCCCGGATAATGTAGGATTCTAATGGTGAAAGAGTCCAGTAGTTTCGGAGCCTATTCGATGCAAACAAACAAACAAACAAATCTTTCCTCTTTATAATATGTATAGATTTAGATAACCGTGTCTCATTTTTGTTTTATTTTGTTTTTTTATCTTTATTCTGGATGCGCTGGATGCGGGTGGCGCAGGAGCGGTCGATATGGCTTATATCCATCAGTGGACGTTTTGCGGCTGATATGATGATGATTATCTTAATTCCTTAGAGGGATGGTTCAGTGCAAAAGTATGTGTGTGACTTTATATTTGTAATGCTTTCGCACCTGAACAACGGAATGGATCTAGATAAACTTTGTGGGGTAGTTAGCTCAGCAGCAACTGAACCAACAACTATGTTATTTTTCCACACGAACGAAGTAGCGGGCGAAAATCTAGTTCAAATATCTAATAAAAAAATGTACAGATTACGAACTTAAGAGAGCGTACAACTAGGAAAAAAACTGCAGTACAGACGACGCGACGTGATTTCTTACGAAAGAAAAACAATAATTTAATGGCAAAGTCGGCAAGTTCTTTTTATTTTTGTTCCCAACTTTACGTTTGGTGGGAGTGAGCGGATTTCATACAACTTTTCTGTGTTGTAGTTAATTTACTCGAATATGGGCGGGAAGTTGGAACTTTTCAAACGCGGTACGTGTTTTTCCTTGGAATTGCTGTAAATGCGGTCCAGTTTGGCTGAAATTCTAGATGTATTTGTAACGCTCGTGGTTGTGGTTCAGCAGTTGTTGAAATAGCGGAACTAGACATATTTGTAAAGCTGTGAAATTGTAAATTATAAATTTTTAACAATCTAAGCTCTGCGGAGCGAACAAAATTATGTGAGAATTGTTTTTTATGAGTAGGTAAACATTTTTCTTTGTGAGAGTATCTTGTGCCCCTCGATGGAGACGTTGTATGGGATGGTAAAAAAAAAGAAGTATTTAAGGTCTTTCATTTCAAAATTTCCAAAGTCAAAAATCGTCTTAACTGTTAGTTGGTCAGGTAGTGAGACCATTTTCTTGAAAGCTGTCTGTAAATTCAATAAGATTAAGCAAAGAAGACTCATAGGGTCATAATCGATTTTCCGGCTAATCAGTAACCACACTTAGTCAATACAATGCGCAGCATTAGGGCGAACGACCCTGTACGAGTATATGTCCCTAGCACACGCCCCACAAAGCGTTTCTGTACGTATATTGGGCCAGTTGATTTAATTTAAGGCCCTTTGTGTCGCACACACCCAATTTCCTAATAAACGCGCCGTAGCTAAATAGGGACGGAAAAACAAAGGCACACGGGCGGTAAGAAAGGACCACAATCGATGTTCCCCTGTATAAATAACAAATATTGCCTAATATCGCGTTGTGTTTGAACAAAACCACTATTTTAAGCTTTGTGCGTGGTAATGAATGGTAATTAAAAGGGTCATGCTGATGTAAGTGATAAGAACTGTAATTTTTGTAATTACATTATCTATTTTGCTTATTGTATATTTTAGTAACCGCCTTTCCAGTTGGTGTTTTATATTTCTAATTTAGACTTTAAATAAAAAAAATACTTTTAGCTGTCTTCAATGGTGAATTTAAAGAGCGCAAAATACCTTAGATTTGGATTTTCAGTCTATCGCAAATAAGGGTGGTATTTCATTCGTCCAATTTATTTGATCAAAGAAGTTGGGTTACTTCATCAAATATATTGACAAAGCCAATTTAGGCTATCTGCCAGATGTGTTTCAGATCTTTGATCAAAGAAATTGGACAAAAATCTTGCGATGAGTGGAATACTATCCTAAAATTACCGTTCAGCGCTACTAGCGGTAGATTTGTGATTAATTTGTCATAGAAATATTTTACACTGTATCGGTGTATGCAACCTTCTGTGGACACTTATGATAAAATAAAATATAAAGTGGACGTAAGAACAATGGTAGAGCATTTCAATCTGACATGCATTGTACAGGAACCGATTGCCTTTAAAGTTAAAGTGAACATTGATTTCCAGCAAATGCTCCGTCAGAGCCAGCCAATGCAGTTATAGCTTAGTTTCAAGACATGTTTCTGATCGTATTGTGGATATAGTCAATTTGCGAGACGTACGCTTGTGACGTCAACGCCTCTAATGACTTCCAGGGACAATGGTCTTTGTCCATCAGCCGGGACCAACCAATTATTTGCCAGGATTAGATTGGGATTTCCATTAAGTCCTGTTGTGTTGCGATAACTTGTATATAGGGAAAGGCATACTGTTTTAGACAGTGCTTTACAAACAAAATGAATTCAAAAATAATTTCGTTGAAATCATAAATATTTTTTGGAATATCTGATAAGACTTTAGTCCGCTTCCAAAATAGAATAAGTTTCGAAATTTAATTCTACGTTTGTGGTTTCCTTAGTACACAATGTCTAAGTTACAAATCGTGTGATATCTTTTAAGAAAGAGGTAAACCTGTGATATATTTTAGTATTAAAATACTAATTTATTTAGGATCGATACAACACAAGCATTTTCCACAACTGCATAGTTTAAAATTATTCAGTTTATTGGACAGATTTCCATAAAAAAAATTCTGTGATTAAATCAACAGCCCGCCAGTCTTTTTAAATACGAAAGAGCCAATATGTCGGTTAGTTCCCCTACACCGCAGATTTTGTATAACAGTTTGTGTTACCAATGAATTCGAGATTTGACCTCCGATAGATCCTTTGTGGATTAATTTAACAAGGGTGTGCGAGGGTTCCGCAGTGTAATTGTCCGTTTTAATACAAATATTGGTATAGTTATGCTGTTATTTGGGAATGTTGGACCAGTCTAACTACAATTGTGAGCCTTTTGATGTGATATGTTAATTTACTTTGAAATGACGAGGTGGAGCTAACAGGTCATGCTTGTTACAGGGATGTGAACTGTTTTTCAGTCACATACGGTTCATAATGGCTCAACATGACACAATAGGTGGTCACTGAGAGCCATGTGAGAGTTAAGATTGTTAAGATGTCAGCTTGTCGCTCAAAGCAAAACCTCCAAGACTAAGGTCCGTACTACAGAACGCGAATCAGATTCTGCTCTATACTATTTGCATTTATACTCATTCTGACATTTTAATTCTAACATTGACATTTACACACAACAATGAAATAAAACATATTTGACATATTATATAGAATAGAATAACTAATAACGATAACTTAAGCTAATAGTACTAATATTGACATCGCATATTATTTAACCTCATATTTATTTTATTATTCAAATACATTATTCATTATTAATCATATTATTCCAATACATTATTTCGATAAATTAATAAATTTTACAAATAAGTTAACAAAAATGCCAGTCTGCCTGCCGTTCCACTTTTGCAATGCGTATAGAAGAACATATTGTAGATAAAGACCTTTTATACTCTGTACATATGAATAGCAATAAATGATTGAATGATATACTTAAGTATCAGTCTTCTTTGCCATTTTGATAGTTAGAGAAAGAGACAATCAATACTTAAGTATAGATCAAGACTTGAGTCTCCTTCTGTAATACGGGTCTTAGTCACTAAAGGCCGACATTTGCTGAATTTCGAGAGACATTCTCTATTGAATAAAGAATCCGCATGAACAACAAGCCCGTCCTTAACAAAGTCCATATTATGGAAAGAAAGCAGAGAACGAGCCTTTGTATTCCACTTACGTAGATAATGTCAGGCCGTATTACATTTCGTGCCAAATTACCTTCGGTGTGCCCACAAAGTAGGTGCATTACTCCTAATTTACCGCAACGACACAGTTTGTATAATGCCATTAATTTGATGGCATGACTCGACTGTCTAGGGACCTTGGCCAGGCATTATCGAAGTAGGTTTTACGCCAATTTGCTATGTGCATGCAAAGATACTAGCATATCAATCAGTTGGAGACTCGAATAATATATTATAGAAGTAAATGTGAACAAAGGTAGACAACCTTGAAGATAACTTCCTTGGTTGTTAACGAACAATGTGCATTTAGCTATAGTTCAAGGATATTTTTAATTATTCATTTTATTAAAACAAAAAAATTATGATCCGAGAAGTACATTAAACGGTATAATTGCATTCAGGACCACTCGCTAGCATACAGGATCTGTACTGTGCAAGCTATTTCAGTAGGAAACTACTATGCTTCTATTTTCTTTTTGTCTCTCGGCAAATCTCGTTCGTTTTTCCGAAATTTTAACATACAATATGTAGTTTTAAATTTAAATTATTGTAGACTATAGATTTATCAAGTTATGGACATGAAAATTAAAACGAAACAATAATAAGGTAGCTTAGTTCTTAATTCAAATTATTATTATTGTAGATTTGTAAGCGGTAAATCTACTGTGACAATAATTAACTTTTTACCCGACTGCGTGACGCAAATTAAGGAGGGTAACGTGTTTATCAGCCTATATATGTAAGTATGTTTGTACCTTTGTGGCACTATTTATTTAAACCAAACGCGTGGGCCGATTTTGATAAATGATACGTTGTTGGATTCGTCATGTTGGCGCAAATATCATAGAAAATTAAAAAAAGTTAAAATGGCCGATTTTAGACGCCATAATGTGAAAAAGAAAAAAAATCAAAATCGACGAACTAAGTCAAGTGAGGTATCGTTGAATAGGTATTTAAAAATTAGGTTTCTCATATCGTTTTTCAATCAGAATTACCGTTTAGGATCTATAACGAATTAAAGTTGGATAGTAACGATTTTCACTTAAATGCAGGCTTTTAATTCGGAAATTGTTTAATGTTATTTCTTTTCAGTTTTTATTACGCAGTCGGTATTTTTATTTTTTAAATTAATTTATTTTTTACTTTACTGATCATATACTAACTACCTAAGATGATTTAAAACAAATTACCGCGCCGCGTCTATCTGTCTGAATGCGATAAACTCAACAACTAATTGAATGTATTTTCCCCTTCGGCCGCGTACGAAACCGTGGGTTCATAACTGGTTACTGTAGAAGAAAAATTCGACTTCGTACGATACTAGTTTCATACGATTTTTACCAATGGACGGAGTTATTCAAGAGGAAGGTTTAAAATTCTCACGGGAATGAAGTCTCGGGCGGAAGCTACAGTTCATAGATAATTCGTGTGCATAATTAAATTCTAAAACGGGTCTCAATTCGCGTATATATATTTATATATTTATTTACCTGTTATTATATACAGGGCTTTAGGTAAATCACTTTCAACCTCTCGGGTGGTAAATCAGTCCATGAAACTGAACAACTTTCCCAAGGAACAAAGGTCAAAATATGAAAAAAAAATTGACTTCCCATACAAAATGCGCTATCAGCTGACGCAGTTTGTATGGGAACTAAAAAAAAAATTCGTATTCCGACCTTTGTTCTTTGGGAAAGTTGTTCAGTTTCATGGACTGATTTACCACCCGAGAGGTTGAAAGTGATTTACCTAAAGCACCTTTAAAGCCCTGTATATTTATTTCATCATCATCATCATCATGATTTATTTATTTTTATATTTATATTTCTTTTTTTTTTGTGTTCAAATCGCGGAAGTTTAAAGTGTTATAATTCGTGTGCATTCAGAAAAGAAGGCATCTAACAAGAATGACAAACATCGTAGGTAGAACTGTAACTAACTTTCTTGATCGGTAGCATAAGGGGATGTTTACGAAAGTTATACCCAATCCGTGTTCCATTCATTATTTCAGCAGCATCAACCTAAACTGGATCTTTGAAACGAGATCGTAAAATCTTTAGATTGCTGAAACTTTAGCAATATACTGACCGTACTGAATCCTTTGAATTACTTAAGCCGGAAATTACAAGTTTTGAAGAACGATCTGAGTAGAATCAGTTCCCGCTTCTGTTGAAATGTTCATCCTTCATCAGCCCATATACGTCCCCACTGCTGGGGCACGGGCCTCCCTCAATAACATGAAGGGTAAATGCCATACTCACCACGCTTGGCAGACGGGTTGGCGAGGGTTTTGATATAATTGCAGAGTTTTCCTTCTCTGTGTGCAGATGAACTTGCTTGCATATTTACCTTAGTCGCCTTGTACGACACCTCGGTAAGAAAGAGGGTGGTCCTATTCTACTCTGCCGGGGATTCTCACGGCTTACACGGAAATGTTCATAAAACATATAATATATATTTTTTAAATTAATTCCTTGACTTATTTCACAAGACCTGCGATACAGGATTTACCCGTAACTGGAGCAGTCTCCCACTTTTATATGTGATCTTTTGTTGATGTACTATTTGTTTACATTATTATTATTTTCATTGAATGATGAATGATGAGATATACCGTGTGGTGATCAGTTGAGAATAACACCACCCCATCTTTTTCCGTGGGTGTCGTAAGAGGCGACTAAGGAAACACAAATGAGACCTGCCTCCTAATAATCGATCCCAGGCAACGAAACTTCATTTTTTTCTGAATCTGAGGTGTCGTCCGGTGGTATGCGGAGTGGTAGGCTCTGTAAAGGGCCGTCTGGTTCGCGACCACCCTCCTACCGAAGTCCGACGCCAAACAGCTTGCTTCCGTCGGTGCGTGGGAGTACCAGTGCCTTTATAGGCATTTTATGGGTTAACTCGCTCCATCGTCGACCTCATCTTTGACCTTATGGTCAAGATTGAGGTCAAGAGTTAACCCATATTATAATAAAAAAAAAACAGACGGACAGACGGAAGACGGACAGACGGACATGGCGAAAGTATAAGGGTTCGTAGATTACTACGGAACCCTAAAAATGATAACATGTGAAATACAGCAGGGATGAGCATTGTCAACAAATACTTTCTTACAACCACAAATCTTTAAAAAAAACGACAAGAGCGTAGGCATCTAATTATACAAACGCATTGTCGATCAAGACATAAAATGACTATCTATAAATCATTCATGAATACCAATCCATCTGGAACTATTCCATTTCAATACAGACACAGTTGCGTCGACGTATTTTAATATCGCTTACAAGCAAAATAGTGAGGAATAGTCACACTCGTCGCGATGATGATCCATCATTTGAGGGGATGTTGGCCACGTAATTCCCCGATCAATCCAGCGACCTCGTCGTCTGTCGAGCTATCTGTCAACGTCTCTGTGACTGATGCTTTGTCGGATCGGATCATTCCTATCTTTTCAGTAACTAGTAAACAAATGCACTAACCCCATTTGCAATGATATAATTACGGCTAGAGTCGATCTGTGCAGCAAAAATGGGTCACTACCAATAAGTTTTGTTATGCTGCCGAAGAATTTTCCGCTTGGATTTGATCTCGCGTTGCCGATTTAGAAGTTCTGGAACAGGCTCCAAATCCAAGTCGGCCGAAGCGAAGATAATCGTTTCTGGTTGAGTTTTATTGATGCCTCGGACTCTCGGTGTCAGTATGGTGAAACCATTAAAACAATAGAATAACTGACACGATGTTTCTTATTCTTCTGAATAAAAAATACCAGGTCTTATTTTCTTCAGTTATTCGTCCCTGGAACTCTTTATTCAATACGAGAAGGTAGGTTATATTTTGAGGATCTCTATGTATGCTATGATATATGGTTGGTAGTGATCTTTTTTCTATAGGTCGTTTAAAAATGTTCAGATGGATCTTGAAGTGGTGACGTTGAATTCGCCTGTGACTCTCTCTTGATCACAGGAATTATAATTATTTTAATTAAGAGCCTCAGATACCATTTGTTTTTGACGCGTTGTTAAGACAGGGATTCATTGTGTATTCAAGCAAACTTATCATCTTAGAGTATTTGTATTCAATCTTCTTCCTTTAAAACCGCACGATTTATAAAAAAATCTAAATTACTCTTCAATGAGGTAGCCAAGGAGCGTGGGGAGTTGGTAGCGGATAGCAGGAATAGGAATAGCTCCGAGGGGATGCTTGTATGAATTAAACACTCACATAATGATACGTTTGTATAATACTTAAATACATAATCATAATATTAAGTTATCTATTGGGTTGCGAAATTTGAAACTCAAAAATCACCATAGTTTGAAAATACAATAGTTGTTATTACAATTGTCGTAAACGTTAACATAGTCAATGTAATGTGCAATTTCAGAAGCTATTACATGGGGTATAGTGTAATTTGCCAAACGAAATTACAAAATTACAAACTGTATGCGATTTCCGTTCCAACATCCTATATGCATTACCAACTAACTAGAACTACAATGGCACGGTTAAAAATACTGTACACATAAAGTACTATTAGAAATCGACTTCGTTTGATTGCCTTAGGAATTGAAAGCACCACGAATTCAATGAATAATTGAAGAGAAATCTAAAGAGGAAATAGTAAAAAAATTATAACATAAATCTATTAATGAATTTATAACTGTGGTCAAAAGCGGGCCCTTTTTTTTTTTTACCAGCCCGTATACGTCCCCACTGAGGGGCACGGGCCTCTCTTCGAAACACGAAGGGGATTTAGGCCATAGTCCACCACGCTGGCCCAATGCGGAATGGTGGACCACTCGTCTTTCGAAAATTTTTCTTGGACGGGTGGGTTTCATCACGATGTTTTCCTTCACCGTTGAGCAAGTGATAATTACAAAATCCGTGCATAAATCCGAAAAGACGAATTTAGTGGTACAGGCCCGCACCAGGATTTGAGCCCACGACCTTCGGATTACAAGTCTGGCTCATTACCAACTGGGCTATCACGGGCCCATTATTATTTTAAAAATCTGTTTATTATTTCGATTCGCTGTACCGTGAAATAGGAACATTGACCTAACCATAAACAACTAGACTTCCAATCGCGCTTAAAAAGTGACCGCGGCAAATAAGTGCCCATCACAACGCAACGATTGGGCACTATTGTTGATAGGTTTTCTCACTCTTTCATTCTTTTGTTCCGTTCTTTTATCCTGCTCACTCATCCGTCAGTTCGTTCGAAAGTTCGGACAGTTTTTGGTTGCCGTTTCTTTGAGATTGGATATCTAGTTGTTTTATTGTATATCAATGAATAGGAATAAACTATCGGAGCCCCATCCGAGTCATAGATAAATGATAATCCGTGAACATTTCTAACGGAGACACGTGGCACAAAAGATTTTATAAGACTTTGGTGTTCAAGTGTAGGTAACTGAATCCTATACAAGATGTTTCAAAAAGACCCAAAAAAAAAGAAATTCCAAATTTTCATTTTAAAAGTGAAATAGTCGCAACTCTAGTAATCAGTTGCACGGTTTGACATCTTTGAAAATGAAAGTTTCTTATAATTAATATGACATACTTGTCATATTTGTAATAGAGCTGCGCAATAAGCTAAATTTTAATTAATTTTAAATTATCTTTTTTTTGAAACACCTTGTATTCATATAGAACTACTATACGAATAAAGAACACAATATATTTATGGCCGTCTGATTTTGATTTTCCAGTAAAAAGTGTCAAAATACTGTCTGTTGCACTTTAAACTATTAATTTAAAAGAAATAACGTAGTTACGATGCCACAGTCAGACACAGAGATACACGTCAAACTTATAAAACCCCTCTTATTTGTCGGGGGTTAAAAACAGATTTGAAAACCGGTTTTCTATGTAGGGATGGTTAAGTCATACTCTGCGAAGAAAATTTGCTACGCAGAATCACTGTTTTAGTGCGTTCTTTAATATTAAGTTCAAAAAGAACAAGTTCAATTTTCAAAACATTGATCGCAAAATTAAATAATGAATTTCTAATAGATCCGTGCTATTTAGCAGTTTCAAATAGGCTCAAATTAATTTGGGTGATTAGAGTCCAATCACGTTTTGTAACCAAAGGCTTAGAATGTAAAATCAACAACCCTTTAGTAACGAGGTAGGATAAAATTGAACCTGTTATGAATTTGATTAATATAATATACCGTTTATTTTAGGTACTCCATTAAAAGAATAACAAAATTATACTTAAAATAATATTTGAGAATGTAAAGGTTTAGGTGGTTAAGGGTTAAAACCCAAATTTACTTATTTTAATAAATATACAGTGTATCTGTCTCTAGAAAATTGTAGAAATCGTAATTAAAATTTCCCTATGGAAATTATAATGACCCGCGATATTACAATTTGCCCAGTAAAATTACAATTCCATGAAACTGTAAGAGCCGTAACTGCCTGCATTAAACTAGGAAAAGTTAGGTTATGTTAGGTTGTTATTTACATATTCTTTATTGCACAAACAAAGTTTGAATCATTTTACATAAAAAAAGTGTACAAAGGCGAGCTTATCTCTAGAATAGATCTCTTCCAGCCAACATAACTGGTGAGAAATAGTGTACGAGACGGGAAGAGAGAATTGAGCAAAGAAATTACGAAATGAGATATCAATGAATACTTAAATATAATAAAATAAAAAATTATATAATTTTTTCCGCAGGTTTTTCTCCAAGTAAATAAGAAAAGGTGAGACTTTGTTAGGTTTGGTAAGGTTAGGTTGCATTGACTTTTCACATTGATGGACTTTATTTTAATAAAGTCCATGTGAAAAGCGGTGATAGCCCAGTTGGTAATGAGCCAGAATTGTAACCAGAAGGTTGTGAGTTCAAATCCTGGTGCGGGCCTGTACCACTAAATTCGTCTTTTCGGATTCATTTCCGGATTTCTAATAAATTATTTCTTGCACAGCGGTGAAAGAAAACATCGTGATGCCTAAGAAAATTGAGGCAGTTCACAAAGTACCAAGCAATTATAATCTTACTAAGTAAAATGTCAATGTGACGGTGACATATCTAAATTTGATATGTCTTTAGAGTTTCTTCTTACATAAGAACACTGTTTAGACTGAGATATAAGTTTGATATGGGATAATATACTCAAGTTACGAGTATATAATCGTCCAAGTTTGCAAGTCCAGATGTATAACTGTCAGATTTAACAACAATGTCTGGTATTCAGACAATTTGTGGTTTCAAATAGTTATCAATATTATTATTACATATGTCAACATATGTATAACCAAGTGTTCCAGTAGGTAATTGATGTTATGAAACTCGTTTGCCCACTGTTATTACGTTTCTACACTGTTATAACATTTTTGGTATAATTAATGGTTACAATTTTATTAGCGACAAAGGAAGATCATTCATTAGTAATACTCCAGTCTTAATTCATATAAGTATTCTGTGAATACTTTTGTTATTATTACTTCGCGCTAGTATTTTTGAATTTTTTGTTATTTCTGCATCCACAGACTGTATCTTATATTATATATATATATAAAAGAAAGTCGTGTTTGTTACAACATTTCTAACTCGAGAACGGCTGGACCGATTGTCATGGTTTTTAGGGTTCCGTAGTAATCTACGAACCCTTATAGTTTCGCCATGTCCGTCTGTCCGTCTGTCCGTCTGTCCGCGGGTTTCCTAAGAAACCCTTGGTACTACAGAGCTGAAACTTGGCATGATTATACATATGAATTACGCCGACAGAACTGTAGAGTAAAATCTTAGAAAAAAAATTTTTTTCGGGTGTCTCCCATAGACGTGAAAGGGCGATGAATTTTTTTTTTCTCGCCAATATTTTTAAATGGAGTGTCATAGGATAGCATATTAAAAGATAGAAGGGGTTTACTAAGAACGTTTTTCGATTCAGCACTCCGTTTGCGAAATATAAATTTTTAAAGTGAAAATTTTTGTCAAACACAAGTGTCCCCCCCCTCTACCTGCTAAACGGTTGTTTCTAAAAATGTGAAAAAATTCAAGTTGGTAGCATATATAACGAAATTAAAAGGAAAACTATCAAACATAACTTGGTCCTTCAAGTTTGCGAGTAATAGTCGACCAAGTGCCAAACACTGTTAAGATTAATAAGAATATATTTACTAATATAAGGTCCTTGGTACTACAGAGCTGAAATTTGGCATGGTCATAGATATTGATTGCGCCGACAGATCTAAAATATAAAATTTTAGAAAAAACGTTTTTTCGGGTGTTTCTCATACACCTGAAAGGGCGATGGATTTTTTTTTCTCGCCGATACCATCGAATTGAATGTCATAGGATAGATTTTTAAAATATAGAAGGGGTTTACTAAGAACGTTTTTCGATTCAGCACTCCGTTTGAGAAAAAAATATTTTTAAAGTGAAATGTTTTGTTAAAAACAAGTGTCCCCCCCCCCCCGCTACCAGCTAAACGGTTGTTTCTAAAAATGTGAAAAAATTCACGGTTATAGAATATACAACGAAATTAAAAGAAAAACTATCACACATAAGTTGGCCCTTCAAGTTTGCGAGAAATAGTCGACCAAACGTTTTTGGGATTAATAAGAATATGTTTACAAGGTTCCACGCTAAAAGTGAGGGTGGTCGAAAGCCAAACTGTAACATATTGTCATTTTAGGTGTCGTTAAATAGTTTTTGGGGGTGTTAATTACGAAAATTACATCAAAATTATTTTAACAGCAGGTTGATATTATTTCTAACAGCAAAAAAAAAAAAAAAACAAAAAAAATTTCGCGCTCGCTTCGCTCGCGAATTTTATACTTACATTAGGTTGTATTTTGACCAAAACAAAAATGATTTCCGAAATTAAAAACTGTTTAATAATACATTTGTTTTTAGGGTTCCGTAGTAATCTACGAACCCTTATACTTTCGCCATGTACGTCTGTCCGCAGGTTTCCTAAGAAACCCTTGGTAGCACAGAGCTGAAATTTGGCAAGGTCATACATATAAATTACGCCGACAGAACTGTAGTTTTTTTTTCGGGTGTCTCCCATAGATGTGAAAGGGTGATGAATTTTTTTTCCTCGCCAATATCATAAAATGGGGTGTCATAGGACAGCTTTTTAAAAGACAGAAGGAGTTTTCTAATAACGTTTTTCGATTCAGCACTCCGTTTGCGAAATATAAATTTTTAAAGTGAAAATTTTTGTCAAACACAAGTGTCCCCCCCCTCTACCTGCTAAACGGTTGTTTCTAAAAATGTGAAAAAATTCAAGTTGGTAGCATATATAACGAAATTAAAAGGAAAACTATCAAACATAACTTGGTCCTTCAAGTTTGCGAGTAATAGTCGACCAAGTGCCAAACACTGTTAAGATTAATAAGAATATATTTACTAATATAAGGTCCTTGGTACTACAGAGCTGAAATTTGGCATGGTCATAGATATTGATTGCGCCGACAGATCTAAAATATAAAATTTTAGAAAAAACGTTTTTTCGGGTGTTTCTCATACACCTGAAAGGGCGATGGATTTTTTTTTCTCGCCGATACCATCGAATTGAATGTCATAGGATAGATTTTTAAAATATAGAAGGGGTTTACTAAGAACGTTTTTCGATTCAGCACTCCGTTTGAGAAAAAAATATTTTTAAAGTGAAATGTTTTGTTAAAAACAAGTGTCCCCCCCCCCCCGCTACCAGCTAAACGGTTGTTTCTAAAAATGTGAAAAAATTCACGGTTATAGAATATACAACGAAATTAAAAGAAAAACTATCACACATAAGTTGGCCCTTCAAGTTTGCGAGAAATAGTCGACCAAACGTTTTTGGGATTAATAAGAATATGTTTACAAGGTTCCACGCTAAAAGTGAGGGTGGTCGAAAGCCAAACTGTAACATATTGTCATTTTAGGTGTCGTTAAATAGTTTTTGGGGGTGTTAATTACGAAAATTACATCAAAATTATTTTAACAGCAGGTTGATATTATTTCTAACAGCAAAAAAAAAAAAAAAACAAAAAAAATTTCGCGCTCGCTTCGCTCGCGAATTTTATACTTACATTAGGTTGTATTTTGACCAAAACAAAAATGATTTCCGAAATTAAAAACTGTTTAATAATACATTTGTTTTTAGGGTTCCGTAGTAATCTACGAACCCTTATACTTTCGCCATGTACGTCTGTCCGCAGGTTTCCTAAGAAACCCTTGGTAGCACAGAGCTGAAATTTGGCAAGGTCATACATATAAATTACGCCGACAGAACTGTAGTTTTTTTTTCGGGTGTCTCCCATAGATGTGAAAGGGTGATGAATTTTTTTTCCTCGCCAATATCATAAAATGGGGTGTCATAGGACAGCTTTTTAAAAGACAGAAGGAGTTTTCTAATAACGTTTTTCGATTCAGCACTCCGTTTGCGAAACATAAATTTTTAAAGTAAAAATTTTTGTCAAACACAAGTGTCTACCTCTCTACCAGCTAAACGGTTGTTTCTAAAAATGTAAAACATTTCACGGTGGTAGTATATACAACGAAATTAAAAGAAAAACTATCACGCATAAGATGGCCCTTCAAGTTTGCGAGTAATAGTCGATCAAGTGCCAAACTTAGTTGGGATTAATAAAAATATATTTACTAATATTAGATCCTTGGTAATACAGAGCTAAAATTTGGCATGGTCATACATACCTATTGATTGCGGTGTCAAATCTAAAAAATAAAATGGTGGAAAAAAATTTTTTCGTGTGTTTCCCATTAACGTGAATGGGCGATGGTTTTTTTTCTAGCCGATATCATCGAGTGCGTTATCATAGGATAGTTTTTTAAAAGATAGAAGGGGTTTACTACAAACGTTTTTCGATTCAGAAATCCGTTTAGGAAACATTAATTTTTATAACGAAAAAAAATTTGGAATAATTCACGAGGGTAGCATTTACGACGAAGTGTACCCTAATCCAAAATGGTTGACATACAAGGTTCCACGCTAAAAGTGAGGCGAGCCGAAAGCCAAGCTGTAACATATTGACATTTCAGGTGTCGTTTAATAGGTTTTTGTGGGTGTTAATTGCGAAAACGACATTAAAAATATACACCTGCTTAGCTTGATATTATTATATTATTTTTTACTATAAAATTGTCGCAAAAAAAATAATTTCGCGCTCGCTTCGCTCGCGCATGAAACACTTCCATTCTGTTATATTTAGGCCAAACTTTTTAATACATTTGTTTTTTATACTAAGTATAGTATTTGGGGATTTTAACATCAACTATGACAATATGCTTGTAGAATTAAGAAGCCAGCTGCATATTTGAACCATGCTGCTACGGAACCCTACAATGCGCGTGGCCCGACACGCTCTTGGCCGGTTTTTATTGTTCATGGATGTGTTGTGCTGTTTATGGTGCTTCTTCTTCTTATCGTGTAGGTACAAGCGTTTGGCGAACTTGGCTAACCTTGGTGTCATAGTTTTCAAACCGCACTATGGTGCTCAGTTTTAGATATTTATACTTTTGAACCCTTAAGTAATTTTTTACAAATATTGCTTCATATTCAGTGCTGCCATGTACCAATGACTCGTTTTCTGAGTTATGTACATTAGTTGAACACAACCGATGCTCTTACGGTGAGGGAAAACATCGTGAGGAAATCTGCACGTTTAACAGACTGAATTTGTAACCATGATTAAATCCGGTCAGGTTCCCCTGTTAGCAGGGTCACAGAGGTCAGATGGCAGTCGCTCCACTGTAATAACTTGTCCTGCCAAATCCTGGATCACGGTCAAGCGTACCCCGAATGAAAAACGGGACCAAGCGCTAGGAAGAAGAAGAAAATTGCTTCATATTCAATACCCCGCAAACTCATTTTTAAAATGACAAAATAATTTACTACCCAAGATTAAGACCAAACGTTATGTAATTCGAGTTAGATTAATTAACAGAATAATTTAACTTTACACTTGTCTCACAGACGGGGGATCGAATGCGCAACCTCAATGTAATTTAACTGAGTGCTAATGAATATCGCAGTAGTTTAAACTTTCAAGTAAACGTGTTTGCTGCAGCTAAAGCTGGCTCCTATGCTTAACTTTAGAATCAATATTAAAGCAATCTTACTTATGATCGTCTTCGTAGAGAACCTCGACGAGAAGAACGGTCGGCTTAGACCGTTTCTTATTCGGGGTACGCCTGACCATATACAGTTGAGCGACTTCCATTTGTCCTCCGTGACCCTGCTAATAGGGGAACCTGACTGGATTAGATCACGGTTATACATTCAAATTCCTAAACGTTTCGGTTTCTTTACGATGTTTTACTTTACCGTAAAAGCAGCAGGTCGTGGACTACTATGATCATGACTCAGAAAATGAATCTGGTGACATATAAATGTACCATCTCTCACACAAGCCTTTTATATTTTCTTTGATCTTTCCATCCTTTTAAATGCTTCTACTTTAACCTAAAAAGACCCCCAAAAGTCATGAAAATTGGCAAAAGAGTATAAAAGTGATTTTATTGTTTACTGATGAAAACTTAGGTTTAACGTAGTAGTGAGAAATTGTACCTAAGTAAAACGTTAGCTTTCAATGTAAAATTCAACGCCTCGTATTTTCAAGAAATCAGGTCGTATTTGTTTCGTACGAGCTACCAAATGTCTATATACGAAATCCCTAAAGTCGTAGAGAGAGAGCAGTGCCGTTTCTCGAGGCACTTTTCCCCTAAAATTACACTTGTAAGTTTTTATTTGCGTAACTTCTATGTACCTTCGGTGTTTGTTTTGTCTTCTGAGAATCCGTTAAGGAATGTAGTGCTAACGTTGCTTGTTACCTCAATGTTTTTTTCGGTTGATAATTCTCGACTCTAGTATTACACTTTTAACGGCTGATGTGGCACAGTCCGTATGTTTAGCCTTAGATTATAGTATTTTGGAGCTGTTGATAAAGCTCTGGCTGTTGATCATTCGAATAAACTTCAGTCCATTAATATTGACTGGATGAACACAAACTAAGGTTTTATAGTTACAGAAGAAGATTAATTATCTGATCTCGAAATTGCCATGACAGTTTTATGGATCTAATGTGAGGGTCCCTTATAAAAGTGGTTGTTTTAGGAAACTCACACTGACATGTATGGAGATTTCGACTAAGGGTCGCACCAACGCTTGCCGAGTTTCGTAGAGTAATTTTCTGAACCGTGCTTTGCGAGCAATGGAATTAGAAAAAATCTGCTGCTGTCGCCGTCGCCGCCGCTTTGAGCTGTGGCTGTGACCGGGTTGCAAGATATCACGCCACGCCAAACTAATCATCAACTAATGGTGCTCCTTTTTCACAGTACGGCCTCTACTCATCATTCATGGGATGCTTCGTGTACATAATCTTCGGGTCCTGTAAAGACATCACCCTGGGCCCCACAGCACTCCTGGCCCTGATGACGTATCAGCAAATACAGGGCAGGAACTTCGACTACGCTGTTCTCCTTTGCTTCCTTACTGGAGTAGTTCAACTTATTATGGGCATATTGCACTTAGGTATGTACGAACATTTGGAAGGTTTATTTCTTTTAAAAAACAGGTTTGATTTTTAATTTGACGTTCGATCTTACAAGTGTGACCATGATCACAACAATGTTATGTGTCTGACCAATTCCAGCCATAGCGACGACTGAGACTTCTAGTCCTGATTGGCTGTGATGGCTTAATTGATGTCAGTACTTCGATACTTGAAGTAATCTCGTCTCGATTTAGTGGAATTTAAATTCAATTGTAGATAGCATTAAACCCGATTAGGTCGTGCATACCATCGAGTTAGTCAAACGTCAAAGTTACTACGAGTTGGAGCCAAATCTAGGTTGAATAAAATCGAGATTTTTCTATTTTGCTGCGAAATTCTTTTTACGAATGTAATTTAAAAAACTGTTAAGAGTAACGTCGGATAGTAAACGAAACATTCGTCGCCACCAAACATATTTATTCCCTTTATTTCAATACCATTCACAGACTCAAACAGATTTATGAAAAAGTCGTCAAAGCTAATCTTAAAGAAGATTTATAAATTAAACATAGTTGACATCAAAGTGGCCGCAGAATAAAAGTCGCTTTAAGCTGTATAGAAGTTGATTCTGTCTTAGCAACATTGACAAAGATGAAAGAGGATTATCCGGCACGAGTGCTGTAAAGGCAACAAAACTAAACCGTAGAACAGTAACGCACAGAAGGTTGCTTGAAATCTTTACTTTCTTTAAAATCAGCATCCCGCTCGGGACTTCGTTCCCGTGGGAATTCTGGAAAATTCCCACGGGAACGAAGTCCCGGGGATAATCCATCGGGGATAATGTAGCATTCCATTGGTGAAAGAATTTTTCAAATCGGTCCAGTAGTTTCGGAGCCTATTCAATGCAAACAAACAATCAAATCTTTCCTCTTTATAATATTAGTATACCTATAGACAAACACATAGGTACTCACAAACAATGGATATAATATGTATTAAATGAAACAGCAACGACACATTTTCACGTTTTTTTTTAATAAACATGCAATGTGTAAGATTTAAGTAAGTTGTTCGTTTTGGTCAAACCTTGCAACTGAATTTTAATGCAGCTACCCTCAACCGATTTAGCCTAAAATTTTGCATATACGTTTAGTTTTTATGTCAATACATGGTTACTTATGTGATAAAATTCTTAATCCAATATGGCGGACCACCCAAGATGGCGGATTAGTTATTTTATAGTGCGCCCCCATGATATGGATATCAATTGAAAGGATTTGCTGAGAACAATAAGAAAAAATATAAACATTTAAATAAGAGCTTGTTGTTTTTTAATAATTAACTTTATATTACTATCAGTTTGAAGCAGAAAGAAATTATTATATTTGAATATATGCACGCTAAAAAGTAAATAGAATTAAATGTTTATTTATCATGTCAAAATAAAAAATAAAAATTGAAAATCCACATAACTTCCTCACAACCTGCCCTGAATCTGACTCGGCCCAAACGTCCCCACCAAGCTGGCCGAATTGCCGCGCTGAACGGCAATTGATAGACGCTGGACCGGGTAGGACCCAGAGCGGGAGTCACCACCACAGTAAAAAGTAGAAAACTCAAGTATTTCCTATTTTTATTGTGTTTAACATAGTCTAGGTATGCGTATTTTATTAATTATTTATTCATAAAAAATAGATTATACGTATGGTTGTAAAGTTACATAAAGTCAATAATTCTTCTTAGCGAGTCGATGGCAAGTAACTAAGACTTGCCATCGTGGTGAAAGGATAATAATTGAAACCGTTTCTGTTTAGTCTGATAATTCTTCCATAACAATGACGTTTCATTCACCTTAAATATTGTTACTTATCAGGTTCATAAATATAAAAAAAAATGAAAAAAATTCTTCATGTTTAATCCAAACGTTACATAAAATTAACCAGACGGACATGGTCAAACTTAAAGGGTCCCTTGTTGACTATGGAACCTTAAAAATATTATTCAGACGGTTATTGCCGTTTGAATAAAAAAATTATCATTTCGCGCTTTTGGTATTTTGTTCTTTTGCCCTTTGGACGTATTACTCTTTTGTCAGCGTGCTCTTTAGACGTCTATTTTGAAAATTTTATCATTTTGCGATTTTGGCAAAATTGTAACAATTTTTGACAAAATACCAAAATGCGTAGATATTGTACTATTTTGTACCGATTAAAGATTTAATAACTTGATTTTTAAGTTTGTTTGATGAGTATTCCTCCCACCACGACCATAACATCTCTGAAACAATATTTGTTAGTTGATAGCTTCGCTATTAGTAAAAAAAAGTAATTTCATTCAAGATCTCAACCTCTCTGTCCTCCGTAACATTTTGTGATAAGATAGAGCGAAGGAAATCAAAAGTTGCGCACTTTTCACGTTTACTACCCACCGCTATTCTTTTCACGGCGAACTTTAGAGAACCACTTATTTGTATTTCAGCCACTTTGTTTGTTATTTCCTTTCAAGTTGGTCGGGTTATCTACATTCGTCTGTGGCTTTAGTTCAAATGTTGCATTTGACCGGATAATAAGCGTGTCGCGAGCACCCACTGATTTCTTTCAAAATGCTGTCAAAATTCAAATGCTGACACAGTACTATTTTAACCCCTGACGAAAAAAAAGGGATGTTACAAGTTTGACGTGTATCTGTCTGTGGCATCGTAGCTCCTAAACGAATGGACCGATTTCGATGCAGTTTTTTTTCTCGAAAGTAGATGTAAGCAAGTTGGCTTTTAGCTATATTTGATCAACAATGGTTCAGCCGTTTAAAAGTTATAAATAAGCGATGAATGTCAAGGGTGATACAAATTATTTTTTGATATTTCGGCCTATGTTTCTTGAGGATTGTTGTGCAGTTTAGTGGACTTATTCACATCCCAAAATTTCGCTAACTAATTTAAAGTCACCCAATAAATATCCGTACAATACTCCATTATACTTAAATTATATACTCATATATCATACACATACATCAATGTATTATATACATCATAGTTACTTATATATTCCATTTCTCCACAGGAGTACTAATAGACTTCATATCAGTACCAGTGACGGTGGGATTCACGTCAGCTACTTCTGTGATCATCGCCGTGTCACAGCTGAAGGGCCTGCTTGGACTGCAGTTCAAGTCTGGGAGCTTTATCGATACTTTGAGAAAGGTAATATTTTATCACTGACCAGCTACCAATAAGAGTTCTCTCTTACGAGAGTCTAAACTTCCGAATCAACACGAAAATGAACCCTATCTGTATCTAATTTTTTTTTCATATTCCGACCTATGTTCCTTGGAGGAAGTTGTTGTTTCTTGAAGAAAATCACCCCCGAAAAGTTTGATAACTAATTTAAAATCAACAGATATCTGTGCAAAAAATTACATCAATGCACTTCTACGGTTATGTGCTCGGCGACAAATCATTTTCATGTAACGGCCTTACTAATAATACTAAAGCATGCGTAGTACATTGCGTAGCTGTCGATTGACTACAGTCGTTAGAACCAAGACAGAGGCCACATGGCAGTTTGAAAACTCTGACACCAGGGTTAGTAAAGTTCGCCACACTCTTGACTATACCTACACGATAATAAGAACATCCTATATCGACCAAAAAAAGAATGAAAAACTGTGTTGGTGCATGTATTATGCAATGTATAATTTATTATTAGTAGTATAAGTAGAACCGTGCCCCTCTGTGGGGACGTATATGGCCTGGTAAAAAAACACCGTTATAATTTTGCAAAGGATAACAAAGATTTTTAGTTCATTTTTCAAAAATTCATAAGGACACGTAAAACGTAAAAAAATAAGTTTTATGTAAGCCACAAAATTACTTAACAAAACTCGGAAAATATCCGTGAAGTGTACAGTCACGACGGATAATACAAAAATGTTCGATTGATAGACATACGTCTCTCTAGGGCGCTGTTTATACACAAGTGACTTGGCGTGGCGGCGAACGCGGCGATCAAAGCAACGTAAAATTAATCTTAATAGCTACGGAGCAAAGGTTTTTTTCGTCCGTCGCTCCGGTTTCAGGCGACGGATGTCTCTTCGCGCTTCCATTTTCGGCAAAAAACATTTGCTACGTAGCTTTTAAGATTCATTTTACGTTGTTTTCATCGCCGCGTCGCTTGTGGATAAAGAGCGCCTATGAAATATATCGAGATATCGATTTCGAAGCTTAGCTCTCCAGTCAAGTGGAAAATTTTCTCATTCTAGACGAAATTTGTTCATATTTCTAAGAAATATTGACGATATGTGGTGTTTTTATTACTGAAGTCAACAGTTGGCGTATTAACGCTAAATTGGATTTGGTTTGTAGTCGGATATTAGTTTTTTGGGGTTTTGTTGAAACGGTTAATAGTGTTTAATGAAATTCTCTGTATTCAGTTGATAAATATTTTCCGGGAATTCGAGAAATTCATAGGAATTTGGTGATATCCCTGAAATCATCATTTCCCTACGATAAATATATATCATTTGAACGAAGTTTTATAGTAGGTATTCGTATATCTAATTCATTTAGCGATAATTAACCTAAAATCTTTGCAATGTCTATTATTCAAATTAATATTAATTAACGTCATTGGATTGTAAATTAAAAACAATGACTTGTTTAAAAACTATAATTACATATAAGACACGTAAAGCTATTTATCATTTAAATATTTTTATGTTTTACTTGAAAATGTTATCTTTCTGTTTTTTTTCTGAATTGGCTTTTTTACATCCGTGTTTTTTTTTTATTAATCCCCATAGAATACATGGGATTCGGGAAATAAAACCTATTTCCATAGTAAACTAGTTCCCAGAATTTGTATTAAAAAACCTTTTTTTAAATAATTATTTCGACTTGTCTCTGTTGTTCAGTTCTATTGACCGATTTACGTATTTTAGTTTTATCAGTATCAGAACTCCTTCTTACCAAAACTAAAACCGTTATTGCATGTCGTAGGCCTGTATTACAGAAGGAGACTCAAGTCATGATCTATACTTAAGTATTGATTGTCTCTTAAATGGCAAAAAAGACTGCTACTCAAGCATAGATCAGATTCTGAGTAGCATTCTCTAATACGGGCTTTAGACACTTTATTCATTGTCAATCTTGATGAACCATCAGAAAGAGAGAGCTATACTAAGAAACGAGAGATTGACAGTCAGTCTCTTTTCACCAGCATGATGAATAGTGTTTTGGAAAGTAAATGTGATTTTCTGTCTCTTTCAGGTGGTTATAAACGTGCCAAATGCCAGAGTCGCCGACAGCACCTTGGGACTTGTATGCATTGCGACTCTTCTATTGATGCGGGTAAGTTTTACTCACAAATACTTTATTATGATTATCCGACTTGTGCATTTTACCACAAGGTTTTTTTTAACACTTAAGGCAAAAAAAGGGATGAGCGTCGTCTGTACATGCACACCACTTTTATTAGATACCGTTTGTGGTTATCTATTACAGTTTAAGTAACACGAGTACTTAAGTGATAATAAAATGAATAAAAAACAGAATGCACGTTTCGTTAATTAAAATTACTTCCCGAGCACGAAACAGCAATCATAAAACACTATAGCTACAAAACTACTTAAATTGTTTTCACTCCTATTTATAATTTTTTAACTTGAATAAACTGCGGTATACACTCACACTTGTACCCTCTACAAGAGTAGGCAGGAGTATCCATTAGTCGTAGGTCCGTTTTACAGAACGCGACTCAGACTCTGATCTACACTTAAGTAGCAACCGTATTTGTAATTTCGATAATGAGAGAAAGAGACAATCAATACTTAAGTATAAATCAAGACTTGAGTCTCATTCTGTAATACAGGCCGTAGAATCAATCTACGACATTTTGATGATAAATCATGTTTGTGAATTGTTCAATTAAGTCTAATAACTCTAAAATTAAAAATTGGGTGTCACCCTCCATATCCATCGCTTATAACTCTCAAACCTCTGAACAAATTTTATTAACACACATATACTCACACACACACATGTACTCCAACACCGACATGTGCAACTGCGATTTTATAGCCCAACTTAAAATCAATGCCTGTAGCCTTAAGCCATGAAATGTCTGTACTGTGTCGAAATTGTGACTTAAGTTGTAAAGCAGACACTTATAGCACAGGTTTTTATTAAACCTATTTTAAGTGGCTGCTGTCCCTAATAATAAAGCTCAGTGGACAAACCTTGTTAAATATTTTAATGTGCTGGCTATCTTTGTAGTGTCAAATAAACTTATTATTATTATTATTAAAATATAGCTAAGATGCATCAAAAAACCGCATCCAAATCGTTCCATTTGTATAGGAGCTATGATGCACCGACAGACACATAGATACACAGGCACACCGATACACACGTCAAATTTATAACACCCCTCTTTTTTTGTCTGGGGTAAAAAATGAGGTATGTTCTACACTACTAACTCTTAGTCTATCATGAATTAATGATGAAAGAACTTTGACGATACATTTTCTATTGTTACAGAAAATGAAAGACGTAAACTTGCCGCCTAGTCAAAAAGGGTTGAAGAAGACCCTCTGGCTCCTGTCTACCTCCAGAAACGCCCTCATCGTGATATTGTGCTCCCTGATAGCATTCTTATGTGAAAAGTACTACTCCTTATCGCCGTTTAAACTTACAGGGACTGTGAGGTAAGAACTATTCTAAAAATACAATTTTAAACTTTGAAAATGGTTAAAAATGGCTGGATGGACATAGATTCCTTTGCCTTTCTCGAAAGGGATGAAATTAAATAAACAACAACAAAATGACATAAGTAAGTCAGTCTAAACGGTGTTTTGATGTTTTGTGGTAAAGCAGTTATTGCATAAAACTCTTAAATAGCTGCACCAATTTTAATGTGGGCTGAGTATGATGATGATGATAGCTAAGAACCATTTTGATTACGTAATTTTCAAACAAAAATACCGCATCGAAAACGATCCATTCGTTTAGGAGCTACGATGCCACAGACAGACATACAAATATACAGGCATACAGATACAAAGACACACTGATGCGTGTTATCGTTTTACCCGTGTGGTGATCGGTTGAGAATAACACCACCCCATCTCTTTCCGTGGGTGTCGTAGGAGGCCACTAAGGAAACATAAATGAGACCTGCCTCCTAGTAATCCATCCCAGGCAACGACACTTCATTTTTTTTCTGAATCTGAGGTGTCGTCCTATGGTCTCATGCGGTGTGGTAGGCTCTGTAAAGGGCCGTCTGGTTCGCGACCACCCTCCTACCGAAGTCCGACGCCAAACAGCTTGCTGTGTTCCGTCGGTGCGTGGGAGTACCAGTGCCTTTATAGGCATTTTCTGGGTTAACTCGCTTCATCGTCGACCTCATCTTTGACCTTATGGTCAAGATTGAGGTCAAGAGTTAACCCATCTTATAATAAAATAATAAAACATCAAACTTATAACACCCCTATTTTTATTCGGGGGTTAAAACGCATAGGCAAGCTACTTTGCAGGCTTTGGAGTTTATATAACACTTTAAATTTTCGCGATTTGTCTAAATTCGTATATATATATACGCGAATTTAGACCCGTTTTATAATTTAATCATGTGTTCAAATCGCGATTTTAGACCTGTTTTAGAATTTAATTTTGAAGTTTATTTTTACTAGCTTTTTGTCACCAATGAACCTCCTCTATTAAATCACTTTATAACTTTCCTTGTTCCTTTAATCACTTACGAACAATATATTGTTTCCTAGAATAAGACCCGTTGCTGTATTCATAATCTTAATGGTCTTAATTTTACCTAACTCCATTATCTATATCTCAAAACATTAATGAGCTGTCTAACTTTAAGATCTATTTTGGAAGTTTTAAGCCTTAAAGTTGAAAGGAAATTGATAACTGTCTAGATTATAATGTGTTTGGACAATGATTGATACATTTAACTTAATACTTAAGAGATTTGGGAAATAGCTAGTGTCTAGTATATTTTTTTGTGGAAATAATATATCAAGTAATGACATGACAGGCCAGCGTTTGGAGCTCAGCTTATATTTAGGTGGTTTTTCTGTATAAATATGTGTTGCTTTTTGGACATTTTGCGTTTCGGACATTTTTCTTTTTTTTAATATATATTTTGCACATTTGTCATTTTGTCATGTTTGGACGTGTTTATCTTATTTGTATTGTTTTTGGTCTTGGCATTCTGCTCCCAAAAATGTTGAGTTGAGAGAACAATTCTTTTTTATTATTATTGTAAGACTCTTGACCTCAATCGTGACCATAAGGTCAAAGATGAGGTCGACGATGGAGCGAGTTAACCCAGAAAATGCCTATAAAGGCACTGGTACTCCCACGCACCGACGGAACACAGCAAGCTGTTTGGCGTCGGACTTCTGTAGGAGGGTGGTTCTCTGCCTGCTTTTGTATTTCCGGACTCATATAACCCGAGTCTCTTTAAAGTTCGAGTGAATAGGCATCATCTAGGTAAGCTTGCTACAGCCTCGACCACATCTTCACCCCTGAGCTAGATTGTGGTCAAGAGCGAAACCATTCGTTATAAAAAAAATGTACTAAGCTTAAGCTTAAATGTATGCTATTTTGTCAGACTGATTGTTTTGTTTCAGAGAAGGTCTCCCAACATGGTCAAGTCCACCATTTGGCACACAAATAGGTGATAAACCAGTGACCTTTCTAGAAATGTGTGCGGACCTGGGATCATCCATTGTTTTGGTTCCGATCATTGGTGTATTAGGAAATGTTGCCATTGCCAAAGCATTTGGTAAGTGTAAATAAATTATTTAAATTAGCCCTTTTCGTAGTTGCTATTTATGTTTATGTCAGGATCACTTAAAATTAGGTAGCGAATTAAGGATGTGATTTAGCCCACTAAACTGAACATCAAATCTAAACTAGTTAGCAAAATTTCGGGATGCTGCTAAACGTGAAACTGACCAACTTTCCCCAAGAAACTGTTAATTCACAAAAAAATATACTTCATACTAATTCAGCAATTCAACTGACCACTCGCAACATTTTTTCTTATTTCGCAATTTTTTTTAACCTTTATTAATTAGTGACCCCATATCCATCACTCAGTCCAAAGTACTAAGAGCAAAATCTCGAATGTTGTAGTTTACAACTGTATAAGTATTGGGTAACCTTGGTTTTAAAACAAGTTAATACATGTTTCCAGCCAGCGGGGAGTCAGTAGACGCGACGCAGGAGTTGATCACCCTATCTTTAGCCAACATTCTGGGGTCCTTCGTTGGAGCTATGCCCATAACTGGCTCATTCTCCCGGAGTGCTGTCAACCACGCTAGCGGAGTCGCCACACAGATGGGGAGCATTTATACAGGTTTTTTTTGTTTTTTTTATTACAGTCGGACTGATCGCCAGAATCAGAACCCGCAAATAAACTCGGTGCATCTCGATTATAAGGCCGAGAGGTGTGTGTCGTAACATCTTAGTAAGTACTACTTTGTCACCCTCATTTTCTAGCGTTGCACTTTGCTATTTTACAACCCTTCAAGGTTTTCTTTACTTGATATTGGTGACTTTACCATTCTCTATTTTGATACCCAAATACTCTGAAATTGGCTGCTGTCACGAAAATTGCGGACACCAACTATTGAAGAGTTGGGCAAACGACTGATATTAATTAATATAAATATTAAAATACATATTGTAATAACAAAATTCGAAATCACATTTGAAAATGGTCTAAAATTAAAAAAACTTATAGCCTATTAAACATTTTTGTCTATCTTTTTTTCTTACAAAACGAAATTTTGTATTCTATTTATATCGCGGTACTCAATTGTGAAGTCGTCGTTTAGTATTTCCCTCTCTGTCTATTTAGAGATTTAAACGTTCATATCTTTATTGGTACTCGTTCACGTTAACTGGCGGGCGCGGGTGAGAAATATCAAACATAGAGCATAATATGCAAGTGTTCATTTTGAAACGCAGGTGCGATGTAAGTACATCCAACCGCTAGCGGAAGTCAGTAGACGCGCCCACCATCGTGCCCGCGCTCGCGTGTTGTATGTGAACAAGCATTTATTTTTAAAGATATTAAAAAACTATTTATACCAGGCTATGTATTAGGTAAAAAAGCTTCAATTTAAACAATAAAAAAATTCATCTACCCCATTGAATAAAGAGGTAACGATGCTATGTTGTTGTTCATACCATAGTCCTGCCTTAAATATTTAGTATATATGTTATGGACCAAGTGATTAATGCGGGCATTATTAATAATGCCCGGGCATTATTAATAATGTCTAGCTCTATCGGGCAAAGTGATTAATTACTATCTAAACTTCATTATTTATCATATCGCCCGGTCATTATTATATTGCTACGTGACAAATGGGCAATTTGATAATAAAGCTAAGTTTGATGCGGTGCGGGGAGGAAAGTACCCTCGTTGCAATTTATAAAATTTTTCGTTTTTTTTTAACGACCGCCATCTTAGATTTACGACATCCATGACAGATTTTTTCAAAAAATGCATGTCTGCCGTCTTGTATTTCAAAATGGATGTCGTTTACGGAATTAGCATCCCCAAAAACCTATTAAACGACACCCATATCAGTTTTTTTCAAAAATGTAAAAGTCCGCAACTTGGATATCGAAATGAACGACATTTTCGGAATCAGCATCCCCGGCAATCTATTAAACGATACCCATGTCGGCATGTCCGAAAATTTAATATCCGCCTTCTTGGATTTTTTGTGCGGGGAATCGCGACGCTCCAGGGTAGCCCAACTAAAATCAAAGTTAGCGGATATGAAATTTTCGGAAGGCAGTCGGCGGGTAAGACGCTTGGTGACGCTTCGGGCTTCGCCCTACGCAGAGCTCGGCTTTCGGCCTTACGGCCTCACCCCACCTTTAGTATCTAAACTTGTAAGGCGGCCATCTTGAATTGGGGGGGACGCTCTGGTCTTCGCCCTACGCGGAGTTTGGACTTCGGCCTCACCTTAAACGCAGCTCGCCTCGGCCTACGGCCTCGCCTCACCTACAGAATCTAAACTTGTATGGCCGCCATCTTGAATTGAGGGGGTTGACGCTCCGGGCTTCGCACTACGTGAAGTTGGGCTCGGTCTGCGACATCGCCTCACCGTTAGAATCTTAACTCGTATGGCAGCCATCTTGGATTGGGGGAGGGGGACGCTCCGGGCTTCGCCCTATGCGGAGCTCGGCCTTCGGCCTCGTCTTTTACCTTGCTATTTTATCCAAATAATGAGTCTGATTATTTAAATTGTTTAACATTTAGTTTATTTGAAGTTAAATGACTATTGTTATAGAAGTGCCGCCATTTTGTTCACCCCCCTATATAAACCACTCGCGCCGAATGCTCGGGTTCTACTGGCGGGTGATCTGAATTCCAAGCACCTTGCTTGGAATTCAACGTCCACCTGCCCCAACGGACGCCGCCTCATGCAGGACGCCGTGGACCACAACTACGAATGCCTGGGACCCGACGAGCCGACCCGCTACGATCCAGCCAGCGGGAAAGGTGAGGTCCTAGACATCGTGGTCTACCGCGGCCTGCATGCCCCACCGTCACTGGAGGTAATGCCGGACCTCCCATCCGACCATCGGCCAGTACTGTGTGTCGTGAACCTTCGCCCGACACGTGTTGCCCCTCCTGCCCCGCGCATGCGCACGGACTGGGAGAGGTTCACGGACGCACTCTCCGAGTACACCCCCAGCAGGGCGATCACCACCCCGGAGGACGTCGATGCAGCCACGGAGGAGCTGACCGCGGCGATTCAGGGTGCACTTCAATCCGCCTCTCAGCCCACCCGCTCCGGAGAGAGGATTAACCCTCTCCCGCAGCGGCTTAAGTTACTACTTGCTGAGAAGCGCACCCTGAGACGCGACTGGCAGCGTACTCGATGCCCAACCCTCAAGACCAAGCTCAATGCCTTGGTGGAGAGGGTGAAAGCAGAGCTCATCGACGACGCCGCATCACGATGGGACTAGCACCTTCTAGAGGTAGAGGAAGGAGGCGTCCCATCAGTCCACCGACTCTGCAAGCAGCTGTCTACCGAACCATCACCGGTAAGGCCGCTGCTTGACAACAACGACCAACCCCACTACAAAGCGAAGGACAGGGCGGAACTGTTCGCTGACAGCCTTGAGAAGCAGTTTTCACCGAACCCCAGCGGTGACCCCATACATGAGGAGGAGGTCCTCACCCACTTGCGTGAGTACCTAGCGGCACCTGTAGTCACGGGGGAAGACCCGATCGTCTTCTCACCCGGCAAAGTGCAACGCGCCCTTCTCAAGACGAAGCCACGGAAAGCACCTGGCCCCGACCGCATCACAAACGCTGCGCTGCGCCACCTTCCGCCTAAAACGGTGGCAGCAGTCGCGCGTTTGTACACCGGCATTCTTCGCACAGGTAGCTTTCCGACCTCTTGGAAGCTAGGCCGCGTCATCCTGCTACCGAAACCGGGTAAGGATCCGAAGCGCCCCCAAAACTACAGGCCCATCACCCTCCTCGACACACTGTCCAAGGTCTTCGAGAAACTGCTTCTCACTCACCTGGTCCCGCACATCACCCCCCGCCCGGAGCAGTTCGGCTTCAGGCAGGGCCACTCCACCACGTTGCAGCTCACCCGTGTCCTCCACCACCTGGCCACCTGCCACAACAAGCGGGAATTCACGGTCGTGGTGATGCTGGATATGGAGAAAGCGTTCGATCGCGTATGGCACGAGGGGCTGCTGTATAAGCTATCGCGGTCGGACGCGCCACGCCGCATCATCCGAGTGATCTCCTCTTTTCTAAAGGACCGCAAAATCCAGGTGGCTGTTGAGGATGCGGTCTCTACCGAGCGCCCTGTCCGAGCGGGCGTTCCCCAAGGGAGCTGCCTCTCCCCGGCCTGTTACGCACTCTTCACGGACGACATCCCCGTGGTAGGTGACGTCAGGCTCGCTCTCTTCGCAGACGACACGGCGTACTTCGCGTCGTCGTATCGTCTGGTCCACGCTGCGACGAAGATGCAGCAAAGTCAAAGTCAAAGTAAAAAGTGTTTATTTCATTGAACATAGAAAATGATACTTGAACACGTCAATATTATGAATTACATTAGCACTTTTGGCTTTGCGCCTATTCGCAAAGGTGCAGTCTTCCTCAGGAGAAGAATAGGCAAGAAACTCCGAGGGTCGCTCTTTTTAAGTCAATCATATAAATTTTCTTACTTTTAATTTTAATTGACTTAATATCTGAATAACTCTGGAGCTGAGCAATTTATTCCCATGGTTGCTTGTCTAACAGATAATCCGAAATTCTATAATAGCCCTTTTTACAAAGTTTTTGTTTAATTATCGTCTTAAATTTTTCTAAAGGTAGGTTTTGAATACACATGGGAATCTTATTGTAGAAGCGTATACATTGACCCATAAAAGAGTTTGTTACTTTGTAGAGACGGCTGTCTAGTATATCCAAGTTATGTTTGCTTCTAGTGTTTACATTGTGCCTATCACAATTTTTCTTAAACAATTGTTCATTTTTCTTTACATACAAAAGATTATTAAATATATACTGGGACGCAAATGTCAAAATATCTATTTCCTTAAATCTATTTCTAAGAGACATTCTAGGTCTCATTTGATAAATCGCGCGAACAGCCCTTTTCTGCAGGACAAATATCTTATTAATGTCGGCAGCATTACCCCACAGCAAAATGCCATATGACATAAGGCTGTGGAAGTAACTGAAATATACGGTTCTCGCGGTTTCTACGTCCGATAATTGACGGATTTTTTTAACCGCGTAAGCTGCTGAACTAAGTCTGTTCGCTAACTTATCAATATGAGGACCCCATTGAAGCTTTGCGTCAATAGTGATACCTAAGAATACAGTAGATTCTACAACTTCCAGTTTTTCATTTTTAACCTGTACATTGGTATTAAACTGTTTAACGTTAGGCAAGGTAAATTTAACACATTTGGTTTTTTTCTCGTTCAAGAGTAGGTTATTTGCAGTGAACCATTCAACTACCTTTGAGATCGCAATATTCACGTCGTCATAATTAGTGTCATATCTTTTCACTTTAAATAAAAGTGATGTGTCATCTGCAAATAATACGATCTCATGGGCCTCTTTAACAAGAAAAGGCAAATCATTAATGTACAGGAGAAACAAGAATGGTCCTAAAATTGAACCCTGCGGGACGCCCATACAGACTGTGGACCCAGGTGATCTAGTGCCGTTAACCTCAACCTTCTGGATCCTATTACACAAATAAGATTCCAGAAGCCTAAGTGCATTTCCCCTTATGCCATAGTGATGTAATTTTCTGATTAGAGTCTCATAGTGAACACAGTCAAAAGCCTTGGACAAATCACAGAAGACTCCAAGAGCATCATGTGAATCCTCCCAGGCCTCAAAAATGTGACGAATAAGTTCAACACCGGCATCGGTTGTTGAACGACCCCGTGTGAATCCAAATTGATTAATATTCATAAGTTTATTAGCATAGAAGTGAGTAGTTATTTGACTAAGGATAATTTTTTCAAAAATTTTGCTGAATACTGGTAGTATTGAAATAGGTCTAAAGTTGGTGGGGTCAGATGTACTACCAGCTTTAAACAGAGGAATTACTTTACTATGTTTCATCAAATCAGGAAACACACCACCATCGACACAACTATTGAAAATAAACACTAAATGTGGAGCAATACAATCTATTATACAATTTATTACTTTTACTGAAAGACCATCAAGGTCCGCAGTCTTTTTCATGTTTAACATTTTAAAAGTTTTAAGAATGTCAACAATTCTTATGTGTGAAAAACTGAAATGAACCTTACTTTCGTCTACATTTTGCTTGAGTAGCGATTCAGCGAGAGCGGGAGATGAGCCAAGTGATTGAGTAGTGGAGACTGGAATGTCAGTGAAAAACCTTTCAAACTCTGTAGCAATAGCTACATCGGAAGTTAGGATTTTGTCATTAATATTGAGCTTAAAATCAAACTTGCGAGCCTTAACCCTTCCCGTCTCACTATTAATAATTTTCCAAGAAGTCTTAACGATATTACTACTATTTTTAATTTTGTTTCTAACAAACATAGCCTTCGCCGCTTTACATACACGTTTAAATGTTTTGGAATAAGCTCTAACATACTCAACAAAAGTTTCAGAATGGTTATATGCTTTCTCACCATAGAGATCATATAGCCTTTCCCTGCTTTTGTGAATTCCCACTGTCGCCCAATCACTAAACTTCAAGGAGTCATTAATTTTTAGCGTCTTGGATTTAAACACAATGTCATATTCTTGCTTAGATAAACTGAGTACAGAGTTATAAAGTTTGTTAGGATCATCACTCTCAAATCTTAGATCTGGTAGTTTGGTGATCATATTACTTCTGTAATTCTCAAGCCTTATGTCACTAATAGGCACATATTTGATACCTCTTTCTACAGCCTTTCCACGAAGCGCATCAAAGGAAACTAGTTGGCCCGAGTGATCCGATGGTAACTTGTGGATAACAGATTTTTCCGAGGGATCAAAATTTGTATATATGTTATCAAGACACGTTTTGGAAGTTGCGGTAATTCGTGTAGGCTCTAGAAATAGATTGCGCAAATTATAACACTTAAACAAGGATATGATTCTTTTACTAAGAGAACTATTTTCCAATAAGTCGACATTAAAGTCTCCACAAACTACAATGTTTTTATTATTATTACTAATTTTGAATAGTGCTTCCTCCATGATTTTTTCAAAGGATTCATATGATGATTTGGGCGGTCTGTATACGCATAATACAATAAGCTGCTCAAGCTCTATACAGGCTAATTCAGTAGTGCGCTCAACAGACAAGCTTACTATGTCATTACGTTCTTTAAACTTTAAATTGTTACGAGCAAATATAGCGGAACCTCCTCGTATGGCTTTACTTCTGCTGAATGCACTAGCAACTTGGTGATTATTGAAGCCAAATATTAACTGATGACTACGCAACCAGTGCTCGGTAATACATAAAATATCAACTTTATAACAGTTAATAAATAGCTCAACCAATAATTCTTTGTGTTCCATTCCTTCTAAATTTTGATGCACCAAGTTTATAAAATTATTATTTTTCACAGACGGAACATCCTTAGTCATATTGGAGTTGCTAGGAAATCCTTGTCCTTTTTTTGGAGAGGGATTTCCTATTGTCTCACTACTTAGTTTAAAGAATTTTGTTGTATATAAATATTGCTATTATTAATAGCATTTGTCTTAAAATTATGTATGCAATAGGCTACAGTTGTAGCTAAATGTCGTTTACATTTTTTTCTCAAGTACATAGTACTTTTCGTCAGAATAATATTATTAATAAATTTATTTGTATCGAAATACATAATAGCGTCAGCGTCACTATGACTACATAGAATACTATGCACATATGTGTTGATTTTAAAAATTAATTTGTTATGTGCTTGCGTCCAGTTACTGAAATAAGGGAAGGCACAAAAAACGAACTTACAATTAGTTTTATTTTTAATGTCTAGCAAAGTGCACAAGCCCTTATTTAAGTCTGCACGGGAGATGTTTCGAGAGTTTCCAAACATAATTAATACAGTAGTTTTACAATCAAAATTATCATTTGCTATCTTTGAAATCATCGAATTAAAAGTTATGCCTGGATAGGTATTATTAATTATGTTTTGGTTTAAATAAGTGCTTAATACCACTCCGAAACCGCTCCCTATGTCATCCGAATAAACCACAGTCTTCGGTGATACCCGCTCCGCTTCAGCAGTCATGCCCCCGGCCCCCCCTCTCCGACATGCCTCCGCATAGCTAGTGCGTACCGTGCGGGGTCGTGAGGTGGGCGCTTGTGCCCTTGCATCGGCGGGTGTAGTGCACTGTATACGGGGTGGAGTCGGGGGGGGCGGGGGGGAGGGCGCGCGCGCCCCGGTGGCAGCGGCCGCCTCGCACGCCGCCATCGATAAGCGCTTGCGGCGGCGGCGACGCCTGGCGGAGCGGCCATCACCCTGTGTCACGGTCACAGCAACGCATGCAGTACTGGGGTCAGACTGCATGGGCGTTGGTGCCTCCACTGTCTGTTTATTCGTATTTTTCTTATTACTAAATTTACATCCTAGTTTTGAATCGGGTACATTTACAATAGTCGTGTTCCCGTGACGGTTTAGCTGTAAACTCTTAGATTCACCAGTTTCATTAGTATACGAATTTACACTGTAGTTCGATAACGAGAAGGAAGCACACATATCGTCGACTTTGTCACACGACTGCGCAGGTGGTGCGAGTGAGGCCGCGGTGTTACACACAGGCAACAAGGACGGCAGAGAATTCTGATTGCAACTACACGAGTGATTGCTGGTCAGAAACTCGAATGTGCTAGCATTATATTTTGATAACTCTAATAGTTCATCCATCGCCACCACATGCTTATCTATAGTTTTTAAAGCGGTTGCATAATTGGCAGAAATATCAGTCACAGATTGAGTTAATCGTTCAACCTCCGACTGTACCACTCTCGACTCCCTACCACAGTGGCTAGCACGATGGCGGATGTCCGTGAATGTCGCCAAAACGCAGGCCATGGCTACCGGACTATGGAGAATCCCGCCGCCCCAACTGACTCTACAAGGACAGCCCGTTCCGTGGGCCAATCAGGTAAAGTATCTGGGGGTCACTATCGACCGCCGGCTTACCATGAGTGCCCACGTGAACAATACCGTCGTCCAGGCCAAAGTCGCGAGCGCTAGGTTGCGTCCCGTCTTCGCCTCGAAGCTCCCACTCCACACCAAGCTCATGGTTTACAAAACCTACATCCGATCACGTCTAACGTACGCGGCACCGGCATGGTATGCACTGGTCTGCGAGTCGCAGAAACGCCGTCTCCGAGCCCAGGAGAACCAGTGCCTACGCAACATCGTCAATGCCGGCCGCTACGTTCGTAACGACGTGATCCGGCGCGACCTCAAACTTATTAGTCTGGACGACTTCATCGTCCGCCTGGCGAGGAGGATGTTCGATCGCGCGGATAACTCCGCGTTCGAACATCTGCGCGACATAGCGCCCCTCCACGCCCGCCCCCCGGACCGTCGCTGCAGAGCTCTCCCAAGAGAGCTCATCCCACCGGACGATGACTCCACCACCGATCAAGACTCTACGCTGCCTCGCTCGACCTCCCCTAGGGTTGAGGGCGCGAGGCAGCCCCCACCGGACTCAACGCACCCCCGGACCTGACATCGTTTTGCCTCGCCCGGCCCCCCCTGGGCCGAGGGCTCGAGGCAGACGCACCTGAATCTCCCCGCTCGACCTCCCCTAGGGTTGAGGCCGCAGGGTACCACAGCCACGCGCAATCTCATTTCACCAACGAGACCCCCCTAGATCCCTCCACGCAAGACCAAGGTGGGCGAGGTGGAGCTGGGCAGTCTGTCTTTGGCCCTGTGGCAGGACGGCTGCAAGGCTCCACCAGGCTTCCACCCGTCCCATATTGCTTCCCATGGCGGCGACCAAACCGCGAATGCGGTGGTGGGTCATGGGAAGCAGCTTAGGTTGCACCAACCTTGCGTCCCTCCCTCCCTAGATGGGTAAAAAAAAAAAAAAAAAAAAAAATAGGGAGGCTTGTTTTTCACAGCGGGTAAAGAGTTCTTTGCCCGCACCATCACTTTACTCTTTCCCCTTCTCCTTTAGTACCCTTCGGTACCTTCTAAACGAGAAGTCGATCCCCCTTAGTCCCCCCTCGACATTCCAACTCGGTCATGTAACTGTAGCGGGCCGACGGCCGCTGACGGTTACATGACTGATGAATGGGTCACTCTCACACGTTACGCGTTGTGTTCCAACCACAGGGCCGTGTGAGAGGGCCCAGTGACAGACTTACTTGACAGACAGCGGATGGGCGAGAACTGTCGGCGTAGCCATTGTATGGTAGCGTCGCCTCTTCCCGCCCGTCCGCGTCCCCCTAAAATGCTCCCTACGACAGCCGAAGGTATGCTTTTGCCTTCCCTGCCGGGGGGAGCAGAATAGTCCCCTCACCCTACACGCAGGTAGGGTCAGAGGCAGTCCCAACGACCGGCCTATTTTTATAGGCCGCGATAGACTTTCGCCGCCATGGGGTTCGCCCCGATGCGGCTTCCCCGAGCGCCCCTCCGGCGCTCGAGAAGACTTCCCGATGATGCTCGGGTTCACTTGCTAAGTGGCGCTCGTAGTGATCGGATCGTGTTCGACGTGCTTTGTATCGCCTCACCGGGTTCGTTTGTTTTAATTTGCTTTATGTCTAATTTTGTTCCATAAATTGTGAATAATTTTGTAAATATAACTGATTTGTATTTTTGTAAGAAATTTGTTTTTTTTTAATGATTACCCGCTTCTGAATCTAAAATCAGAAGTGGGATACGATTTCCAGGCCCATTGGTTTTGATTGGAACAAGATTTGGACAGTTTTACTTACTTTGTGGTTTCTTATTTTATTTTTGTTGTGTTTTAATCATGCCCAATCACCGACGAAGCTCGAGAAGCAAAACACGTCGACACGAGAGTAGTCGTAGGTTGCGTGATCGTTCGCGTTCGCGTGATCGTTCACGTTCGCGTACTTCGTCGCGTCGAAGTTCTGATCTCATGGTTTTAAAGGACTGAGTGAAGAGCTCATGGTTTTAATTGTAATCCGAGGAATAACTGATCCTCAAATCAGGGCAGCAGCGTCCAACGCAAATCTAACCACGGACAATTTAGTGTCGTTTATGTCAATATATGTGAAGCCTAGTAGTAATGACGCCAAGCCTGCTGCTTCTGCGGCAAAGAAACGTCCAGGGGTTAAAGGTGATCGAAAGTGCTTTAGCTGCGGCCAGACTGGACATAAAAGTTACACTTGTCCCAAGAAAGCCAAGGTAAAAGACGGTTCAACTGCGGGGAATACGGGTCTATCAACGACCGAAGCGGTAACAACAAGCCCAAGTACGTCTAATACTTGCACTTTTTGTAAAAAGTCAGGCCATACTGAACAAAATTGCTTCGCGAAAAATCGGTCAGAGCCCCGCAACAAACGTAAAGTAAACTTCTGTTCCGAACAGTCACGTCCCGAATCTGAGGCTAGTGATATTACTACAGCGGTAATTCAGGGCGTCCCAGTCGATGTGCTAATTGACAGCGGTGCCCTTAACGTTTCTTTGATATCAACTGATGTTTTAAAGCATCTAGCGCATACTTTAAAACCTGTCAATTGCACATTGAAAGGAATTGGTGGTCAGGAAGTGAAGGTCGATAGCTGTGTCACACTGACTATTGAGTTTAGCGAAATATCAATTGAGGCAGATTTCGTGGTAGTGCCAGCTAAATGAATGACTGCCCCAGTAGTTATTGGAACGGACATTCTCAATCGCGACGGTGTTACGTACATAAGAACAAAGAACCAGCAATACTTGATGCGATCTCTCGAGGCCCCTAAACGGGTTGGTACGGTTACCAGCAAGGAAGACGGTACAGTTACCAGCGATGATCGTCCAATTAACACACCTCTTCAAGGTGAAGAGCGTGAGTCGCTGATAGCTGTACTGGACGAGTACTCGGAATTTTTGATAACGGGCACTGCGGCGACTACTGTTAAGACCGGAAAGATGCACATTAGATTGACCGATGATACACCCGTGGCCTATCGTCCATATAAGCTATCCCATCAGGAAAAGCTTAAGGTGAGAGAGATAATCCAAGATCTTAAGGGTAAGAACATTATCAGGGACTCTCAGTCACAGTATTCGAGCCCTATAATTTTGGTCAAGAAAAAAAACGGATCGGATAGAATGTGTGTGGACTTTCGGGCTCTGAACCGTCTCACAGTCCGGGATCGGTACCCATTGCCATTGATTGACGACCACATCGATCGTTTGGGTAAGGCCACTTTCTTCACCAGCCTTGACATGGCAACTGGGTTCCACCAGATCCCAATTGATGAGGAGTCCATCCACAAGACGGGGTTCGTTACACCGGAGGGGCATTTTGAATTTGTCAAAATGCCTTTCGGATTAACGAATGCTCAAATCGTTTACCAACGGATTATAAATGAAACGTTGCGCGAATACATTGACGAAGGATCAGTACTCGTGTATATTGATGACGTGCTCCTTTTAAGCTCTACTGTTGAGGAGGGCATAGCTTTGCTGCGCAGAGTCCTTAAGACGCTCACTGGCGCTGGGTTTTCCGTTAACCTTCGCAAGTGCTCCTTTCTTTCCAAGGAAGTGGAGTATTTGGGGAGAGTGATTAGTCAGGGTCAGGTTCGGCCGAGTCCTAACAAGGTCGCTGCGTTAGTGAACTCCCCGCCTCCAGAAAATGTTAGGCAGGTTAGACAGTTCTTGGGTTTGGCCGGGTATTTCAGACGGTATATTCAGGGGTATGCAGTAAAAACATCTTGCATGACGCGTTTAATTAAAAAGGATGGATTTTCATTGGAAAAGGATTTTCATTGGGGTCCTGAACAGGAGAAAGTCCGTCAGGAGATAATTTCTCTTTTAACGAGCGAACCGATACTTTCGATCTTTGACCCTGAATTGCCGACTGAGGTACACACTGATGCAAGTAGTATTGGGTACGGGGCTGTTCTAATGCAGACTCATAAAGACGGGACGAAGAAAGTGGTTGCCTACTTCAGCAAGAGCACCCAGGGCGCGGAGAGTAGGTACCACTCGTATGAGCTTGAGACTCTTGCAGTTGTTAAGGCGTTACAGCACTTCCGCCATTATTTGGTAGGTCTCAGGTTCAAACTCATTACCGACTGCAATGCTCTCAAAGCTACAGAGAAAAAGAAGGACCTACTCCCCCGCGTTGCTCGTTGGTGGGTGTATTTGCAAGACTTCTCTTTTGAAATTGAGTATCGTAAGGGCACCATGATGTCCCATGCGGACTTTTTAAGTCGAAACCCAGTCGCTGAGGTTTTTAACATTTCTCAACCTCACAATTGGGCTCAGATAGCTCAGGCCGCGGATGGGGAGACTCAGGCCCTTATTCAACAGTTGCAAGAGGGTCAATTGGACCCCACTCGATATGTTCACCAAAACGACACTCTCTATTATCGCTATTCGCCTGTTGGTGAAGAGTCCAGGCTATTATGTTATATCCCTAAAGGGCACAGGTTGAGCTTGCTCCGAATTTTTCATGACGAGCATGAACATGTAGGTGTCGAAAAGACCTTAGATCTTATCCTCAAACATTTTTGGTTCCCTGGCCTTCGCCAATTCGTGGCTAAATACATTGCCCATTGTCTCATTTGTGTGTCCATGAAACGGGTTCCCAGGGCACCCCATCAACCTATCACGTCTTGGCAAAAGCCTGACGTTCCTTTTCATACGGTGCATGTGGATGCTTTGGGCCCACTACCTATCTCGAATGGACATAAGTATGTACTGGTCATGGTCGACTCTTTCAGCAAATATTGCTTGCTTTATCCAATGTGTCGTCAAGATGCTGATGAACTTCAGAAACAGGTTACCAGCGCTATATCTTTGTTTGGTGTTCCCAAACTTATGATCACCGATCGTGGACGTATGTTTGAAGCCAATCGCTTTGTTAGGTGGATTAATGACCTGGGATGTGATCTTCATTATATCACTCCCGAAATGCACCACTCAAACGGCCAAGTGGAGCGGTACATCAGGACCGTTTTGAACATGATCCGAATTGAAGCCAACTATAAAAAGGCGTCATGGTCTGAAACGCTATGGAGACTCCAGTTGGTTCTGAACATAACCAAACAAAAGACGACACAGGCATCGGCTATGAATCTCTTAATTGGAATCGATGGAGCCACTCCCGTAATCCGGAGCCTTGTTCGGGATGTGGCAATCCAAAACGCACAACCCAACCGTGCTGCTTGGCGAGAGATGTGCAGAGCGCGAGCGAGTGAGCTGCTGGACCGGAATCGCTCTAAGCAAGACGCCTATTGCAACGAGAGGCGTCGCCCGCCACGTGTGTTCCGAGTTGGCGACTTGGTGTTCGCAATAAAATATTCCCAGTCGACCGGAAAACTTGATCCTGGAATGAGAGGGCCTTATAAGATTGTGAAGGCCCTACCAAGCGGGCGCTATGAAATGAAGTTGCTGAGCGGGTCGTATGGAAAGACGACACAAGCGGCTGCCGAATATTTAGTGCTCTGGAAAGGAGAATGGTGCCCCGAGTCATGCGCCAGCTTCTTTGATGGTGAGTTCTTTTTTTTTTGTCAATTAACTTTGTAGTTTTGGGGCTAAAATTGTGGTATTGTTCGCCATGGTTATTTTAAAGTTCTCTTAGTTTTCTTTGTGGCCACTACATCCCCCCTTTATTTTCGAAACCATGACGAAACGTATTACAATACGTCTTGAAATACAAAGGGACATTGGCTGCAGAAGCCTTCATGGACATGGCAGACTGCGGGATGCCACTGTCTGGTTGAAGGAAGGCTTAGGGATAAGCGATTCAGCGATGCTTCTATCCCGCGTGTAATGATTTATTTATGGGATTCGCGATTCAGAGATGCTTCTGTCCCATAGACGTTAGCTTTGCGGATAAGCGATTCAGTGATGCTTCCATCCGATGGCTATGAGTGTGGCTACTTTCATAGGTACGCGATTCAGGGAGGCCTATGCCTATGAAATGTACAGGGATGGTGGGATCTTAGGATTTCACTGTCTAATTCAAGGGAACGTAGGCTGCGAGATGCCTCTTCCCTTTGCACTCTAAGCACGCGATTCAGTGATGCGTATGCTTGGAGGTGTATTTTTTTTTTTTATTTTTTTTTGAGACGTCTCATTTAGTTTTTAGTTAAAAGTTTTGTTAATGTCTTTTAGACAGGGTGTGGTTACTTCAGTGAAAAACCGAGAAGTTTATTTCAGACACTGAAGAAGCCAATGATCCTAGTGCAGGCCCCTATTCTGCACCGGGACCTTCTACGGCACCACCAGCAGGGGACGACGACACGGTGGCATCAGGGGCCTCCTCAGCGCCGACGAGTGCAGCTGGCCTGTCTATGCCAGACTTGGGTGTCTTGGCCGAAGCGGAAGCTGACCATGCCGGTGTTCCAGAGGAAGGTGCTGTCGAGGACGACGCACTGTCAGGAGAGGCCGTGTTATAGAAGTGCCGCCATTTTGTTCACCCCCCTATATAAACCACTCGCGCCGAATGCTCGGGTTCACTTGCTAAGTGGCGCTCGTAGTGATCGGATCATGTTCGACGTGCTTTGTATCGCCTCACCGGGTTCGTTTGTTTTAATTTGCTTTATGTCTAATTTTGTTCCATAAATTGTGAATAATTTTGTAAATATAACTGATTTGTATTTTTGTAAGAAATTTTTTTTTTTTTTAATGATTACCCGCTTCTGAATCTAAAACTATAATAATAGAAAAATAGCAAATAAATATTTTTGTTAGATGGGCATTATGTATAATGCCCGGTCAATTTGATTATTTGAATAATTATTATCAAATCCCTCTCATATTGGGCATTTTTCATAATGCCCGGTCATTATGAATAATGCCCAATTTATCACTTGGTCCATAACATATATTTTGTTCAACGAGGCATCAAAGCCCCAACCGAAGGCGAAGGCTTTATTTTTTGAAATAAGGACTGTTAAGTTTTGCTAAAATGCTTTTTCTCTTGTTATTCTTTAAAAAACAACCCTGCATGGTATGTAGCGGATTTTCATACAACTTTTAATGCCTGGTCAGCTGACATTTTGCTCTTATTTTGAAACAATTTTGCTCTTATGGGAATAAAGACGTATTTTCTTTCCGTTTTTGCGTACATATGAACGTACTTTCCGACGAAATGTAGTATAAAAAGTATTTCGTGTTTTCAGGCATCCTCGTGTTACTGGCGCTTAGTCTTCTGACTCCATACTTCTACTTTATACCAAAAGCATCGCTTGCGGCCGTTGTCATTTGTGCTGTGATATTTATGATAGAATATGAAGTGAGTTCTTGGTACTATTTTCACTAACCCCTTTAGGTAACTAGCTGCTTTTTTTGCATTTTTATTGTTGTTGTATTACATATAAATTTGCTACTTAGTGTGGATGAACTGCCTGGTCGGATTCGGCCAGCCGCCAGAGCCCTTGATCACCACTCCCTTTCTTACTACCTACTTAAACTGGTGTTTACCGCACAATGGACTCTGATTAGGTTTTAACAACTATAGTCAATCGACAACAGCCGGGACCAACAGCTTAACTTGCCCTCCAAAGCACAGAAACGCTCGTGATAAATTGCCGCTTTGGTCACCAAAAATCGCACTTGTTGGGAACAAGTGCAACCAAAATTGGTAGTGAAACCAAAATCGCACTTGTTCCCAGGTAGTGAAACCAAAATCGCACTTGTTCCCAGGTAGTGAAACCAAAATCGCACTTGTTCCCAGGTAGTGAAACCAAAATCGCACTTGTTCCCAGGTAGTAAAGCCAATGTGGCGATCCCGGCGCGCAGACCTAGTGCCGGCACTGGCCACGTTCGGTCTGTGCCTGTGCGCGGGCGTGGAGCTGGGCATCCTGGCCGGCGTGGCCGTCAACGTCGGCCTGCTGCTCTACCCCAGCGCGAGGCCGCAGCTCACGGCTGAGATAGTCACGGTAAGCGAAACAACTTGTTTATTCATTCATTTTATGGTCTCTCGGCCTTTAACAAGGCACGAATCACACTACTACCTGCCCTCTATTTGTCACGATATGATTGTTTTTTTTGTCTTATTTATCCTTTTCGGAAAAGGCAAAGGAATCTGTGTCCATGCAGCAGTTGCTTTTAGTATATTTTTTATTCGCTTCTCATGTCCTCCGTAAACCGATAGTTTTGTTTACGGAAAACTATGGCGGCGAGAAGCACTGCCGCGGTGATCTTTCTCGGAACCAAATGGAGGAAATACACTTTATCACTTGAATACTTCTATCACTACACTGGCTAAAGTTGATTATAAAATAATCTACTAAATAACAAAAAGAACCCGATTAAGATTCAGGATTTAAAACATTAATTTACAACAACACATGGTATCTTTAAATAAGGCCATAGAGATGTGAATGTCTTGCCATCGCAATGACAGTGTGTTGCCATCGAGATGAAAGTAAGTTGCCCTCGAGATGACAGTAAGTTGCCCTCAAGATGACAGAGAGTTGCCCTGACGATGACAGTAAGTTGCCCTCGACGTAGCTTTCTTCCATTTTTGTGGAACGAACATTTGTGTTCAATTCAGTGTATTTATTTAAATTCTTAAATATACCCTATTGATTCCAGACAAATTCCGGACTAAGCTACTTGCTAGTGACTGTGGCAAACAGCCTGTACTTTCCAGGCGTGGAGTACATACGACAGTACGTAGAGCGATGCGCTAAGAAGCAAGGCGGCTGCAGCATGCCGGTGGTTATCGACTGTAGATACGTGCTGGGTAAGTGCAAGACAATTTGTATTTTATGGGCGTTAGATAAAGTTCATATTCACTTGAATCGCTCAGCTCAGACTGTTCGGTTTTTGTTTTAAGTTGCGTCATTTGTCGTGAAATCTTTTGCTAATTGGTTTTTAACACCCCAAAAAAAAGAAGTGTGTTATAAGTTTGACGTGTGTATCTGTATCTGTATGTCTGCTTTCAAACAAAAAATACGCATCGAAATCGATCCATTCGTTTAGGAGCTACGATGCCACAGACAGACATACATCTGTGTGTCTATCTGTGGCATCGTAGATCTACGATGCCACAGATAGACCCACAGATGTGTGATGCGTAGATGCGTACATCTGTGTGATGCGTATTTTTTTGTTTGAAAGCTGACGTATTCGAGATGGCTGTTGTAGTTTACACTTTGTGTTGTTGCTTCTTGATGGAACTCCTTATTATTACCGATAAATACCCATAGTGAGCACCATAGTGCGGTTTGAAAACTATGACACCAAGGTTAGCCAAGTTCGCCAAACGCTTGTACCTACACGATAAGAAGAAGAAGCACCATAAACAGCACAACACATCCATGAACAATAAAAACCGGCCAAGAGCGTGTCGGGCCACGCGCATTGTAGGGTTCCGTAGCAGCATGGTTCAAATATGCAGCTGGCTTCTTAATTCTACAAGCATATTGTCATAGTTGATGTTAAAATCCCCAAATACTATACTTAGTATAAAAAACAAATGTATTAAAAAGTTTGGCCTAAATATAACAGAATGGAAGTGTTTCATGCGCGAGCGAAGCGAGCGCGAAATTATTTTTTTTGCGACAATTTTATAGTAAAAAATAATATAATAATATCAAGCTAAGCAGGTGTATATTTTTAATGTCGTTTTCGCAATTAACACCCACAAAAACCTATTAAACGACACCTGAAATGTCAATATGTTACAGCTTGGCTTTCGGCTCGCCTCACTTTTAGCGTGGAACCTTGTATGTCAACCATTTTGGATTAGGGTACACTTCGTCGTAAATGCTACCCTCGTGAATTATTCCAAATTTTTTTTCGTTATAAAAATTAATGTTTCCTAAACGGATTTCTGAATCGAAAAACGTTTGTAGTAAACCCCTTCTATCTTTTAAAAAACTATCCTATGATAACGCACTCGATGATATCGGCTAGAAAAAAAACCATCGCCCATTCACGTTAATGGGAAACACACGAAAAAATTTTTTTCCACCATTTTATTTTTTAGATTTGACACCGCAATCAATAGGTATGTATGACCATGCCAAATTTTAGCTCTGTATTACCAAGGATCTAATATTAGTAAATATATTTTTATTAATCCCAACTAAGTTTGGCACTTGATCGACTATTACTCGCAAACTTGAAGGGCCATCTTATGCGTGATAGTTTTTCTTTTAATTTCGTTGTATATACTACCACCGTGAAATGTTTTACATTTTTAGAAACAACCGTTTAGCTGGTAGAGAGGTAGACACTTGTGTTTGACAAAAATTTTTACTTTAAAAATTTATGTTTCGCAAACGGAGTGCTGAATCGAAAAACGTTATTAGAAAACTCCTTCTGTCTTTTAAAAAGCTGTCCTATGACACCCCATTTTATGATATTGGCGAGGAAAAAAAATTCATCACCCTTTCACATCTATGGGAGACACCCGAAAAAAAAACTACAGTTCTGTCGGCGTAATTTATATGTATGACCTTGCCAAATTTCAGCTCTGTGCTACCAAGGGTTTCTTAGGAAACCTGCGGACAGACGTACATGGCGAAAGTATAAGGGTTCGTAGATTACTACGGAACCCTAAAAACAAATGTATTATTAAACAGTTTTTAATTTCGGAAATCATTTTTGTTTTGGTCAAAATACAACCTAATGTAAGTATAAAATTCGCGAGCGAAGCGAGCGCGAAATTTTTTTTTTTTTTTTTTTTTTTGCTGTTAGAAATAATATCAACCTGCTGTTAAAATAATTTTGATGTAATTTTCGTAATTAACACCCCCAAAAACTATTTAACGACACCTAAAATGACAATATGTTACAGTTTGGCTTTCGACCACCCTCACTTTTAGCGTGGAACCTTGTAAACATATTCTTATTAATCCCAAAAACGTTTGGTCGACTATTTCTCGCAAACTTGAAGGGCCAACTTATGTGTGATAGTTTTTCTTTTAATTTCGTTGTATATTCTATAACCGTGAATTTTTTCACATTTTTAGAAACAACCGTTTAGCTGGTAGCGGGGGGGGGGACACTTGTTTTTAACAAAACATTTCACTTTAAAAATATTTTTTTCTCAAACGGAGTGCTGAATCGAAAAACGTTCTTAGTAAACCCCTTCTATATTTTAAAAATCTATCCTATGACATTCAATTCGATGGTATCGGCGAGAAAAAAAAATCCATCGCCCTTTCAGGTGTATGAGAAACACCCGAAAAAACGTTTTTTCTAAAATTTTATATTTTAGATCTGTCGGCGCAATCAATATCTATGACCATGCCAAATTTCAGCTCTGTAGTACCAAGGACCTTATATTAGTAAATATATTCTTATTAATCTTAACAGTGTTTGGCACTTGGTCGACTATTACTCGCAAACTTGAAGGACCAAGTTATGTTTGATAGTTTTCCTTTTAATTTCGTTATATATGCTACCAACTTGAATTTTTTCACATTTTTAGAAACAACCGTTTAGCAGGTAGAGGGGGGGGACACTTGTGTTTGACAAAAATTTTCACTTTAAAAATTTATATTTCGCAAACGGAGTGCTGAATCGAAAAACGTTCTTAGTAAACCCCTTCTATCTTTTAATATGCTATCCTATGACATTCCATTTAAAAATATTGGCGAGAAAAAAAAAATTCATCGCCCTTTCACGTCTATGGGAGACACCCGAAAAAAATTTTTTTTCTAAGATTTTACTCTACAGTTCTGTCGGCGTAATTCATATGTATAATCATGCCAAGTTTCAGCTCTGTAGTACCAAGGGTTTCTTAGGAAACCCGCGGACAGACGGACAGACGGACAGACGGACATGGCGAAACTATAAGGGTTCGTAGATTACTACGGAACCCTAAAAAACCGGCCAAGAGCGTGTCGGGACACGCGCATTGTAGGGTTCCGTAGCAGCATGGTTCAAATGTGCAGCTGGCTTCTTAATTCTACGAGCATATGGACGGTTAAATCGCTAATAATGTATAATAAAAACGAGGTCACGAAGAAAGAAGGTAACTAAAGGAGAAATGTAGATTCCAGCGCCACAAGGAAAATGAAAAAAAAAAATCTGTTTAATAACCACCTCGCGTGGATGCAAATGGTTGTATAAAAATTATTTACATAACGTATTCATTTAAAACGGGTGTACTATCGTTACGGTCGTAGTTAGAGATGAAAGAGACTGTCTTTTAAGGCTTATTAAAAAGACTCGCCTCCATCTTACAGGACTAGACTCTAAAATTAAGACTGAAAGTTCGAGTTTTTATTAATAAGACTTAGTAGTTTATTAAAAGATTAAAAACTGAAACGACTCGAGTTGTTTTCAAAATACTAAAAGACTTAAACGACTCAAGTTCTTTTATGTAAAAGGGATCGCACCGCAGTTTGTGTGATATTAAATATTCCTTTTGTAACCTATCAACCAAAAGGAATAATTCACGCCTAAACCACTAAATACATTTTGATAACATTTGACAAGGAGATAAAATGAGATATTTACATTCTATCAACACATACCTTACGACTGTCGACTTCCCAGATAATGAGTCGCCAGTCTTTTAATTCCGTTAAGCTGTTTAAGTAACAGCTCTGTTTTTTACGTTAAAAGACTTCAACTACAAAAGCTAGTCTTATGACTAAAGGTTGGGAACTAAAAGACTGAATCAGTCGCGAGGCGTCAAAAATAAGGTGAGTTTTTATTAAAAGCCTTAAAAGACTGAGTATCTTCCATCACTAGTCATAGTCGATGTTAAAATCTCCAAATACTATAGTATAAAAAACAAATGTATAAAGGAGTTTGTAGTTTCAGAAATAACTTTAGTTTTGGTCTAAACACAACATGAAATTATAAAATTCGCGAGCGAAGCGAGCGAAAATTTATTTTTTAAACTTTTTTTTTTATTTTTTTTTTTGCGACAATATTATTAGAAATAATATAGACCTGCTGATAAAATAACCTCGCCTCTCTTTTAGTATTGAACCTTGTAAACATATTCTTATTAATTCCAAAAACGTCTGGCACTTGGTCGACTATCACTCGCAAACTTGAAAGGCGAACTTATGTGTGATAGTTTTTCTTTTAATTTCGTTGTATATTCTACCAACGAGAATTTTTTCTCATTTTTAGAAACAACCGTTTAGCTGGTAGATGGGGGGTACACTAACTTTGGTTTAGGGCTAAATACAACAGAATGGAAGTATTTAATCCGCGAGCGAAGCGAGCGCGAATTTTTTTTTGACTTAAAAAAAAAATATTTTTTTTAATCAACAAAAGTATTGTTAGGAATAATTTCGAGCTGGTGCTAAAGAGCAGGTCGCGTGGCGATTATGTATAATTTTGATGTCATTTTCGTAATTAACACCCCCAAAAACCTATAACGACACATGAAATGTCAATATGGTACAGCTTGGCTTTCAACCTTGCCTCACTTTTAGCGTGGAACTTTGTATGGCAGTTGTTTTGGATTAGGTTGAACTTCGTCGTAAATGCTAAATGCTCGTGAAATATTTAACATTTTTTTTCATTTTAAAAATTAATTTTTCGCAAACGGACTGCTGAATCGAAAAACGTTCGTAGTAAACCCCTTCTATCTTTTAAAAAACTATCCTATGACGTCCCACTCGATGATATCGGCGGGAAAAAAAAATCCATCGCCCTTTCACATGTATGGGAAACACCCGAAAAAATTTTTTTTACAAAATTTTATTTTTTCTATTTGTCGGCGCAATTAATATGTATGAACATGCCAAATTGCAGCTCTGTAGTACCAAGGATCTAATATTAGTAAATATATTCTTATTAATCCCAACAATGTTTGGCACTTGGTTTACCATTACTCGCAAACTTGAAGGGCCAACTTATGTTTTATAGTTTTCCTTTTAAATTTGATGTATATTCTACCTCTGTGAATTTTTCCACATTTTTAGAAACAACCGTTTAGCTGGTAGAGGGGGGGGACACTTGTGTTTGACAATAATTTTCACTTTAAAAATTTATGATTCGCAGACGGAGTGCTAAATCGAAAAACGTTCTTAGTAAACCCCTTCTATCTTTTAAAAAGCTATTCTTCGACACCCCACTCGATGATATTGGCGAGAAAAAAAAATTCATCGCCCTTTCACGTCTATGGGAGACACCCGAAAAAATTTTTTTTTCTAAGGTTTTACTCTACAGTTCTGTCGGCGTGATTAATATGTATAATCATGCCAAATTTCAGCTCTCTAGTAGTTTCTAGAAGGGTTTCTTAGAAAACCCGCGGACAGACGGACAGACGGACAGACGGACATAGCGAAACTATAAGGGTTCGTAGATTACTACGGAACCCTAAAAATATTGTGAATTAGCGTAGGGAGTGAACGCGACATGGAATTGTTCCATCTGTGATCTGCAAACCCATATAAGTCCGTAGGAGCTTGGGGTGTCTGCATAAGACATAAAGGACGAGGAGGGAGGACTACCGTTCGCGCTCATACTCATTAGCTTTCGCGTAAATATGTTTATTCCGTTATAGGTCCAGATTTACATAGCTTTTTCAAAATTTTATATAAATGTGCTTCTTGGTTAAAGTTTAGGCGAGCTGTCGCATAGTTTTTGTTGCGGTTTTTGTATGCGGAAGTTAGAAGGAATATGTCCTTTCTTTTCGGAATTTAGATGATGTTTCCTTCTAACTAGTTCTTAGTAATGACCTGCTCGGTTCCTCAGATTGTCTGACGTCCGCCACAGGTAGGCTAGGAGGCCAGAGCAACGGAAGGATATTGAAATTTTCTCGCCTTCGACAAAATTTATCCTCACCGGGGGGGATGTAGAGGTTCTATTACCTCTACGTTTACCATCTCCTTGTAAGGCCTTTAGCCGATGGTTCCTACTTTAAATGATTCGGGTCATTTCGCGCCTTTTATAATTAACTGACGTAGTCCCTTCCGCGGCTTTGGCCGTGAAGGTCAGGTTTCCTTCTAATAAATGAAGTCAACCATATAATTGTGTTCTCCTGTTATTTTCTACCTCGATCCGGTCACCAGCTCCCTCAGAGCTACGCCACAGTGCCCATTACGCTGGACAGCCTCTGTACTGAGGACGGTTCGGCGTGGGGCCATCGCCAACCTCCCTTAACCGACCGACGTTCTATATTAATCTCAAGAAGCTGTTAAATGGGAAACGTAACTATAATCCAATTCCAGAATTTTCTAGAATTCTATTAAATCCAAGTAAGAGATTTTATAGCCCTAAAATAAGGAGACGATCGATATTATGAAAACTATTTCTCTCAGATTTCTCAGTAACGAAATCAGCTCAGCCCATCAACAGTTTGAGAGCCACTGTATTAGTGTAATAAAGCAGACGCAATGCGGACGTTTCTTCATATAATTTCTCGGTCCACAAAGGGCTGCGACGCGTGGTTTGACTAACTTGTAAGAGTTCTTAAAAACTTTAAGATGGGAGATCGAGGCGTACTAAGACTACTAAGTTTCAAACGACATTTTCTAAGTTATAATATAAGTAAGATTTTGCTAAGGAAAATAAATAACTTATAATTTTGCCTTGGTAAAGTCATGCACCACCAACTACTTCTTACCTTACTGCTGTCCTACCCTAAGGTTGCCTGGAAGAAATTGCTACCTAGCAATAAGGCCGCCTTGTTGTACACTATGTTTTATGTTCTGTTAATTGTATTGTATGTCTTTGTGTGCAAATAAAGTATTTTGTATTGTATTGTATTGTATTGATTGAGGTCAAGAGTTAACCTCATATAATAAAAAATCTTATGATAAAAAAAACTTCATTCTTCATCAAAAACAGTTATTTTTAACCCCCGAGAAAAAACAGGGGTAAGTATATACGTGTGTCCGATAGACGCCGTGTATCTGCGTGTCTGTCTGTGGCATCGGAGCTCTTAAACGAATGAACCGATTTTGATGCATGTTTTTTTGTGTTTAAAATTTACGTGATTGAGATGTTTCTTAGCTATATTTAAATAAAATTAGTTCAGCCGTTTAAAAGTTATATAATTAAGCTATGAATATCGGGGGATACAAAATTTACGCGTGGAAAAAGCTAAATCAGCGCCCAAATTTCGTAATTTAAGGCGACTACAGCACCTAAATTACGATTTTATGATGCGTAGATAAGCATGACGCACTGCATTAAATCGAAGAAAAAAACACTACGGTAATATTCAGGACATAAACTAGATAAGTAGTTTGCTGAAAACATGATTCAGCACTTTTGGTTCGATAGAAAAAGATCACAAAGTCACCTCTAAATACCAATATTGTGTATCTTTTAAGCTGTAAAAACAATAGTAAAATGAACTTGAATTTGCTATCAAAATGTTCGTGATTGAACACTCTCGATAAGTAGTTAACGTAATTTTCGATTTAAACTGTTACCTTTCCATAAATCTCATTTTTCTAACTTTCGAACATGTTTTTACGCACGCACGCTTTCATAGTCCGTAAACTTCGTGTATCGACACTGTTCGCACTGCCGGCCCAGGCCTGTTGAGAGACGGAGATGGCACTATTCCTATGTGTGCTACCTTTATCGGGTGCTGTAGTCGCCTTAAGGTACTAAGCACCAAGTAATAAGTACAAAACTCTGATCTCAATTAACAGAAGATTAAGCTAGCTTTATATCTGAATAGGTCACGATCCAGCTCGAAATAAAAGCCAGTTCAAAATAAAACGCCGTACAAAAGTTCACGAGAATTAACAACAACAAAGAACTCCTAAGAGCAATTTGAAACTCCTTTTCTTTGAGAGATCGTAGTCGATTTCTCATACGACGTATATTGTGTTGCAGTGCTATCAAAAAGTCGAGCGGGAGTGACAAACGGCTTTTATAGCAAGATTTTCGAGAGAAAAATAGCTAGAGTCATGCACCCTTCGATTATGAGACATCGATTTGTTTCATCGTGACGCTAACAGGGTCTCATTTAGGGATTAAGGCACCGAATAAGATAGAGAAACGCTCCAACCCTTTAGGACAACAATTGACCGATTTATCGTCTTTAAAAAGCATCAGGGGAATCAGGTATCAAAAAATTTAAAGCTTTTTTGATACCTGATTCCCCTGATGAACAGTCTTAAGGTTAGATCGAATTTTATACACAAAAGGATAAATGAGAATAGAGTTTTCAATCAAAGAATGTTGGGAGTTTTAAAATATAGAGCTCTTCGTATCAAAAGCCTTAAAATCGAATATGGTGGCAAATCATGTTTTGCCAAGCAGAGCTTCACAAATTACATCTTTCAAAAGCATTATAGATACATAGTTAGGTAGGTCCTACAAACTGGTAGGTAAAAGCTTTAAAATAAAAAAAGTAAAGAAGGCAAAGACAAAGGGGCCTCAAATACTATTTAATTCCAAGTGGGGTCCTGACCCCAGGCGCGATTTACCAGCACGTCCTGGTCATTAATATTAGACCCCACGTTTTTTCAGCCTCTGTCGAAGCTTGTACAGTCAACGGCATATCAGGTTACCACAAACTCTCAAGTTTCCCGAGTGGATAGTAAATTCTAATGCTTGGAGATAAAATTGGAAATCGATTGAAGAAATTTGATAGTTTTGGATAGCATGATGTGCTGTTGTCCCTGTACAAGATGTACGTACGGCGTACACATAAGAAACAGACCTGTCTACTAGTGTTATGTAATTATTATCTCCACAATACTACACATTTCGCTGAAGGATTTCGAAGGCATTTGGTGTGAACAATTTTTCGGTTTTGAGTGTGTTGAATCTTTCCAACGAATGTTTTTGAAAGACCTTCTGTATGTTGGCTATTTTAATATGTGACCTTTCGATAGATTACATAACTATGTAAATCTTTATAATACCTAACTTCTTAACTTTCAACAATATCCTTATGTCTATGATGAATTTTTAACTCATTTACTCGCTCGCTATAGCCATCTTTAAAAACTATAAAGAAGGTGGTAAGTTAGAAAATCCCTACCAAGTACCCACCAATCTAATCACCTATTTAGATATAAGATTAATCGAACTGTATTCTTGCAAATAAATGGATTTATTAATTAATTTATTATTCAAAGTTGATAACTATTTTTGACATTTTTAAATTACCTTCTATTTGCATTGCATGCCAATTCTGGCGCAACACGCTTGTACATTTGCTTTTATTTGTCACCATAATTTGTTACCGTGTTTGCCCGCAATAAAGATATTTCATTTCATTTCATTTCAAGAAAACATGACTACATTTAATAAAATATAAACAAAATAAATTCCTAAAATTTTTCCATTATTAGACAGAATTGTCACAAAGTCGTAACGATATGACCTTTTCACTAATACCGGAGATTTAAATTAATTCTGGGCAAGAGGCAAGAAAGGTTTTGCTAATAAAATCAATAGAATTTAATTTGATTAAAACGCTTTAGATTTAGAGGTTTTTTACAAACTTAAATGATGCCAAAGTACTCAAAAACGATGCTGGTTAAGTTTTGCATACTCGACAGTTCAGTTTTGAATACTCGACAGAAAAAAAATTGGTGGTTAAGCTTTGCCTCGTCCCACCGCTGGGCAAAAGGTGATAATAAACAAGACTTTAGTAACACTAGAATTAAAAATTTTGAATCACCCCCGACATTTGATTGCTTATAACTTTTAAACGGCTGAACAGATTTTAATGAAACATGGCTAAGAACACTCGGGATAAAATTATCTATGACACAAAAAAAAACTAAACAAAAATCGGTTCATCCGTTTGGGAGCTACGATACCACAGACAGACACGTTAAACTTATAACACCCCTCTTTTTTGTCGGGGGTTATTAAATTAGCGAGACTGAGGGTTGATCCTACTCATTATATAATTAAACTAAGCAACTTTCAAAATTCAAATTCAAATCAACGATCCCATTCGAAATTCTGAAATAAGTTTCGGCTCCGCATGCATGTTGCATGGAGAGGCGAATTTGTATTTTACATAATATTTATCAAACCTTCGAGTGCTTTTTGAACACGTGGTGTACGAGATTTGTATCGCAGCGGCGTAAAAAAGCACGCGACGGGTTTTCGTGGACTGGTTCACATTCTTAATTTTTACTAAATAATTTAAAGCTAACCAATATAATTGTAAGGAGCTTCACAGTAGCCTATGTCTACTGTTTTTAGCCCTTAACAAAAAAACAGGGTTGTTATAAGTTTGACGTGTGTTGTGTATCTGTGTTTCGTCTGTCTGTGGCATCGTAGCTCCTAAACGAATAGACCTATTTCGATGCGGTTTTTTTGTTTGAAAGCTGGCGTGATGGAGATGGTTCTTAGTTTTATTTAATCAAATTTGGTTCAGCTGTTTAAAAGTTATAAGCAATTTAATGTCGGGGGTAATTTTTTAATTTTAGAGTTTTAACTCAATAGCTTAATCCTATTTGTTAATAAAGCTTTCCCCGAATCGGGACGATGTCAGAAATGTGATCGAGTAAAATGTTTAAACATTTAACTGCGCTGAATTAATTTAGTAAGGCAAAGACCCGCTTGATCCCTTTGTTTCCGGTAATTCCTCTTAATCCAGAGGGAGGCAATACTAATAATGATTGCCGAATAAATTGGCAAATAATTGCCAATTGTTCGTAGCTAGAATACATTTTTTGTGTGGCTGTTTGAAATGAATGCAACTCTAGCTTTTCTGTAAAATTAAATGAAGGTCTATACATACAATTATGCGTATTTGAGTACTAATTTAAAAACACGCATTAAACAATGACACGCAACGCAGCATCCAAATGAAAACAAAAGTAAGATAAGTGATTGTTCCCAGTCTAAATATTTACATTTAGAAAGTATGAGAGAAAAGCACCTATAGATACAAGTTTGATTAAATGCACAAAAACTACCGCTTGATTCTCTTTGTCTCTGTAGATTTCTCATTAGTTATTACTGTTTGTCGCTGTTTTTAAAAAGCTAAGAGAGTTTAGAAGACTATGGAACGTATTTTTAATGTAAGTCGCAGATACAATCGGTTGAACAAAAAGTTGCATTACTGGAAACGGACATGTTCTTCAACAGGACAAAATAAAAAATGATTTATTTATTTTTATTTTATCAGCCCCTGCATATAGGTTCCCACCAAGGGGCACGGGCATCCCTTCAAATACGAAAGAGATTTAGGCCATAGTACACCACTCTGGGAAAATGCGGGTTGGTGGACCGCACGCCTTTAGAAAACAAATTATCTTAGACGTGCGGGTTTCATTACGATGATTTCCTTCAACGCTGAGCAAGTGATAATTAATTAAAAATCCATACATCAACCCGACAACACGAATGAAATGGTACAGGCTCGCATCAGGATTTTAATCCATCTTCCAGTTACAAGTTTAGCTATTACGAACGGCTATCACCGCTTTAAGAAATATAAAATAAACAATTTAATCTTTAACTTTAATGTATGGTCTTAGTATCCTATCTAATTGTTTGGTCGGTTTGGTCGAGTGGTAGTGCCGCTGCCTCTCGATCGGCGGGTCCTGGGTTCGATTCCCAGTCGGGGCAAATATTTGTGTAAAAAGCAGATGTTTGTTCTCGGGTAATGGGTGTTTATGTCTGTCTTTGTGTGTTCCAAGGGACCCACGACACAAGGGAAAACCTTAATGTGGGCCTTTGAGTGTGAAGCGTTTTTAAAAAATTGTAATAGGCTACTTTTGTGTTCGAGAAATACCACGGTAGTGCGCAGGCTTCTAGATAACCATGTCATCCCCATCCAGACACTTTTCCACTTTTCTTCCACGCTGAACTGGGAGTAAAAGAGTGCCAGCTGCCTACTCTTCCCAGGGATACCGTAAAAGTCAGTAAGTGGGACGCGAAGGTTTTGCTGTTGTGGGCGAAAGGCACAACCTCTCATCACTTAGGTACATCATATTTCATATAATAACCCTCTGAATTTATGTCAAACGTGGCATCAAATGGTATTAAAACTCTGATGCTCTGCCTACACCGGAAGGGAGTATAGGAGGGAGCGTTCCAGGTTTGGCAAAGCTTTGAACACGTCACAGCTTCCATTTTACAAGGGTTGCAGTCGGTACCCTTACAAATTACAGTACCCGTGTTAGTCCAGCGATTACAAGTCATCGATTCATCAAGCCCGGGCCAAGCACGTAGTCTGGCCATCCATTCGGCCGTCCCGAGCGCGATCGCTCAGCGTTATCGGCCCCTACGCATTCAATGGACAACAAAATTAATTTCAAATACCAAGAGGTCGTCGTTCGATCGGGACAATGATTAAGCACATTCATTCTTTTATCGCAAGACGCGGGTACTTTGTAAATAATAGCTTCCGGGGATGGGTTTAAAACTGGAACGGTTGTAGAAGACATACATAAGTTTTGATGAAAACAAATGAAAGCTGTCGGCCGTGGATTTTTTTTTGTCAGCCCATATACGTCTCTACCGAGGGGCACGGACCTCCCTTCGTAATGAAGTATGACGTGGGTATCTGTGTGTCTGTCTGTGGCATCGTGGATATTTAAATTACAAAAAAGGTTACCATTCGCCGTTGTGATATGTTAATCAATAACCTCCTCTTTTTTTGGAAGTCAGTTAAAAATGGGGATAACCCGGTCATCTTTGCAAACGCAAACGTCAAAGGAGCGTCAAAAGCACATTTCCACATCAAAATCGCCAGCAAATTCCCGTACAAAGTCTAAGATAGAGTCGGAATGGAGAAACTATAAATAAGCAATCGAAAAGCAATACAAGACGTGGGGGTCATAAATCGGAGGTAGTTCTCTCTGTGAAATTCTTCGCATTGCTTGCATCAAACTCTTCCGGAGGTATTGGGCGACTTTTGTGAGATTTTCGACAATTCCCAGTATTCGAACGTAACTTGTATTGGAGCTTGGAAATCGTGAAACCGGCTGAGTGAGTCGCGATGAATGTTCCACTGTCGTGCCGCAGATGCGATTTCATTGCATCGGTACGGAGTGCTTTTAAAATATGTAGGTACGTTTGCATCACTATATTTTTAACCTCCGCCAAAAATTAGGGGTCTTATAAGTTTAACGTGTATACACGGAGAAAAAACTCTCGTAAAAGCAACAAAAAAACTTGTGCTATATGGGACAGCTAGATAAAACATTATTACATTATTTTTAGTAATGTTAACTATTTGTCGGTAACCATTACTAGAATTTTAGCAGGTGCTAAGAAAATTATGGTTTAGGCAACAATTTTTGTGATAAGAATACTTTATGTTAGTCTTATAGTCCCACTTTTTGACATTGGAAATGTGCGATCCCCGTAGTACGAGTATATCTCGGAGAGTTGTGGAGATATGATACTTATTCAAGAAGACGCATATTCAAGGTGCAAAAAAAAATATTCGAGAAAGTAAAAAACAAAAAAGTTTTGGCCGAAATAGTGAAAATAAATCAAATTTTTCCGATTTTTTTATTTTGGCGCTCGATATTTTGGAAACAAAGAATGATATAAAAAATTTGAGAAACGCTCCTCTGGACAATTTAGTCAGCTACAATTTGAGCCTAAAAGAAAGTCGATCGGGTTAGGAGTTTGCCCTGTATCTTTATGAAAAAGTCAAAAAGTCAGAACGACATTTTTTAGAATTTCGTAGATTCATTTCCAATGTGCTCGATAGTCGTGTGAGGCAGGAAATCTGTGATTTTTTTCAATGTATCGGTGTGTTTGTTTGTGGCGGAAGCTGACGTAATCGAGATGGTTTTTCGCTATATTTGATCAAAAATTGGTTCAGCCGTTTAACAGTTATAAGCGATAAATATCGGGAGTTACACAAAATTTTTAATTTTATAGAGTTATATAGAGCACATATATCATTATTATTACTGATAATTAAATCTCATTAATTTGACGAATTTTTAAACATATCTCTACATAAGCACACTATCACTTTCACAACACATTACACAACACCGATCACACTCGCACTCGGCACACCTCGCAGGCGGTAGCTGAAAATCAGTGCTTTGTCGCATCCAGCGGCAAAATTGTCACTGAGCTACGGCCTGTTTCTGCAGCACATTTCCTTCTGTTTTATTTTATTTATGTAAGACTAATCATTTACTTTTTTAATTTTAATCTTTGAGTATTTTATCTTTGAGTCTGGTTAAATACTCAAAGATTTTAATTCATTTTTTATATGCTTTAATTTTTAATTTTAATTTTTAAATCAATTAATTTAATATAATGTAGTAATGTAAGTTTTTTTTTTGTGTGCAGAAATAAACAATTCATTCATTCATTCATATACTAGCTTTTTGCTCAATACTTCAACAATCACTGCGTTAAAAATCACGTGGATGAAGAACAAACAAACCCACTTTTTAATTTACACTATTAGTGAGTGTTTATTGAGCTTGCAGACTTATAACCTGATATATATAGGCAGATCCAACACAATATCATGGTCTGTAGAGCATATACGGATATTCTTATCGTTCTATTGTAATTAGACCAATTTAAACAAAGATGTTGAAAGAACGCGTGACACATTAAAAAAGCAATCATATTCACAGCATGAATAAGTTTGTAAAAGCAACACAACTTGTATTACTTAGGTAGGTTAGAGTTAATTAGAGACCAGGTATACCTAGAGCTAATCATTTGTAAAAAACGACGATTGCGATATTTTACACAAATAACAAAACATCGAACCTTGACATATTTGGCGTAAATCATTAGTGCCGTAACTGAATCTTCATCAGCCCATATACGTCCCCACTGCTGGGGCACGGGCCTCCCTCAATAACATGAGGGGTAAATGCCATACTCACCACGCTTGGCAGACGGGTTGGCGAGGGTTTTGATATAATTGCAGTTTTCCTTCTCTGTGTGCAGAGGAACTTGCTTGCATATTTACCTTAGTCGCCTTGTACGACACCTCGGTAAGAAAGAGGGTGGTCCTAATTCTACTCTGCCGGGGACTCACACGGCACTGAATAACTGAATAACATAATATAAATATAGGTAACCGGCGTCTTTGTGTACATTGTTCATTAAACAAAAATGTTTACAAATAAATATTTAATTAGCCTTTTCAGGTGAAAATCATTTCAGATAACAGGGTAAAAGTACCAATTTTGTAACAGGAATGCTATTACAAACATGACGACGAAGTAGAAGTCATATATCATGTAACTCGAGAAGCGCACGAGGCACCGATGTGTAAAGATACCTGATACCCGGTAGCCGTAAGACTTATGGAATTCCTTGAACTTATATTAAATTTTTCGGTTCTATCACATTCACTTTTCTAAGTAGAGTTGCGAACTTGTGAATTTCTTTTTTTTTAAACCTTCAGCCGTGATTACCACACGGTTCAGAATAACACCACCCCATCTCTCTCCGTGGGTGTCGTAAGAAGCGACTAAGGAAACTCAATGAGACCGGTCTCCTATCAATCCAGCCTAGGCAACGGCACCTCAATTTACTCCGAATCTGAGGTGTCGTCCTATGGTCTTCTGCGGTGTGGTAGGCTCTGTAAAGGGACGTCTGGTTCACGACCACCCTCCTACCGAATTCCGACGCCAAACAGCTTGGTGTGTTCCTTCGGTGCGTAGGAGTACCAGTGCCTTAATAGGTATTTTCTGGGTTAACTTGCTTCATCGTCGACCTCATCTATGACCTTGGTCAAGATTGAGGTCAAAAGTTAATACCCTTCCCATGAAAAAAAATCTTTTTGTGGCATCATAGCTCCTAAACAAAAGGACAGATTATCGATACGGTTTTTCTATTTAAAAGCTGACTTAATTGAGACATCTTTTTAAGCTAACCCAAGTAAGAACTGTTGTATCAAGTTTCTCTACAAGGGATCATTAAACAATTACGTGATCACCGGAAGGGGGGGGGGGGGAGTCGGGTGCTTGTATATACATCGGATTATTAGGGGGGGGGGGGGGGAAGAAGCCATGATTACGTCATCATTTTACAACTTTAATTAACGTATAGCGAAATGAATAAATAAATTATATATATTTAAATATTTACGTCCAATTTTGAATTCAGTTTTTTTATACTTTTTCGGCATATTTTATCGACTTTTCCAAGCATCAGTATTGTTACGTAATCAAGGCGAGGGGGGGGGGGTTATTTAGCAAACTTGCATTAGTTAGCAAAATTAGTACTATTATTCTGTGGAAAAATAAATAACATGCATCACTAAATCTTTTCTCAAGTAACATAGGCCAAAGATAACACAGGATCCATACCAGAGGCATGCAAGAACGTGCAAATTCTAGCGTGCTTTTGGGAGGATATTGGCTGGCTAGAATAGCTAGCAATAGAGAGGCTAAGTGCGGAAAACGCCCGATGAACGTAACATAACACATAGGACAAAGATGAAATACCAGTTTATCTCGCCATAATGTCGAAAGATGCGATTGAGATGCGATGCATTGTCATATTTCATAGGGTCTGAGGGAAAATTGTCTTCCGTGATGCTAGGTAACAGTCACCTCATATTGAAAGAAAGAAAGAAAGTTAAATATTGGGTGTTTTATTCAGCGGAAATTAAGGATGTGAATCAGCTTACTAAAACTGATTAACTTTCTCTAAGGAACATGAGTCGAAATATAAAAAAAACAACGGTTTGCACTCCGGGAGTGCCGGACTGCTGGCAGAAATGAAAACTTGAACGTTAAAGTTGAGCATTAATATTTTATTAAAATTTTTCTACGCTGACACCAGATGACATCTTGACTTTTACAGTTTTAATTTCCTATATTTATTAAACACCCTTCCGCCTTACGGATTTTCGATCAGGGTCACGTGACAGACACGTGACACTGACGCGAGTTTAACATTTTTACCCATACTTCAAAGAGCACAACGCCGCTAAAGAAGTTTTCACTTCAAAAAACCTCTCGACGCAACTTGAGCGATCAGCTGATTGCCTAAGTACAGAAGTAGAAAATGTTTTAGAGAATTTAATAAGGGTGTTCCTTGGGGAAGTTGTTCAATTTCATGGATACACTCTCTAAGGTTCGCTTCTAATTATAGTAACCCCCTACCTAGAGGTGATCGATTGTAATTAGAACTTTTAGCATGGCACCGAAAAATATATTTTTTTATTGGTAATGAGTTTGCTGTAGGATAGGACAGTGTTGAAAGGCCAAGAGCTCAGAATATTGTACCAAAGCAGGAGTGCAAACGTTCGTATCGCTTTATTGTTATGTTATCAGTGCTTTTATGGTAAAAAGCGTCATGTTAATAAGTATCCAATCTACAAAATCTAATCGATGCCTTATCTAAACGGTTATCGCGAAAAAATTGTACCTACTCGAAGTTAGGTATATGAATTGATTAATGGTTTTCTATATTAAGTGAGTGATACGTCACATTGAATGACTTGTCACTTGTGTTTTTACTGTGTGCATTTAATGTTGTTGCATTTAAAAATGCAAATGCATAGCAAGACACAATATTAGAAAAACAATACAAAGGCGTACTTATCCTACAAGGTGTGTTCTTCCAGTCAATCTATTGAATGTTTGTAAGGCATCATTATAACATTTGTGTTACCCAGTTATCGATTTGAGTTGTTTGACTAAATATTTTTTTTCTATCAACGGGCCAGGTTGACTATTGTGGACTCTTTAATTTAAAGTTTATTTTGCAAAATCTTACTAGGTAGGTACATCTGTTAAATCGCAGTAATGACACGCATAAATTAATAATGACGCTATCTGATCTATCTGTGATACTTTTAACGCGTAGTGTTATATCATTGATAATAATCGATTTTTTTAATCAAAAGTGTTTTATCAGAAGATCAAAATGACTCATAACATAACTTAACTAAAATAGTAGTTTATTGTATATAACATTTATACGGAATAGTGAATTATGTGATGTGTGTGTGTGTGTGTGTGGATTTATGCTTACTTTAATAAAGACATGCAAATGAAGATGCCGTGTTTAAAACTTAGGTTCGTAAATTTTGCTTAGTTTATTTAATTATAATATCTGAGAAACTTCTTTTTTTTTAATTCACAAGGTTAAATATAAGGTTACTTATGTTGTATTTAACTAGGTACATTGCATTTTTCATACACCATTATCTTACAAAAAAATAAAATGTTTTTTTATCTTGAGAAAAAGTTACCTATTTTTTTTTGCTTTTATTATTCCTTGGGATCATGGGCAATTATGTTCCGGAATTATTATTACAAAACCGCGACTTATGGTCGTAAAAGGCGACCACGGCTAATTTTTGACGGTGGCGAGGGTCATAAGACCAGTGAAAAGATGTCTATGCACAATTTGCACATCGTATTTTTAGAGATTTTTTTTTATAAAAAAGAAAATATAATGGTTATTTTTTGTTGATTTATTAAATACTAGCATTCCGCTCGGGGCTTCGTTCCCGTGGGAATTCTGGAAAATTATATAGCCTATGTCCATCGCAGATAATGTAGCTTTGTAATGGTGAAATAATTTTTCAAATCGGTTTAGTAGTTTCGGAGCCTATTCAATGCAAACAAACAAACAAACAAACAAACAATCAAATCTTTACTCTTTATAAATGTAATATAAAAATATATAATATAATAATATATATAGATTATCCATATTTACTAATTACTAAATAACGTAGTTACCGGGTAAAGGCTTTTCGGGGTTTGACTTCTAAACTCATTTGATAGAAACTAAAAAAAACTGCTGACAACTTTACACAGAATACTTGCGAAATTACCAAATAAAGGTTAATGTTTTCATAAATACTAGCAGTTTATTACTTATACATATTTAGAAATCGGATGGGTGAGACTTACAAGTAATTAAATATTACTTAAGTAACTTGATATTTGAGCCAGCTTATTACGTTACACTGGTTCAGTAAGGATTTAAAAATGCCAATTAAAATTCCACACTCAGCAACCGTTTATTACACAATTAAATTCAAACCATTCACTGATTGAATGGAAAACGAAAGAAACACTTATAAAAACAGTGAAAAATAAAGGATTTTTAGTAGTTTTTTACTCACCAAAACGATATTCACATTGAATAATCCAAGTGAAAGAACAACTTCATAGAACAAACAAAATAGCGAAAGAAAAAACTGTAAACGCTAGGTTCGTATTACGCGACTGTTTATAACACGGGCCGCGAGTGACTGGCTGTGCGCACGCGCCGGTATCGCTATTACAGCGATTACAGCGATACTCTCCGTTTCATTGCCAAGTCGATACTGACTCTGACATGTGTGATATCGAGAATTTGCATATAAGTTTTATTAGCTTGAGCGAACACGCTTAGCAGCGACAACTGATTATAAAACCACTGATGCGTTGACGAGTATTTTTTGAAAGTTGTTATAAAATAGAGCATAAGTTTGGGAGTACTTCCTAATAGAATTTTTATGTAATAACATAGTGCCCGTTGTCATATATGAGTTCCGTACGACGTCGCACTAGTACATTAGCTGCGAAATTGCTTGTCATCGAGTCAACCCTTCGAGCAACTTCAGGTCCATCTGGCCTCTCTCAGATTCGCTGAATGACACCAAGGGGGCTTTCGGAGGAATCCACAACGCTGGTCTGCCGTGGGAACCCAGAGTGAATACTGAATTAACTTTTTAGCTATTATCCAAGCATTATTTACTGTCCTACTTACTGTTTTACAACTTGTAAGGTCTCTGAAATACTATGGGTATCACAGTATTCAGAGACTAGGTTGGGTATACTAAGGTATCACAGGAACTAAAAGGAGCCCTTCGTTTCTCAAATCAAGGGGCAACTTCTTCTTTGGGGAAGACTACACCTGTGCGAATAGGCGTATAGTTAAAAGAATAAATATTATTCACTATTTTGACTTATTGAATATCCTGAATATTCTATGCAATAAAGCTATTTTTGACTTTGACATGAAATGGTCCTGTAACTGCTTATACACTTCTACTGTTACTTCTACGTATATTTATGGATGTATTAAAAAATCGTGAAGCTTAAATCTAAGATAAAGATAAGGCTACCTACTCGTAGAAATAAATAACAAAATAATTAAAAAGAGTGGTAACAAATTTCGATACATACTCGTAGCTAAACTTTTATGTGGGGTGTAGCTAAAACATGGGATGACTTTTAAATAATTTGTGAATATTTAGGGAAAAATTATGCCCATAAAACTGAACAAATTTCCCCACAGAAAACACTGGAGAGTAAATCTGAAGTCTTCAGCATCTTGTTCGTAACTATGCGATCGAATGAATAAAAATAACGTTATTTGTAAAGATTCTAGGCCTGCTTTTGGAAACTCTAGTTATTCCAGGATATCTCAGCTATCTCACTTGGGAAGTCCTGGGACTGTCTCGAGCGTCATCCTGGAACGTGTCCGAACATATACCAAAAGGCCCCGCTCAGTAATATCAATGTCTGGGTCTTCTTCTTGTCATGTAGGTAGGTATAGTCAAGTGGTGGCGAACTTGGCTACCCTGGTGTCAGAGTTTTCAAACCGCGCAATGGTCTCTGACTTGGTGTTAAGGACTGTAGTCAATCGACAGCAGCCGGGACTGCAGCTTAACATGCCCTCCGAATCATGAAAACGCTCGTGATAAATTCCCACTATGGTCACCCATCAGGTTGCCTGCCTATGTGTACGTTGCACCACTGGGCTACGAGCGTTGTCTGGGTCAAAGCCTCAATTTACTGAAGTATATATTTTTCTGTTGCGCAACATAAGAGACAAAGTGAATAGAAAAGTAATACTTACAAATTAATGTTGCAACAATTTGTAACGACATCAATATTCTCGTAGCTCAAACCACCAATTGAACGCAGTTAGATTTGCATGCTTATCAGAGCATAGATGGTCTAATTGTCGTGTTCAATTGAATACCACGCCAATTGGGAGACGAATTGAACGCATATGAGCCCAATGACACATGTGGGGACTGGGCATAGTCGATGTTATAGGGGTACCAACCATGACGTGGCTATTTCGACTAAACTATATGTGGTGGTACAATGCTCTAACTATAATTCTAAACTTTAAAATTTTATATCACTCCCGACATTCGATTTCTTATAACTTTAAACGGCTGAACCAATTTTGATCAAATATGTCCACCAACCCGCATTGGGCCAGCGTGGTGGACTGTGGCCTAAATCCCCTTCGTGTTTCGAAGGGAGGCCCGTGCCCCTCGGTGGGGACGTATATAGGCTGATAAAAAAAATGTATAGCTAAGCACCATCTCGTTTGCGTCGTCAAACAAAAAAAAAACAGCATCGAAATCGGTCTCTTCGTTTAGGAGCTACGATGCTACTGACAAACACACGGCACAGACACACACGTAATCTATATTTTATTATTTTTTTATTATTATGAGATGGGTTAACTCTTGACCTCAATCTTGACCATAAAGGTCAAAGATGAGGTCGACGATGGAGCGAATTAACCCAGAAAATGCCTATAAAGGCACTGGTACTCCCACGCACCGACGGAACACAGCAAGCTGTTGGGCGTCGGACTTCGGTAGGAGGGTGGTCGCGAACCAAACGGCCCTTTACAGAGCCTACAACACCTCATGAGACCATAGGACGACACCTCAGATTCAGAAAAAAAATTAAGTGTCGTTGCCTAGGATGGGTTACTAGGAGGCAGGTCTCATTTGTGTTTCCTTAGTCGCCTCTTGCGACACCCACGGAAAGAGATGGGGAGGTGTTATTCTCAACCGATCACCACACGGCAAATGTCAAGAATAAAATAATGTTACAAATAAATGACTTCGTTACTCTGTTTTACTAATTTTGGTAAGTAGTAGGTCTATGGGTAAACAAGCTTTCCGCCAGGGACTTCGTTTTCATGGGAATTTGGTAAAAATTATGTAGCCATTTATATAGGCCATAATAAATCATATAGGCCAAGGGCTCTATACATACATATTATTATACTGATCTCTTAAGGATACATCACTGCATTTAATCAATATCCATTCAGTAGTTTTTGCATGAAGAAGTCACAAACCAAATTTTTAAGTCACAAATCCATCCATCCTTATAACTTTTGTATTTAATATTAGTAGCAGAGTAGGATATTTTATTGTACCATATTAATAATAATAACCAGTGATTTTGTTTGAACTAAGTGCAGGCATTAATAGTATCAAATTATCCTACATGTTATATCCTTGTATCCTTCAAGTGAAGATCTATCATCTTCATGTTATAACTTTTGTAATTTTTTGCCAAACCCAATTTTAGAGTTTTGAGTACTTTTTTGATTTAGACTTGGATCTTCTTTTTTAAAAAAACTATCACTGCCATTTGGATCAAATGAATTCAAATAACTTCTCACCAAAATTTGCACAATAAAGTACATTGAATAAATAAGCCCATACCCGTATCCTATTGGGGAAGAGAGAGATCCTAGAAGAGTAAGAAAGTCGAAAATTTTCATGAAACATTCTAAAAAGATTCTAATTTTTTTTATCGTATACAATGATTTCCAATAATTTTTCATTAAGAATGGCCACAAGCCAGCCCAGGGCTAAAGATGTGGTCGAGGACATATAAGCTCACCCAGAAGATGCCTATTCACTCAAACTAACCTTTGCGTGTTTCTTGAACATCCATGTGTTCAAGATTTGTAAACAAGTGCGGGAAGGGTTAAAGAGAATTGGGTTGTATGAGCCCGGAAACAGAGTCACAGGCAGAGGATTCCATTCCTTACGGCGTGCAATATAAAAGTTGAAGAGAAGCTCAGTACGGATCCGAGGAATCTCAACAAGGTAAGGAGCTCTGCCATGCATCTGGAGTTTCGGAAGGCGGAATGAGCTTGTGCAGCTCATGAGCATACTACCCAGAATACTTTCTACTATACACATCTCCAGGTAGTTCGACGTTTTGCTACATGGTCTATTTATTAGGCATACAACTTTTTTTACGTTTTGCGGTGCTAGACATTTTGTTACACTGATTTTTTAATTAGGAAGGATAATTAAAAAATCAGTATGACTCTGGATAAGATGATACTTTTTTAATCATTTTATTAAGTGGTACCAACCTATAACATATTTGTAAAACAAATTGATATTAATAATAAAATAAATGATCTCACCTGCTTACAACTGCCTACTGTAAAATTCTTAGCTGCCAACTTGAGAGCTAAACAGCTCACAACTAAAAATAAACCTTCAGATAGCTGCAGTAGTTACAGAATTAAATAATCTTAACAAGTTAGCTTTAAACATTAAATATTTTGCTTTCATACAATATTATTATAACTTTTAATTTGTTATCTTTCTAAGTGCATTCCAGATAAAATTAAACTTTCTACTTATAGATGAACTTTCTAACCTATCTACTTACATTTATGTTTACTGTACGAATACGCTAGGCATAATAGAACTTAAGAGTAACACATACTAAGTGTTACACAATAAAAGCGAAAGTTAAATATTTGGAGCAGTTTTTTCTACTGAAACGTTTCAAATTACAGCAGACAAGTTGGCGTAACATATTGGTGGGTGTTGTGAACATTTCTTACCTTTATTGGTGTCAGAAGCACGAAGTTTTCACTCAAACATTTAAAAACAAATAATTGCGACCGAGTACATGATTTGCACGCCGAAAAACTGCACTTTTAATAGAAGAATCGATTAAATTGCCGCAGTTTCAGGAAGTAAACATTCCACTTTCGCTTGCGCGGAATGACATTGACAGTGACAGCTGTTGTCACTGTCATTGCGCAAACCGCTAGAGCTGCGCAGTGAGTCAGCTCGATTATTGAATATCTTCAATTCATTGATCCAAAATCTTTTGCATTTTATCCAGGTGTCTAGGTGTTGTGTTTTGTCGTGTTTTATTTGTGTTGCATTATAACATTGGACTCACTAAGGTCCTTCCTAAGCGCCATGAGAGCTTTTCTCAGGGACTTCGAAAGTGAGGAGCAGTGGGGGCCCTAAAATGTCGTGAAATCAAACAGGGGTGCCAAGCCCCCTCCAATTTTACTAGCTGGTAAAAATAGTAGTTTTCAATACAAGTGTGAAATAACAGTCCCACAAGTTGTATTGAACAACTATTTTTAATACAGTTGCGAAAAAATTAAGCATAACTAAACAAACAACTAAACTCGCAAAGAAAATTTTTGGCAAATGACCCCAACCGTAAAAGAATATCAGCAGAGACTGTGGCAGTACACATCATACAGCCAACTTTTTATATTTATAAATTTAATTTGGCCGATACTAATATTCAGTTTAAAGATACTTTATTCTCATTAAAGACCATTGTCACTTACATGAGACGAAGACACAAGTAAAATATATAAATACGTTCACTTCCCTGTTTTAGGGTAGGTACACTAAACAGCCTGATTTCGTTAGCTTTCCAGTCGATTACACGATATACCACCTTTCACAATATATTGTATTAATGTAGATTTAAATTGTATAAATGATTTATTTTTTTTGATAGCCGAAGGTAGATTATTATAAAGTTGCACTCCCTCGTAAGTAAACATTCGTTTGCCGAAGTTCGTTCTTACCTTTGGTACAACTAAGTAGCTAGCTCTTCTTGTGCTGCGTTTAGTGACATGTTTAGTTTTAGTTAGTGAGATTGATGTGTGAATGGATTTAGTTAAAATTTTACGAACGAGGATGCATGTGTGGAAGAAATATAACTGTTTAATATTCATAAAATTAGTTTCTTTATATATTTTTGAAGTTGATGTTAAATATGGGTAATGGTATAGCATTTTTATAAGTTTATTTTGAATTATTTGAAGTTCCGATAACTTAGTTTTACAGGCACTTCCCCATATCTCAATTAGGTAATTAAGGTGTGATTTTATAAGAGAGTTATATATTGTTGTGCGTATCTTTCGGGGTATACAGCGCACTGAGCCACGTAGGGAGCCCATTAGTGCAGAGAGCTTTTTTTTAATATAATCTATATGTGCATCCCACGATAATCGGCTGTCCATTCGTAGCCCCAAATATTTTTCAATCCGTTTTTCTTGTAAGGGTGAATTGTTAACAATAAGAGGCCTATACTCGGGTATATTCTTGTTTTTGGCTTTAAATATAATAAAGGAAGTTTTTGAGACATTAATTGTCAAGATATTTGATTGCAGCCAATTATAAAGGACATCTAAGTCTTTTTGCGCCTTTTCAATAAGGTCATGAATAGATGTTCCGAAGTAAAATAAACATGTATCGTCAGCATATAAAGTTATGTGACCCTTAAGACCCAAGTCATTGATATTATTTATATAGACCAGGAACAGCAATGGGCCTAGGATTGATCCCTGTGGGACACCGAAAGTTATGGGTAAAGGTTCACTTTGGTAATCTGTAATTTTAACAACTTGCTGCCTGTCTTTGAGATATGATTTAAACATATCCAGTGCGCTACTTTGAACCCCGATCATCTCAAGTTTTTGTAATAATATACTATGACTGACCGTGTCAAACGCCTTCTTAAGGTCAATGAACACTCCTAATGCTATTTTTTTACTGTCAATATTTTCTCTGATTTTAGTTATTAATTCTATCGTTGCAGCTTGTGTGTTGCTCTTGGGTCTAAAACCAAATTGTCGTGGTGAGATAAAGTCAAATGAGCTGAGATAGGATTCTAATCTTTTATGCAGCACCTTTTCTAAGATCTTAGAAAGCACTGGTAAAACAGATATCGGTCGGTAATTTCCTGGGTCTGTTCTGGTGCCAGACTTATAAATAGGACTAACTTTAGCTAATTTAAGTGAGCTGGGAAAGCGTCCTTCGGATAATAGCTTATTGATGCAAACTGTAAGACAAGGTGTTATCAGATTTTTTATACATTTGATGGCCTTAGTACTTACACCATCCAGACCTGTACTTGAGTTAGAGTCGAGTGTATCAATTATTTTTAAGATCTCGCTGCTAGTTACTGGTGTTAAATTGGAAAGTGTAGGTGCATTGGTTATAGGAGTCTTCGCGGATGACATGCTTGCGTTATAAGAGTGTGATGATATTTCTTCAGCTAATATTTCACCTATGGTAGAAAAATAAAGGTTGAATGTATTACAAACTTCGATTGGGTCCACAATAGTTTTGGTTTCGTTTACGAGCTTTGGGGGAGGGCAACTAGTTTTAATCTTATTATTAGAAAGGTGGTTTATCAGATTCCATGTTTTTTTTGGTTGTGTACTGCATCTGGCAAATTGGTTGAAGTAGTAAGAGTCTTTCGTGGTTTTGATCATTTTAGCTGTTGCATCTCTCACTTTCTTAAACTCGTTTTTTAAGACAACATCTTTCGGATCTGCTTGCAATTTTGCCCATACCTCGTTTCTCTTATTGATGCTGTTAATAATATCTTTGTTTATCCAATCTTTTTGGGGTGGATTCAAAATTTTAGATTTAGTTACTTTGCTGTGTTCTATAAGCTTCTTAATCTTGTGTTCAAGTTCTTCAAATTTCATATATTAATTTCAATATCAAATTTAAAAGTATTTTTTAATTAAAATTACTTTATTTGATATTAAAACAAATTATAGTAGCTTTTTTTAGAAATATTTGCATGAATCACAAAAACTTCTATGAATATTTTTATTAAAAACTTCGTGGTTGTTTAATTTTTCTTTTTGATAGACATTATTTTGACAGTTGAGAAAGAAAACGCACGAGTTCGGGAAAGGTAAAGAAAAAGCTCGAGTATGTAATAGCCCACATCCCGAACGCTATACGTCCCTGCAATACGCCACTTTTTGAGCAACTGTACCTATTAATAAAAATAGGTAAAAAAACTTTTTAAGTTAAACGGTTTTATGTTAAACATACATTGCAATGTTTAAGATAAATGTACTAAAAACCAAAAAATAATAAAATAGATACAGTCGTGGGAATTATAAACATATGCATAGACTAGACTAAAATAAAACCGTGGGGCACGTCAATTGTCTACAGATTATCGACTTAATGTGCCCCACGGTTTTATTTTAGTCTAGTCTATGCATATGTTTATAATTCCCACGACTGTATATATTTTATTATTTTTTGGTTTTTAGTACATTTATCTTAAACATTGCAATGTATGTTTAACATAAAACCGTTTAACTTAAAAAGTTTTTTTACCTATTTTTATTTTCTAGTTTTTAGTTTTTATTAAAAACATACATTTGGTAGCGGCGGCCATCTTGTATTTCAATTTTTTATAGTATATTGTATTCTGCTTGTTGAGCCCTTTCATTTGATACCCATATTGATGGGATTGATAAAACCTACGTTATCCGCCATTTTGTAGCGGCCGCCATCTTGGATTTCAATTTTTTATAGTATATTGTATTCTGCTTGTTGAGCCCTTTCATTTGATACCCATATTGATGGGATTAATAAAACATAAATTATCCGCCATTTTGTAGCGGCGGCCATCTTGAATTTATAATGATAATGAATAAACATAATTGTATTGTCACCAAAATCCAAAGTGTATACAAAATTTCAGATTAATCGGTTGACAGGAAGAGGGTGAAATTTGAATTACTAAATTTGACCCAAGAATAAATAAAACAAACGGGGTGAGCTAAATAAAACCGTTTAATAATAAAAAGGTTCTTACTCTATCTTATCTTTCACAGAGCTTTTTTCGTCACACTTGTGAAGGACCGATGACTTCTTTATGGCGCGTGCAAGACAAATCTAACACACTCAGGTGTGTAAGAATCGTGCGAAGGTTTAACAGAACATAAAACGTAGGGTACAGTCAAGAGCAGGTCACGCTTTACACTACCAGTTTAAGCTGAGCTCTGATTTATACTGCGCGCCATACAATGCAGGTCCGGTCCAAAGTCCAAAGTGTCAAGCTTGACGTGCTCTTGAGTGTACAACAAGGCGGCCTTATTGCTAGGTAGCAAATTCTTTTTTTTGTCCCAATATCCTGATCAGGATCATCAGGATCAACGATTTTTACTCTAAAATAATCAAATCTTTTAATAATGTAAAAAACCTGGAATTCTACCTAGGGTAAATTGACCGGTTTCGCGACCAGCACTCCTTTGCGACCAGTATCCGAATTTTATCTAATAATAGGAAATATATCCGTTCACACTTTCAAAAATTTGCGCCATTTTAAGCTCGCGAACTTCACTATCATATTTCCATGAGTTGAGAACCGCTACAAATCCCGTTTTTTCTCAGTCGCCATTTGAAAATGTACAGTGCTGATAGTGCTCAAGATTTACGAGAAAAATTACCGAGAGAACACACTTTGAAGGTAAGTTTTTGGATGTTATACTAACGTTTAGTACCCTGTGTTTGGATTTCTGTGTGGTGATTGGTTGAAATTCTAATTTGATAATAGCAAAATGTGAAATCAATGTTTTTTTTCTAACAAATGCTGGCGGTCGACAAACTAGTACACCTATTTTACTAAAATCTTATTTGCGACCACGTGGTCGCAATCTGGTTATTTGGACTCAGAAAATATCGTTATTTATTTCTATGGGTGTGATATTAAGGTACACTTTTCAAAGACAATATTGAACTTTAATACTTTTATGATTTACGTACCGGTTTGCGGCCGCCATTATGCACGTTGTAATAATATTTTTGTCTATTCAAAATACAAGTCACACAGGCGGCCGTTAACTAGTCTTTTTGATACCCATTTACGGCCGTAACTTAAAGAACATGGCCGACTACTGGTAAAAGTTTAACCTGTTCACGACCTACGTGCTTTTGACATGGCCGAAAAATAGTCAAAATCAATTCAGTTTACGTCCACAGTATAATTACTGGTCGACAAAAGGTTTCCTTTTCTAGTATTTTTCGGCCATATGGAGAGGAGATTTTATCTCAAAGCGTTAGTGTCATAAACAAATATGATGAACATATAAAGTTTAAGTTAAGGGACTATATTTATTTTCCTAAAAAACCGATATAATGTAATCCACTACAATTTTAGGGATTAAAAATAAGTAACTTTTTAAAATGTTTTTTTTTTTCTTCAAATGGGTTGCAGCTTAATTAACATTGCACTGTTTACTTTTGCTTTGAGTTGGATGAGTTTTATTGTTTCAGATGCCCTCACCAAAAAATCCCAAGAAGAAATAGCCTAAAAGAAAAAACTTCGGCTACACCGAAGAAGCAGTAGCTCAAGCTTTACGGGAAATTTGAGACCAAAATCGGGGTATCAGAGAGACTTGTCGCCATTATGGTATACCGAGAACCACTATACAAGATAGGCTTTCTGGCAGAGTATTAGAAAAGCCCAGAAAAGTTGGTCCCGATCCCATATTTGGACACCAAGGCGAAGAAAAAATAGTAAACTGGATTATAATTCTGGCCAAGTGTGGGATTCCTGCCAAAAAAGAAGATCTTCTTAATACTGTAGCCAATCTTGCAAAAGACATTGGCAAAGCTGACTGCTTTCCTGGAGGTAAGCCTGGAATCCGCTGGTACAGAAATTTTTGAAGAAGACATCCGGAAATTACTGTTCGTGAACCGGAAGCAATCAATAAAGCCGGAGAAGCTGTTACAGAAAGCTACATCAGGAAATGGTTTGCTGATCCGGAAGTGTTTTTAGCTGATAAAGAAGCAACTGATATCCTCAAAGACTCACGACGCATACTAAATGATGTTGAAACTGGCATTTCCCTTTGCCCAAAAACAAGAAAAGTTTTAGCTCCGAAAGGAATAAAAAATGTATATGTTGTAAATATATAAATTATAAATATATACATAAAATATATACTTAATGACATTTCTGTAATACCAATTGAAGATTTAAATTTTTTAACAAGAGAAGAAACATTAAACGAGATTGAATCGAACGACGTCAACCTTGTCACAACGGCAACCAATGACAACTTAGTTATTTTGAATGATATAGCCGACACTACAATTGACTCCTGCTTCCTACTTCCATCTGGTCCTGGTCCTGTTGTGTGTGCTTCTGATCCAAATACTCAAACTTCACCTGCGAAGACAATTACATCGACAAATAAATCTATGGTGTCAGTCGTATCAAATTCACTATCAGATATAACTAGCTTCACGAAAATCCTTCAAAGCAGAGTACTAAATTAATCCATAAACACGATCAAGAAAAATTACCCATTAATACAGTGCAGCGAATTGATCTCGATGCGATTGAGGTATTAGAAGAAATAGAAATTTTTGATAATCCATTCGATAAACACTTGAAATTACCCTCAGTACCTCCTGCAACCGAAAAACAAAGCTCTACCGAGGATTGGATGCCAAGTGCAATTTCTTCACCTGTTTGGCGCAATATAAAAAACAAGGAAAAAGAAAAACAAGATTTATTAGACTTGAAAAGGAAAAGGAAATTGGAAAGAGAAGCTAAAAAGAAGGAAACACTTGCTAAGAAAAAGAAAGGAAACGAGAAAGCTCAAAAGACGGTTAAGGCGGCTACCACGAATACCAAAGAGAAGTGCAGCATGCCAAGAAATACTCGTAAGTGACACAGAAGAGGAAGATGAAAAGAACATTGGTTGTGACAACTGCATAAGATGGTTTCATTTAAAATGTACAACTTTAGTTGGTATGACGTATGATGAAGCAGCAGTACTGGACTATGTTTGTGAAATCGGCGAAACAGCTGCACGTGTTAGAGAAGATATTTTACGTGAATACAATGAATAGGAATAAAAAGAAAAAAGAAATATAATAAAGAAAATAAGAAGAATAGAAGAAAAGAAGTGACTAAAACAGTCATTTTTATTGATACTTATTTAATGTTGGCTACTTTTTGATCCTTTCTTTTTTGATATTATTATGTTTAATTAAAAATAAGACTGATTATTTGATTAAAGTAAAAATACATTTGTAATTTGCGTTTCATTTAATAGAAAACATGCCAATGTAAAGTGTACCCTAAAGTAGTGTATTTACATTTTATTTTTCCATTTTTGAAATGGCGGCCGACATCCGGTACATTCATGGCCGTAAACTAGTAAAAATGGCCGAAAACCAGTGAAATCACCACAGTCTTCTTTAAACTTTATTTATTTTTTTCTGCTTTAAGGTATACCAATTTCGCAAATAATTATGCAAACTACAATAATATAGGATTGTTAAGCATGCAAAATAAGTACGAAAATTATCAGGGTCTAAGTTGAATACAAACGTGAATTCAAATCTTTCACTAACTGGTCGCAAAGGGGTCATTTTACCCTATTCTTACCTAGTAGGGATAAATAACAATAAAGTATTCATATAGTTTGGATAGCTTATCTAAAAGGAAACCGCGTCTTGGTCGTGAAAAAAGGCCAACATTAAAAAATCTACATACCTATATGATTTAGGACAACTTCTTTTAAGTTAAATAGTTTATTTGATTTGTTATTTTACATTTAAGAAAGAATATCTACCTACCTTACCATCATTTTTTCCTATATTTTTTACTAGCTTTCCGCCCGCGGCTCTGCCCGCGTGCACTACAGGTTATATATCGTACCCAAATGTGACATAAAATGTAGCCTATGTCCTTATCCAGACTCTAATCTATCTCTGTACCAAATTTCATCAAAATCGGTTCAGTAGTTTAGACGTACAGACAGACAGAGTTACTTTCGCATTTATAATATTAGTAAGGATTCCTATTGTCTCCATAGATATGGTAAGTAACTACCTAACTTATTTACCTTCTGTTTATTTAGTTTGTGTTCGTTTTCTTAGAGTCAAGACAATAGCCTGCCAACTTTTTCTTCGACACTACGGTTAGAAAAAAAGTTTCTTTTCTTTTACCACGTTTTCTCCTAACTTGCTCCCATACGTTATGTTGGGGTAATGTCAATATTCACGCTTGGCTCGTTTCTTTTGAAGAGTTCTCAGGACGATTGGCCGAGCCGTTTTCACCAATTTACGGTTCGCCACACTTGCTGACATGTTTCTGTTTGTTATTCATAAAATTAGGCCATAGACTTTTAGAAGTTCGCTTTTAAGTCTCGTGCGATATTGTTCGAAGGTTTGGAGTTTTGCACCCGTGTGGTGATCGGATGAGAATAACACCACCCCATTTCTTTCCGTGGGTGTCGTAAGAGGCGACTAAGGAAACACAAATGAGGCCTGCCTCTTATTAATCCACCCCAGGCAACGACATCTCAATTTCTTCTGAATCTGAGGTGGCGTCCTATGGTCTCATGCGGTGTGGTAGGCTTTGTTAAGTGTCGTCTGGTTCGCGATCACCGAAGTCCGACGCCAAACAGATTGCTGTGTTCCGTCGGTGCGTAGGAGTACCAGTGCCTTAATAGGCATTTTCTGGGTTAACTCGCTCCATCGTCGACCTCATCTATGACCTAAGTCAAGATAATATTGAGGTCAAGAGTTAACCCATCTTATAATAAATAAAAAAAAGAGTATCAAATGACCTGCTTATAATAAAGTAGATACATAAGTCGTAGGCAAAAAAGTACTTGTGTTTTAAAATTATATATTCACTTCATTAGGTCTGAAAAAGATCATTTGGAAAATGAGTTTAATGAATCAGTTTCAACGGGAGATTCAACTCATCCATTTGCTATTAACTCAAAATAATTGGGTACTTTTAAATCTTGCTAACCCGACAAAAAAAGAGGGGTGTTATTAGTTTTACCTCTATTGATCTGCGTCTGGCTGTGGCATCGTAGCTCCTAAACAAATGGATTGATTTCAATGCTGTTGCTGAGACCCCACCTCCTGGGGCGCAAGTTTCAAAAGGGGCGCATTCAAAATGTTCCTAGAGCTTGAGGTCTTTTTTTCTAGAAATAATATAAAAATATTTAGAAAAATAGCCCCTGCGGCAAACAAGTAAGCAAAAGTAGTATTTCCCCAAAAATGAAAATAGCTATAAACATTTACTAAGGCACTCACTCAACGTGAAGAGTTCCAACGAATTCTACCTTATCAATCATACAAGAAAGAAAGTTAGGCACTTACCTACATGACTTTGCTTTGAAATACTTCTCTGTTATACGTTATATTATATCCTATTATTACTTGTTTCTATGCCGATTCTGACCTAATCTGTTTAGGTAGGTAGGTACTGAAAATATAATATTTACTTACTCCTTTCACAAGTATAAAAGGTTTAGACCTGCTTCAAGTATTTTACTGAGATCTTAGAGTTTCAATTATTATTGTCCTATATTATATATCGAAACAGGTTAGGTTAATATAACTTATATTATTTTATAGGGTAACCTTGACTTAGTAAGCAAAAATTAACACGGAAACGAAGTCTCGGGCATCCTTCTAGTACAGGGTTTCTCAAACTTTTGGCTCCACGAACCCCTCTTGAAGTTTTTTCAAATGACAGCGAACCCCTTGACTTACATCCCCCCTATAGAAAACAATAAAGTTGACTGTTAAAGAAAATAAGGTTTTTATTTCAATAAAAGGTAACAAATACAGTGTCAAAAGAAATATCTTTTTAGTATTAACGTGATGGGTGGGCTTGTTTCTTGTCGCAAATTGAGTCAATTTTAGAAGTAATTTTGGAGAATTTTAATCTTAATTCACGTAAATCTTGCCGTGAACCGACGAATGGCGAACCCCTAGGGCAGAGGTTCCCAAACTTTTTTTTCTCATAGACCACTTTCAAGATTTTGCTGGTTCCGGTGGACCCCCTGCAGCTAAATTTCTACCATATTCCCATAACTCGACAAAAACATTTAAGATTAGATCTAACTATTTCGCGTTCCAACTACTTCCAATCACAAATTAAGAGTTTTCGATAAAAGAGTGAGAATTGATTGGTTTGTTAATTAATTGATTCTGCTGTGAGTGGATGTCAAGTAAAATTCCATCCGACTTTACTTTTTTCTTGTCAAGTAAAATTCATACACTTCCATCAATTATTTATCTGCCTAAAATGTAAGCTTGACTTCTTAGGTGAAGTCAAGCCAATATTTTAGTTCTTCACTATCAAAACCAGATACATTTTCGTGGACCCCGCTTACGAATCGTGAACCCCCATTTTTTTGTCACGCCAACATAGACCCCCATCGAGTCGCCCGCGGACCCCTGGGGGTCAACCTGGACCAATTTGGGAATCAGTGCCCTAGGGGTTCGCGTACCCCACTTTGAGAAACCCTGCTTTAGTACCAGATAAATAATTTTCCACGTTAAAAACGTATGAGTCACCGACTTCAATCCTAACAGTTCGCACAAAGTAGATATCTAGTATTTTTTGTGGACTACAATGCTTATTAGCAGATAACTACAAGCAGAAATGTCATTCATTTATTTACATGATGTTCTAGTTTGTAGTATTTTTTGTTTTTGTTGTTGTTTTTTTTTAAGCGCTGAATCATTTTTGATAAAATTTATATGGGACCTCTTCAGGAGTATACTCTTTCGAACAAATAAAGAATTATTCAAATCGTTTTATAATTGCCGGAGTAATCGCGTAACAAATATACAAAAAAAAACCGGCCAAGAGCGTGTCGGGCCACGCGCATTGTAGGGTTCCGTAGCAGCATGGTACAAATATGCAGCTGGCTTCTTAATTCTACAAGCATATTGTCATAGTTGATGTTAAAATCCCCAAATACTATACTTAGTATCATAAACAAATGTACCTATTAAAAAGTTTGGCCTAAATATAACAGAATGGAAGTGTTTAATGCGCGAGCGAAGCGAGCGCGAAATTTTTTTTTTTTTTTGCGACAATTTTATTGTAAGGAATAATAATTATAATAATATCAAGCTAAGCAGGTGTATATTTTTAATGTCATTTTCGTAATTAGCACCCACAAAATCCTATTAAACGACACCTGAAATGTCAATATGTTACAGCTTGGCTTTCGGCTCGCCTCACTTTTAGCGTGGAACCTTGTATGTCAACCATTTTGGATTAGGGTACACTTCGTTGTAAATGCTACTCTCGTGAATTATTTCACATTTTTTTTCGTTATAAAAATTAATGTTTCCTAAACGGATTGCTGAATCGAAAAACGTTTGTAGTACACCCCTTCTATCTTTTAAAAAGCTATCCTATGATAACGCACTCGATGATATCGGCTAGAAAAAAAACCATCGCCCATTCACGTTAATGGGAAACACACAAAAAACATTTTTTTCCACCATTTTATTTTTTAGATTTGTCACCACAATCAATAGGTATGTATGACCATGCCAAATTTCAGCTCTGTGCTACCAAGGGTTTCTTGGGAAACCTGCGGACAGACGGACATGGCGAAACTATAAGGGTTCGTAGATTACTACGGAACCCTAAAAACAAATGTATTATTAAAGAGTTTGTAATGTCGGAAATAATTTTTGTTTTGGTCTAAATACAACCGAATGTAAGTAAGTATAAAATTCGCGAGCGAAGCGAGCGCGAATTTTTTTTTTTTTTTGTTTTTTTACGGCAATATTACTGTTAAAAATAATATCAACCTGCTGTTAAAATAATTTTGATGCCATTTTCGTAATAAATACCCCCAAAAAACTATTTAACGACACCTAAAATGTCAATATGTTACAGTTTGGCTTTCGACCTCCCCTCACTTTTAGCGTGGAACCTTGTAAACATATTCTTATTAATTCCAAAAACGTTTGGTAGACTATTACTCGCAAACTTGAAGGGCCAACTTATGTGTGATAGATTTTCTTTTAATTTCGTTGTATAATCTATAACTGTAAATTTTTTCACATTTTTAGAAACAACCGTTTAGCTGGTAGTTCCCCCCCGGAAACTTGTTTTTAACAAAAAATTTCACTTTAAAAATATTTTTTTCTCAAATGGAGTCCTGAATCGAAAAACGTTCTTAGTAAACCCCTTCTATATTTTAAAAAACTATCCTATGACATTCAATTAGATGGTATCGGCGAGAAAAAAAAATCCATCGCCCTTTCACGTGTATGGGAAACACCCGAAAAAAAATTTTTTTTTTCCAAAATGTTATATTTTAGATCTGTCGGCGCAATCAATATCTATGACCATGCCAAATTTCAGCTCTGTAGTACCAAGGATCTTATATTAGTAAATATATTCTTATTAATCCCAACAGTGTTTGGCACTTGGTCGACTATTACTCGCAAACTTGAAAGACCAAGTTATGTGTGATAGTTTTCCTTTTAATTTCGTTATATATTCTACCAACGTGAATTTTTCCACATTTTTAGAAACAACCGTTTAGCAGGTAGAGGGGGGGGACACTTGTGTTTGACAAAAATTTTCACTTTAAAAATTTATATTTCGCAAACGGAGTGCTGAATCGAAAAACGTTCTTAGTAAACCCCTTCTATCTTTAAATATGCTATCCTATGACACCCCACTCAAAAATATTGGCGAGAAAAAAAAAAATCATCACCCTTTCACGTCTATGGGAGACACCCGAAAAAAATTTTTTTTCTAAGATTTTACTCTACAGTTCTGTCGGCGTGATTCATATGTATAATCATGCTAAGTTTCACCTCTGTAGTACCAAGGGTTTCTTAGGAAACCCGCGGACAGACGGACAGACGGACAGACGGACAGACGGACAGACGGACAGACGGACTTGGCGAAACTATAAGAGTTCGTAGATTACTACGGAACCCTAAAAATACAGTCGAATTGAGAACCTCCTCCTTTTTTGAAGTCGGTTGAAAAGGGCAACACTGTATCATGTCCTTTATACACTCACTCAACCAAGAGAAGCTGTGTTTCTTAATTCGCCTTCACCTGCAATCCTAGGTCAGGTAGGGTTGTCTTTATGAAGTCTTTCGAGCCGGATCACAATAAAACAACAAAAAAAAACATAAAACACAATAAAAAAAAACCTTGCATAAACTAGCGAATGGAATTTTGTAAATGTGAATAGAAGTTTGGGAATTTGGGAATCCACTCTGTAAGTCTACAATCGACGAACCAATAATTGTCACTACCTGTCACTGTCATCTGTATAGCATAAGACAGAGATGACAATCCGGTCGAAAGCTTACAGAGTAGATATTTTTATTATTATTTTTTATTATACTACTAGCGTCCCGCTTGGGATTTCGTTCCCGTGGGAATTCGGGAAAATTATGTAGCCTATGTTACTCAGGGATAATGTAGCATCCTAATGGTGAAAGAATTTTTGAAATCGGTCCAGTAGTTTCGAAGCCTATTCGCTATTCGTTATATATGTAAACGGAAATGTGTGAAATCCGTCATTGTACTTATACAATTCCTAGGAAATGTATACAATTCCTAAAATCGCCCGGAATAGATTTCCTAGGAAATCTATACATTTTCTAAATAACAATCGGAAATGTATAAAATGTTTGATTTTTTCTGTTCATAAGTCATTCTTTGTTCGGTTGTGATAGACGAAACTGCGACAAGTAGGTTTGTTAGTAGCCTAGCCAACCGAGCCGAGCGAGCGAAGCGAGCGTGCCGCGGCAGCGGCCGGCTAAGTAATTGCCAGAAACGACTGTTTGCGGTTGTCGCATATGGTCTATAGACAGTGAAAAATTTCATGAAATGTGAAATTCTCGAACATTGCATGAAGTGAGAAAATCTACAACGTGTCCAAGACAAATTCACGTCGCTTATTCAGGTTAGGTTAGGTTGTTTTATTATTTTATTCACTGAAAACATAATTTTTATGCATTTCCTAGAGCAATTTCGGAATTTTATACAATTTCTAGGAAATGTGTACATTTCCTAGGATATGAGTGTATTAAAAAATCTTTGAAACAAAATTTTATACATTTCCTAGTCAGCCTCGAAATTGAATACATTTCCTAGGAATTGTATACAATTCCTTAATTTCATACATTTCCGGTAACATATACAAAAATACAAATCTTTCCTCTTTATAATATTAGTATAGATGGGTTTACTCTTGACCTAAATCTTGAGCAAAGTCATAGAATAGGTTTGACGATGGAGCGAGTTAACCCAGAAAATGCCATTAAGGCACTGGTACTCCCACGCGCCAAACGGCTTGCTGTGTTCCATAAGTCTTCGGTAGGAAGGTGGTCGCGAACAAGACGGACCTTCACAAAGGCTATAATACACCACATGGGACCATTGACGCCACCTCAAATTCAAAACATTGAGGTGTCGTTGCTTCAGATGGATTAATAGGAGGCAGGTCTCATTTCATTTTCCTTAGTCGCCTCTAACGACACCCACGGAAAGAGATATGGTGGTGTTATTCTCAACCGATCACCACACGGCGAGATTTCCCACAGAGATTTTCGAGATATTTTGTTTCGTTTGTAAATGTAGTCTAAAAGTGTCTGTACTTCAGAACAGCAAATATCTAAAAGACATAATGTTTTCCAAAAGTCCCAGCGAATTCCAGGGCGGAAAGTTAGTAAAAACAATATTTCAATTCAATTAGTACCTAAAGGATCTGTGTCGGTCAGTATCCTTTATCTCGTTCGTTTGCCCTGTCCACCCCTCGTACTGTAACAAAAAGTTTCACATAAATTCACAAAATGAAACGCCTGTCCTCTTCAATAAGTGCGTTACGTCGGCTGGCCCACGACTTCTAATATTTAGACGTGTAATAATACTGTGTTCGGGTATGTAAACGATTCAAGTGGGTTAGTTATTATTATTAGTTAGCGACAATAACTTAGCGCATGAGAGCATACAGTCGAAATATTCACAACCGCCATAGTGAAGAAAGTCGCTTTTTTATTAATGTCTTAATTAACTATAGATTTCATGGAAAGTTGTTCAGTTTCATGGGCTTAGCTATAGGTAGGAAAGTCACCCACGCTTCCTGATAGGGTGGTTTCACTATTTAAATGTAGCTCAAAGTATTAACCGTTGACGAATTATTTTTTAGGGTTCCGTAGTAATCTACGAACCCTTATAGTTTCGCCATGTCCGCTGTCCGTCTGTCCGTCTGTCCGTCTGTCCGCAGGTTTCCTAAGAAACTCTTGGTACTACAGAGCTGAAACTTAGCATGATTATACATATGAATCACGCCGACAGAACTGTAGAGTAAAATCTTGGAAAAAAAATTTTTTTTCGGGTGTCTCCCATAGACGTGATAGGGCGATGATTTTTTTTCTCGCCAATATCATTACATGGGGTGTCATAAGATAGCATTTTAAAAGATAGTAGGGGTTTACTAAAAACGTTTTTCGATTCAGCACTCCGTTTGCGAAATATAAATTTTTAAAGTGAAAATTTTTGTCAAACACAAATGTCCCCCCCCCTATACCTGCTAAACGGTTGTTTCTAAAAATGTGAAAAAATTCACGTTGGTAGAATACACAACGAAATTAAAAGGAAAACTATCACACATAACTTGGTCCTTCAATTTTGCGAGTAATAGTCGACCAAGTGCCAAACACTGTTGGGATTCATAAGAATATATTTACTAATATAAGATCCTTGGTACTACAGAGCTGAATTTTGCCATGGTCATGGATTGCGCCGACAGATCTAAAATATAAAATTTGAAAAAAAATTTTTTTCGGGTGTTTCCCATACACGTGAAAAGGCGATGTTTTTTTTCCGTAGTTCTACGGAACCCTACAATGCGCGTGACCCGTCACGCTCTTGTCCGGTTTTATTAAGTTTATGCCTCTTTTTAAGTATGATGTCTCTCCCTCGAAATGGAATCGAGCTCGTGTCTTTTATTTACACTGCACAAAATAGAGGCAACCATACTACCTACGTGTTCTTTTTAACAGATGATCAAAATTGGCAAACACGTTATTTATACACGCCTTTCTTTTTTATCAATTTCCTCAGTTTCCCGTGGAAAATTTGAAAAATCTTTTCTTAAAAGCACGCTTTCGTTACATAAGAAACGCCCATGCCAAACTTACTTCTAGACCCAGTGGTTTTAGCTTTGCGTGGATTGATCAGTCAGTCAGACAAAATGTCTAATGCATGCAGAATGTGTGTGCCTGCGTCGTAGCTGCGGACTCATCGCAGCCGGCTGCTGGCTTTGAAGACGACTCTAACACTAAGACGCATCCACACTCCACACTCGTAGCCTTCATAAGACTGCTCAACACTCTCGTTTGTTCAGGGGAACTACTCTGTGCTATCTATGATCGCCGGACGGCCGATAATTGTTACTACTTGTCACTGTCATCTGTATAGATTCGAAATATCAGTCAAAGATAGTACCGAGTGGAGCTCCAGCACCCGATCGTGACTTGTTTGTGAAGTGTTATAATTTTGTGTAAAAATTATCTGTTTTTAGGGTTCCGTAGTAATCTACGAACCCTTATAGTTTCGCCATGTCCGTCTGTCCATCTGTCCGCAGGTTTCCTAAGAAACCCTTGGTACTACAGAGCTGAAACTAAGCATGATTATACATATGAATCACGCCGACAGAACTGTAGAGTAAAATCTTGGAAAAAAAAATTTTTTTTGGGTGTCTCCCATAGACGTGAAAGGGCGATGAATTTTTATTTTCTCGCCAATATCATTGAGTGGGGTGTCATGGGATAGAATTTTAAAAAATAGAAAGGGTTTACTAAGAACGTTTTTCGATTCAGCACTCCGTTTGCGAAATATAAATTTTTAAGTGAAAATTTTTGTCAAACACAAATGTCCCCCCCCCCTATACCTGCTAAACGGTTGTTTCTAAAAATATGAAAAAATTCACGTTGGTAGAATATACAACAAAATTTAAAGAAAAACTATCACACATAAGTTGGTCCTTCAAGTTTGCGAGTAATAGTCGACCAAGTGCCAAACACTGTTGTGATTAATAAGAATGTATTTGAACCATGCTGCTACGGAACCCTACAATGCGCGTGGCTCGACACGCTCTTGGCCGGTTTTTTAGTGTAATGTACCATTTAATCATTTTGTAAGTTAATATTATACAGTGATTTGGTTATCTGCAGTATGCAGTGCTGTGTTATACATTTACTGAATACATAAATTCGCGTCTTTCAAAAAGGAACAGAATGTCAGCTTTTTCTATAGTGGTTCAAGAAATTTATTTCTCATAAGAATTTACAATAATTCGCATACTGAGAAATTATAAATTGCGGGTACTTGATACTTTTACTACTAAGTAAATTCGTGAGTGAATTAAATCCACAATAATTAGACTTGAAGCCGGTTTTGTATATAAATAACTCGATTTACGATTGTAGAGTTAATTCACACCGTGTTCGTTCGTATCGTAATATTCGTACTACTAATTAAATATCTTAGTGTACCTACCCATTAAAATAATTTACCGACCACCTAACTAGTTTGCTTGCAATAGTCGAACGGTATACAGATGTTAATTCAAAGTTCCCTAAAAAACTAGTACAGTTACTTATCTCCCTTTTAAAAGGTAGACCCGCCATTGTCATTCAAATTGCCCTCTTCAATAGCGGTCAGGCGTGTTTGTTAAAACAGCCGCATTCCATACATTATGTATGGGGTTGAATCTCCGAATAAATCAGCGCAGGCGTTATGCATATACTCGTAAGTTAGGGCACGGGCCACTTGACATTAGCGGGGTCTTACCGGTACATGGATCTGTCTTGTCTACTGGAATAACTTGGGAAAAATGCACAGTTTCTATTTTTTTTATCGCCTTTACATTACGTTAGGGGTTTAATGATCAGGATTTGTCATTTGTTTGGCAGATCACGTGTAATTTATTGGAGCGACTGTAATCTAGTCTCCGAGGGGTCACATTCACCTACTATCACCTACGTACTGCAGCTATGTGGGCTTTTATAAGTTAGCTAATCTTCAGTGGATGATTTTCCCCATGAAATTGAACAACTATCCCTAAGGAATCTACACTGGGCGTCAAAAATAAGTAGTACAGTTTTAAAATTGCGATTTCTCCCAAACTATAAAACTTAGACCTTTGAAACAAAAAAGGTTAAAAAGAAAATTTAATCTTATTCAATAAAAACTTCATGCATTATAAGAACTTATAATGCTTGACTTTAAAAAAAACGAATAAATAAAAACACTTTTTTTAAACTGTTGAAAGGTGTTGTCTTACTTAGGATTTTTGTGTTTGACACATTCGCTGCTGATAAAGCAATTGTAATTGAAAAGCATAGGTATCTTCAGAGAGTAAATTTGACTAATCATGCCTCTTTCACCAGAAGAATGTGCAAGAATCTTAGCTTTTCTCGAAGTGGGCATCAGTATGCGTCGTACTGCAAGGAGGGTGGGTGTAACTTTAAGAACGGTTCAGCGAGTAAAGCAAAGGTACGAAGAGACTGGAAACCATCTAAGGAGACGAGGTAATGGCAGACCCAGGTGCACAAGTACCCGAGAAGATCGCTTTATTGTTTCCACTGTGTTAAGAAATCGACACCTTAATGCAGTTGAGGTTCAGCAACAGCTTCTTCGGACCCGAACAGACTACATCAGTGAGAGTACAGTGAGAAGAAGACTTGCTGAAGCTAACCTGAAGCCTCTAAGACCAGCAAATGGCCCCAAACTTGAGACAGAGCATCGCGTAGCAAGACTACGCTACGCCCGTCAACACGTACAATGGGGCGAAGAAGAATGGGCTAGAGTTTTATTCACAGATGAGTCTCGATTCTCTTTATACACTTCAGATGGACGGCGGAGAGTCTACAGACGACCCGGTGAGCGATACATTCAAGCTTGTATCTCGGAAAGAGTCCAATATGGCGGGGGCTCTGTACACGTATGGGCTGGTATCTCTTCAGAGAGTCGCACAGAGCTTGTGGTAATAGAAAATGGGACTTTGACTGGTGAAAGATATGCCTCGGAGATCCTCAACGAGTATGCAGGGCCATATTTAATAAATATGGGTGATGGAGCCATCCTAATGCATGATAACGCCCGGCCACACACTGCTCACCACGTACAAGAGTACATTCAGGAGGTTGGCATCAACTTGATGGCTTGGCCATCGAGAAGCCCAGATCTCAACCCGATTGAACACGCCTGGGATGAGCTTGGGAGGCTAGTCAGAAGGCGCAGTCCACCTCCTGCCACACTCAGGGCTCTAAAACATGCGCTGATAGAAGAATGGGAAAATATTCCCCAACACCGCCTCCGAAACTTAGTGTTCAGCATGCCAAACCGGATCCAAGCTGTAATTAGAGCCCGAGGCGGCAACACAAGTTATTAAATTGTGAAAAAGTTCCAAAACGTGAAAATTAAGTGGTTGACATATCGTTAAAAATTGATACTTTTTAGTATTTATCTTAATTTTAAGTTTGAAACTTTATTCATGCCAAATAAAATATAACTTTAATAAACTTCGTTAAGTTTACTATAAACTGCTTTTTATTTCATAAGTGTAACTACTATAGTTTAGGAGTAATTGCAATTTGAAAAGTGTACTACTTATTTTTGACGCCCAGTGTATATAAAAATTAGCAAAAAATTTAGTTTAGTTTCGTGAACTGATACATACACTTATTTTCGCTAACTAATTTAAAGACACCCAATTTAACCTTAAAATGAACACCTAGTTTTTTATAAGTTTTTATTTTAGTCATAATAGAATTTTGCCGAAACTCAGCACCGTGCCGCCGCCGCCGCGCCGCCACGACGCATTCACCTTGAGACGCCCGTGAAATTTTGTAAAAAATTCATTACAATTTTAATTTAAAAAATAAATCTAATTTGGGTAAAGTCAAACTGCGTTCACCTTTATATCTTGTGTAGAAATACTAAGTAAATTTGCCAGCGAAGTTAGGTTTCGTGAAAAATATGATTTATTTTTCTTCATGTTCTTTAAGAAATATATATTGTGATAAGATAAAATATATACCTAATTCAAATATACACACATAACCTCATTTTAGTTTTAAGAATTTAATGACTATAAGTTTGTTAGGTATATACCTAGGCATTCTAAGGTATATTTTTTCGTTTGCTACGAGCATTATGCAAGGTAAACTAGAGATCTTTGTGGAAAGCGTTTACATACACATTTTATTATTTACAGATCTAACGCCATCCTTGTTTACGTCAACAAGACTGGAAGTGATAGTATGATATGTAAAGTAGCATTAACTTTAACAGATCTTTCAGCAATAAGTTAAAAACATTATAAATATAAAATTCCAATAAATATAAAATAATAAAAAAGAAATGGCGTATGAAAGAGGACAGTGTTGGCAATACGCATCTTCAATTGAACTGTGCATACGTTCCAGGCTTTCCTGCCTTCCTGAGATTTTAGGAAATGTCCATTGTCCATCACGCTAGCTGGCCGAATGCGGCTTGGTAAATCGCACGCCTTTTTTATATTTATCAATAATAGATTTGCGCTTCACCGCAATCTAGCTCAAGGGCAAAGATGCGGTCGAGGGTGTAGCAAGCTCACCCAGCAGGCCGAGTATGATAGTGACAGCACCGCAACAACACCGCGGTCCTATGTCAAAATGTCAACATTGACAACGCCATAGGGCTAGCAAGCCTTTGCGCGGGACCCTCGCGCAATTAAAGTTAAATACTCAAAGGATTTTAACGAAACCTTACAATTATATAGCTTATAATATAGCTTACATAAGATAAACATAGGCTCCGTAATTTTCAAAAATTGCCACGGGAACGAAGTACCGTGCGAAAAGTTAGTATCTATATCTATACATATTATAAAGAGGAAAGATTTGATTGTTTGTTTGTTTGCATTGAATAGGCTTCGAAACTACTGGATCGATTTGAAAAATTCTTTCACCATTAGAATCCTACATTATCCGGGATAGACATAGGTTACATAATTTTCCCGAATTCCCATGGGAACGAAGTCCCGCGCGGCAAGCTAGTAGTAAATAAAATAGCTTAGAATCCTTACTGTTCCGTCACTGGTCATACTTATTGTTGCGATGTTCGTAAGGAAGTATACTCATCTCTGCAGGCCGAGTACGATAGTGACAGCGCCGCGACAACACCGCGGTCCTATGTCAACAAAGACAACGCCATAGTGCGAGCAAGCCTTTGCGCGGGACCCTCGCGCAATCAAAGTGAAGTTTCAGTGTGAGCCGAGCGCGAGTTTATCGTTATCGTGCTAGAGCTGCTGGCCCCGGTTTTGCTGTATAAATATGATACAAGGCGAGCCAACGACCTCATACCTCTCCAACGTAGACTGGGCGAGATCCGAAGGTCAAAGGTTACCTTTTCGACCAACAATATATAATCGACCGACTGATGAGATCACTGAATCGGTAAGTGGCAGTGTATTTAAACTCATGTTAAAAAAGCGGTTGTTCTATTAAGCTTTTTTTAGCATATTTTTTTATATAAAGGGTCAGTTAACACCGCGATGCGACGCTGCGCGCACATTTTAATAGAGCCACAGAAAATTGAATTTTATTTATTACAAGTTAGAATTTAGAATGCCTTGCGACGCGCCGCGGCGTTCTCACAATGAAATGTATCTTTTTACGCTACAACCCGTAAAGGGTTTCATTACTGGATATTGGCGACTTAGCCATTCTATAAATTCTGATTAAAATACTATTGAATGATTATGTACTAATGACCAGGAAAACATTTTCAACAATAAAAAAATATAAATACCACATAGGCTACATAATTTTATCAAATTTGTACTGCAACGAAGTCCCGGACGGAAAGATAGTCCGTTTAAAATAATAATAAACAATAAACGATAACAATAAACGCTTCACACTCAAAGGCCCACAATAAGGTTTTCCCTTGTGTCAAGGGTCCCTTGGAACACACAAAGACAGACACAAACACCCATAACCCGAGAACAAACATCTGCTCTTTACACAAATGTTTGCCCCGACTGGGAATCGAACCCAGGACCCGCCAATCAAGAAGCAGCATCACTGCCACTCGACCAAACCGGCAATAAAATGAAACTGCAATCTGTCTAGTTAACCCTTCCATCGTTCTATGTCCAGGATAGACCCCGGCCACGGCTCCGAGATTGCGGAGAGGTTATCAGTAGGACCTAATTTAATTCATTACGCTTGTGTCGACCCTTCTCGACAAGGCGAGAACGACCCTATGGAAAATTCTTTAACAGAGATTATTAAGGCGAAGACCCTACATTTTAAATTATTTTTTTGAAATTTAAATTAAATTTATTTGTCAAAATTAAATGGTTACATATACAGGGCTTTAGGTAGGTATCTCTCTTGCAATCTCTCGGGTGGTTAATCAGTCCATGAAACTGAACAACTTCCCCAAGGAACATAGGTCAAAATACGAAAAAAAAATTTGATCTCCCATACAAAATGAGCTAAGTATGTGCGGATGAAGTTTGTATGGGAACTCAAAATTTTTTGTCGTATTTTGACCTATGTTCCTTGGGAAAGTTGTTCAGTTTCATGGACTGATTAACCACCCGAGAGGTTGAAAGAGAGATACCTAAAGCCCTGTATATCAAATACATTTAAAATACATTCTAAATAAGTATAACATTTTAAATAACTTATTTAAAATACATTCTAATAATTTGTTTCATAAAGTTTTTTAGCCTGTTGGGACAAAACCTAAGACCAAAACCAATAGGGAAATATAGACAAACTTAAGGTCATTTTTTGTACCTAATTCTCGAGTAATGCTAATGCATGCACACAAAAGTTGTCTGAAGTTTCTCTTTTTTTAAATGTTTTACTGAGCTTACCTGTTACTTTTTTATGTGTATGTTTTGTTACATGAATAAATTATTTTAAATTGTAGTTTTTTGTATCATCAATCATCTTTTTGGACCTGCATGACATGCAGATTGCAGATGTGATTAAAATCAATACTTTTAACAATATCACAAAAAAACACATTTAAAAATAGGTAGTATGCTAAAATTAAGGAAGTGAATAAAACAAGCGCATTAACTTATGCGATAAGTTGCTTAAAAAAATAAGGCGAATACAAAAATAATAATTATTAGAATTGCAATGAGTTCGAAAGGTTAAGTTGTAAAGTTTTATAGGTTAAGAGGAAGAAAAAAAAGCATTACAAATAAATAAAATGTTACGTAATGAGTCTGTAGTAGACTACGAATGTTTAAAATTTATTTGTGTTATAGTTTAATTCGATTCTAAATTTTATTAAGCAGCTTGCCATTCCAAGGCTTAATACAACTTGTTTTTTTATTCGATGACATTTCAGTGCCTAATAAAGTTTAGAATCGAATTAAACTATAAAACAAATCTGTTAATGGGCCTTTTTATAATTCGAACGGCACGGCGCGGCACTTCGAAATTTTAATTACCATTGTTCCCTATGTTCTCAGCTTCTAGTATTACTATTAATGGTAATACAACTTTGCCGTGCCGTTTTCCAATTATAAAAAGGTCCAAAGAATAGCTGATCATGATCTAGGAGACAGAGGATTGTTGTGACAGTCGATTTTTCGAAACGTATAACGGCTAGCGACTCACAACAGCGCGCGTTCCTTAATTCGATACGTTAACTCACAAACGCGCGCTGCGCTGAAAGTTACACGTTTCGAAAAATCGACTACGTCACAGCTCTTCTTTGTGACAACTTACCTCGGTGTTCCCCATAAATTATTAACTGAAGGAGAATTATGGTAGTACGCAATGTTAAAGATTAAGGGAAGTGATTGGTAAAGTTTGGGACAATTGTTTTACCTAAGAGATGGGCAGAATACTTTGGCGAAAGGTCGCTTACGAAAGGCATATGGTATAAAACCATCCAACCTAGGCTTCCAAGTTTCCCGTGGTTTAACTCGTTTAGGTTGGATCGCCGGGATTTAGTGGTTATTCTTTGTCTCCGCTCCGGCTACATTGGCCTTTTTATAATTCGAACGGCACGGCACGGCACTTCAAAATTTGAATTACCATTGCCCCCTATGCTCTCATCTTCTAGTATTACTATTACATAAGAGGCAATGGTAATAAAATTTTGACGTGCCGTTTTCGAATTATAAAAAGACCCACATAGAATAGTTTTGGTTATATGATGCGTAAGGTAGCTTTTCAAAATTGTAGTTTGTGTGATAGAATTGAAGACATATATCACATTACAATGGAGTGTGGTCGGAGTGAAGCGATGAGAGCGCAGATTGGCAAACGTGGCCCCCATATCGGCATGGTGAACAGCATCTTGGCCCTTCCAGAATCTGGTTTGGCCAAGATGCTTATCTGTTTATATAAAAAATATTTTGATGAGAGGGATTAATTTTGTTTCATTTATGCGTGTCACGATGAGGGAGACATTCTATAACAGACTTAATAAACAAAATTTGATTTCAAAAATATAATAGGTACCTATGAAATTGCCGATTTTTTCTCAAGCTTTATTTTAATCATAATTTATTTGATTGAACTGCTATTACTAAAATTGTTTTTTATTTAAAACCTTGGCCATATAACGGAGATATTGGGTCAAATTAATACATATTTACTTTAGATTTATTTGCTGAAAAAGAAGCTCAAATATAGCTCGTTTCATCCGTTGCCCGTTTCATTGCTAATTTTTACTGTACCGTTGTTACAGTTACAACTTTCAATAAACTAAGTATGATGAAAATTAACTTAATGTTGTCCAAACCTTCCCACAAAATTTTGCTTTTGGATTTCGCATTCCCGAGAAAAATCCAAAAACGTTAGTATGGAAAATTCAGTTTTCCAAAAATATTGTATGAAAAACGGCAATTTCATAGGTAAAGACCTATTATGTAAAAGATGAAGAGTAGCGCTCAGTGCGTATCCGAGGGATCTCTACAAGATAAGGGTGGTATCCCGCAGTGCGTCTTGCCGTCCGATGGGAAGAAGGGGCAGGGGGAATGAGCTCACGCTACTCTTGAGCACACTCCCCGAAGTATAAAAAAAAAGAAAAAAAGTATAAAAAAAAAATATCTTATAAAAAATACATAGGCAGGCTATTTTTTACGTCTATGAGCTAGACTTTGGAGATTGTTCTTTACTAGCTAATCAATGGCGTCGTAATGGCGGTTGAGTGACAATGGAGGCCATTTTTGACCAACTTCAAAAAAGTTAGGAGTTTCTCAATTCGACTGTTTGTTTTTTTGCATGTTTGTTACGCGATAACTCCTCCAATTGTCGGCTGATTTCCAATTTTTTTATCAGGGGTCACATATTACGTCACAGAGTATGGGGGGGGGGAGTCATACCAAATGTGACTGTACATGTTAAAGGAATATTTTGTCCCTAACCAATGAGACTCCATACTAAAAAAAATTATTCTAATATTATTCTAAAATTTTTTTAGTATACAGCTTAGCTTTCATACTAAAAAATGTTTATAATAATATTTTATTTCGAAATAATAACTTTACCTTTTTTGGCCGCCACATTAAAAATTTTGGTATTTTTTGTATGGGCCGAGAATGATGTCCGTTGCTTCTATTATATCCTTTCATAATCTTTAACAATAAAGCATAAATACGCAAATACATACATTCTCATATTTATAATACAACTAGCTTTCCGCCCGCGGCTCCGCCCGCGTGGACTACAGGTTATATCGTGCCCAAATGTAGGATAAAATGTAGCCTATCTCCTTTCCCAGGCTCTAATCTATCTCTGTACCAAATTTCATCAAAATCGGTTCAGTAGTTTAGGCGTGAAATATGGACAGACAGACAGAGTTACTTTCGAATTTATAATATTAGTAAGGATGATAGTATTGTCCTTAACAAGCCCCGGCCTTAGCAACCGTTCATTTCCGTACGCTTTTGACACTACGGTTTAATTAACTAGGACAGTTGCTTTGCAGACTAACCTAACCACTGCTTTGTAATGAATACATTATACCGGCTTCCCCTTTTCTTTTGCGATTCAAAGCCTTATAGAAACTTATGTAGCGTGTAAGGGAAACGCAGAAAGCTCGTTATACAGATCCCGTCATGTAAAAAGGCCGCTGAGCTATCGTGGAGGGTATGAGTTTGTCCCCTTCATACCACCAATTTCGCCGAGTTTATCCCTTTCATACGCGCACTGAGCAGGTACATCGCCAGCGGCCTTTTTACGTGACGGGATCTGTACTAATGATTCTCAATACAGATAAATAAAAACAAGTTTTTTTTTTACTTACACCGGCCCCGATTCTGTAACTTGTGTGTCGATGGAATGGAGGCCATTTCATCTGTTCAGGTGGTCAAATTGAGAACTATTTAATTTTCATATACTTGCTGACAGCCACCTCGACTAGCAGCGCCACCGCCAACCGAATGTAAAGTTGCAAACTACCTGGCAACTGAAAATTCAGTTGGCAGTGGCGCCACCAGTCAAAGCAGCCGTCATTAGACGTATGAAATTTGGATAGTTCTCAATTTCGCCACCTGAACGGATAAAATGGCGACCATTCCATCGACGTTAAAGAATCGGGGCACAGTATGTTTGATGAACCTATAAATAAAAATAAACGTGAATGTGTACAAGTTTTATCAGAACACAGTTTTTTATATTTAAAGTATTATTTAAATATACAAAAAGTTATGTTTAATGTTAAGTAGATTTTGTCTTTATCGTAAAGGGAGCCTTTAAGCAAAATTTCAGTTCCACAAAAACCCACAAGGGTAAACCTAGTGTGGGCCTTTGAGTGTATAACATTATTATTTTTTAATCATTTTCAATAAAAAAAAATCTGGTAACTTTAAACAATTTAGCAAAAATTGACGACGTAAATCTCCCACAAAACTGAAACAACTTTCCCAAAGGAACGTAGGTCAAAAAAAAAAAATTCCCACTCCGTGCAACTTGTGCGATCAGATGATTGTCGCAGTCAAAAATGTTTTCATTACTTCATATGGATTCCTTCAAACTTAAAACTCAAACTCAAAAGTGTTTATTTCATTGAACATATAAAATGATACTTGAACACGTCAATATGGTGAATTACATTAACACTTTTGACTTTGCGCCTATTCGCAAAGGTGCAGTCTACCTCAGGAGAAGTTGTTTAGTTTCATGGCGTGATTCTAACCATGAAACTGAAAAACTTTTTCCAAGGAACATAAGTCAAAATATGACATACTAGCTTTCCACCCGCAGCTCCGCCTGCGTCGACTTACAGGTTATATCGTGCCCAACTGTGGGATAAAATGTAGTCTATGTCCTTTCCCAAGGTCTAATCTATCTTTCTATTAAATTTCATCAAAATCGGTTCAGTAGTTTATCCGTGAAAGTAGACAGACAGACAGAGTTACTTTCGCATTTATAATATAAGTAGGAAAGTAGGGATAATAGGGATTATTTTCGCTTCCTCATACTAAATAAATCAGCTGAACGCTCAAGCTGAACGCTGAACGCTGTAGTACAAGGCGATTTTTTTAAATCATTACGGCCTATGTTCCTTAGGGAAAGTTGTTGAAATTCATGAGCAGAACCACCCCCTAAATTTTCACTAACGGATCTTGACGTAAATGTTTGTGACGTACAGTTTTAAATAAAAAAATATTTCACACTGCTTCTTAGTCCTTAGTTTTGTAGCACTTTTGGTTCAACCAAATTACCTTATTTACGATAAAACTGAGATTCAAAATAGAATATTTCTATTTAGCAGGCAAGATGTTGGTTTTGTATAAAATGCATGACGTGGTCTCCTGTAGTGGGGTAAGCACTGTATTCAAACTATTTTTAAGTTATTTTGCTTGTAAGTGTATTTCCTGTTAAGGACTTAATATAACAAAAAATAGCCCTCGTGCCTCTGAACTTGAAGCAATTTTCCTTAAACCTACAAACACATATCTAACTATGAATATACCTCCATTAGAATATTGATGTTTATTATTGATATTTGTCCTCCGCGTAAAATATGTCGTATGCAGGCTAATAGGTTACAGTGACACAATTGATTTCCTTTCCACAATGTCAACTTGCAGTACCTTTTTCTATAACGAATGGGTTAGCTCTTGACCGCAATCTAGCCAAGGGGCAAACATGTGGTCGAGAATATAGCAAGCTCTCGCAAAAGATGCCTATTCATTCGAAACTTTTAAAGACTCGGGTTATATGAGCCCGGAAATACAGACGCAGGCAGAGAATTCCATTCCTTAGCGGGACGTAATACGAAAGTTAAAGAGAAGCGCTTATTACGGATTCGAGGAGTCTTGACAAGGTAAGGATGGTACTCGCGGTGCGTCTGGACGTCCGATAGAAGAAAGGGGCAGGCGGAATGAGCTCGTGCATGTTAATTCCTCAAATGATAACTACACATTTTTCCCTACAGACATCAAGTGTTTCTCAAGTAGTGAGAATGGATTCAGTGCCTAAATAGGACCGATAACTCTCACTGTTCGAATTCGAATTGTGAGGTTATGCAACCTTGATAGAGCATTTATCACGAGTGTGTCAGAATTATGTATTTAAAAAAGTTGCAAAATTTTAAAAGTTGCATTCAAATAGTAATTTAAAAGCAGAATTTTTTCTAACAATTTACTTGAGCTAACTTTAAAACTGCTACCTAAAGTTCCAAATCTAGAGCACGATCAAGTTCTACTGAGTCATCAATTACATAATGTGTTAAAAGGTCTTACTAAAAACAAAGACTTAAACTTTTTAAGAAATTTTTATATTTGATTTACAAAACAGAGAATTAAAGATACACTTGCAAGACGATGCATATGGTGTTTGTCATAATGTCTATAAGATGTGTACTCACAAGAAATTCACTCTGAGCCCCAACCATTGTCTTCACTGGGCTCTACTGCCGCTATATCAGCAAAGGCATTTATTCCAAAACTTGCTGTACCTCCTTCAGCATTCAATTTGTTGATCGTCTCCAAGTTTTGCTTAAAAATGCTATAGCGATCATCCCTTTCCGTTGAAGACTTGTACGTCTTATTGTAAGTTTTCGTAAAATTGTCGAACAATTGAGGAGCTTCTGTCAAATTGTATAATGGTTTTTGTGCAGATTCTTGGTTGTAATCTTCTTCAGTGTAGTCAAATTTTACTGATTCATAGTCGAAAGCGTAAATTTGAACAAGTATGGTGAAGAAAATTAAATGAATTAAATATTTCATCTTGTTGTATGCGCGTGAGTGCTCGACGGTCACTAGTATACATCTGATGATTCTGAAGGCTGGCCTCGGAAACTTGTTATGTTATGCCATAAGTTGTTTTGCATTAATCGACTTAGCACGTTTTCTATTAATGTAAATACATTTAGCAAAAAAAGCACATACAATGCCTGTTGTTGGTCTATATATAATAAACATGAGCAAGACTATAGATTGTTTATTCACTATGTATTTTTCTTGGTTGAGAGACTTTTTTTTGTTCAGAAGTGACTATGTTTTGATTGATTGATATTACAATGTAAATTAGATAAATGTTTATGCACATCTAATGTCTTGTTCAATAAATAATGGGATAACGAACCGATATTAAGATTCTCAAGTTTGTATTTTTTTATTTATTATTTGTAAACATATTGTGATTGTGAAGTAGACAAATCATTTCATACACATGATATCGCTGTAAAGTTAGTACTTACTAAATCAAAACTGCATTATAGTGTTTTCAGTAAACATAAAATTAAAAATGTTGTAAAACCTCCCACATTTAGGGCCTTACCATTTGTGGTAAGACTGGTAAGGCCCTTTAGTTTTATTTTTGAATAAAACTAAAATTTTGAAAATATTTTAAAATCTCTGTATTCACCTCGATTCTTTGCTTATTCCACTATTTTTTCTGCGTCTGTGGCTTTTTATGAAAGGGATAAATTAAACAACAACAATACATAATACAGTTTAAGAAATTGTTTAACTTGTGTTTGTGGTGGCTGAACCAATTTTGATCAAATTTAGCTAAGAACCAATTCGAATACATCACCTTTCGAAAAAAAAACGCATCGAAATCGGTCCATTCGTTTCGGAGCTACGATGTTACAGACAGAAGTTCATAAACACACGTCAAACATAAAACACCCCTCTATTTTGCCAGGGGTTAAAAAGCAGCTCGAGCAAGATGGGGAACAAACTCGCGCGGCACCCCACTCGGCTGATGCTGAAACTTCACATTGATTGCGCGAGGGCTCCGCGCAAAGGTTTGTTCGCCCTCTGGCGTTGTCAATGTTGACATTTTGACATAGAACCACGTCGCATTCTGCGCACGAGCACATCGTGCTTGAGCTACAGGGTTCCCTAAGACTGAGTCTAAAATGTAATTTTGACAGACGTAACTTAGGCGATTATAAGGACAGAATTTGTTTTTAATAAGATCTATAACAAATCCAGCAGCCATCGTCATTAGAAAAATGCAATCTTAAATGGATTTGTAATCTTCTTAATCAAATCAAAAAAAAAAAATCTTTATTTCTTTAAATGTTGTACATTAGCATATCATTTGTTGGGCACTCCCAGTGGGCAACAAAGTTACCTGTGGCGGGAGTGTCCGCTCCTCCTCAACATTTCGTCACATTGTTTTACAACAATTCACTGTTATAGATACTGAACACCGACTTATCAACTACAAGACTTTAAACAAAATTTTAAACAAAAATATATTAATTTTAGTAAGTAATAGATAAATAAATAATAGATAAGTTCACAATATATATTAACACAATACCATCAACAATAATAATATATAGAACATGATTAACCGTATATGTGTGTGTGTGTGTGTATGTTTGCAAATATGTGCTAGTGTATGAGTGTGTTAGTAAGTGGAGTGTGTTTACGTGTAAGAGTATTATCACAAATTATATCATTAAAATGATTACCTCAGTCATTTAACATACATCAAAAGACTTTCCGTTTGATTGTAGTCCTTAGTTTTAAGCCATTTTATTATTGCAGTTCTACATTCATGAAAGTGGCAAGAATAAATATTGATTGTTTTATGCAATTCGTTGTATAAATGTGCAGACTGCATATTAAATTGTCTTTGAGCAAAAGCCGTTCTGCGTTCTGTTAATATATAAACAAGTCCTAACTCACAAACTACATCAACGCCCAGCCCACACCGTTGAACCTAGAAAGCTGAAATCTGGCACGAAGGTTCCTTTTATAACGTTAGCAAGGAATAAGGGATAATTTTACGTAATTTCCACGGGAATGAAGTCCCGGGTATCTTCTATTGTTAAATAAATCGTTATCATTATTAGCTCTTATACATCTTTACCAAGGGGCACGGGTTTCCCTTTGAAACAGTGAAATGAAATGAAATGAAATGATATTTATTCTGCAAGAAATATGGTACAGTACATTTTTTTTACCAGCCCATATAAGTCCCCACCGAGGGGCACGGGCCTCCCTTCAAAACACGAAGGGGTTTTAGGCCATAGTCCACCACGCTGGCCCAATGCGGGTTGGTGGACCGCTCGTCTTTCGAAAATTAATTTTCTTGGTCAGGTGGGTTTCATTACAATGTTTTCCTTCACCGCTAAGCAAGTGATAATTAGAAATCCGTACGTAAATCCGAAAAGACGAATTTAGTGGTACAGGCTCGCACCAGGATTTGAACCCGCGATCGGAATCACAAGTCTGGCTCATTACCAACTGGGCTATCAGCAAAATTTTAATACAATTTGACTTAAACATACGTTAAGGAAGAAAGGACCCATAACATTTGAGTTACGTTACCAAGATTTTTTTAAAATAAAATGAAGAGATAAGTATTTAATAAATATGTTGGGCGTTCCACTATTGAAAAGGGCTTAGCATTTATCATTAGAAAAAGTTTTCCTTTCTCATACAATTGAAGTCATTGTGTATTTTATGTTGATATTTGAAAAGAGGATTAAATAAAAAGGATTTGTAAAATGAAATGTTTTATTATATCAGAGACAGTTTTATCATTCTACGTTTCAGTAATATTAACACATAGCAAGACCATTTTCTTGTTAAAGAGGCCCATGAGATTATTATTAAATTTAAAGTCACTCTTATTAAAGTGAAAAGATATGACTTTATTTATGACGACGTGAATACTGCGATCTCTAAGGTGGTTGATTGGTTCACTGTATATAACCTAATCTTGAACGAGAAAAAAACCAAATATATTAAATTTACCTTGCCCAACGTCAAACAGGTTAATACCAATGTAAAGGTTAGGAATGAAAAAGTGGAAGTTGTAGAATCTGCTGTATTCTTAGGAATCACTCTTGAAGCAAAGCATATTATTATTATTAATAATAATATGCTCATATTATTAGTTAGCGAGCAGACTGAGTTCAGCAGCTTACCCGGTTAAAAAAAAAAACAGCCAATCATCGGACGTTGAAAGCGCGAGAACCGTATATTTCAGTTACTTCCACAGCCTAATGTCATATTACTGTGGGGTAATGCTGCTGACATCAATAAGATCTTAGTTCTGTAGAAAAGGGCTGTTCGCGCGATTTATCAAATGAAACCCAGAATGTCTCTTAGAATTAGATTTAAGGAAAGAGATATTTTGACATTTGCGTCCCAATATTATATAAAAATGAACAACTGTTCAGGAAAAAATGTAATAAGCACAGTGTAAACACTAGAAGCAAACATAAATTGGATTTACTGGACAGTCGTTTCCACAAAGTAACAAATTCTTTTATGGGTCAATGTACACGCTTCTATAATAAGATTCCCATTATCATTCGAAAAATTTAAGACAACAATTAAACAAAAACTTTGTAAAAAGGGCTTTTATAGAATTTCTGATTATCTATTAGACAAGCAACCATGGGAATAAATTGCTCAGCTCCAGAATTATTCAGATATTAAGTTTTAAAATTAGAAGTAAGAATAATATGACTGACTTAAAAAGAGCGACCCTCGGAGTTTGCCTATTCTTTTCCTGAGGAAGACTGCACCTTTGCGAATAGGCGCAAATTCAAAAGTGATAATGTAATTTACTATATTGACATCTTTATGTAACATTTTGTATGTTCAATGAAATAAACACATTTGAATTTGAACGGAAATTCCTGTAGGCATTATATTTATAACATTATAACAACACATACTTAAATTGGTTAAAATGTAATTATGAGTACGAAATGCGAAAAATGTTAAAGTGTGTGTTTGTTTGTCCTTCCTTCCCATCGAAATGGAACTATTTTCAGCCGACTTCAAGAAAAAGAAGGTTCTATGTTCGACTAAATGATTTTTTTAGGTATATTCACCGATTTCAACTTATATCTATTTGGAAATGCGATGATTAGAAGCGCTTTACAAAAATAAGGTCACGCCTTTGTCCCATTGAAGAATTTGGACTCTACAAATATCTACAAAAGTGCATGCTTACATTTCTTAGAACATTATGCGATGCAAGTTGAGCTCAATGAACAAATGTGGCGTTCGGACGGTGACAAAAGATCCATTGCGGCTTGCGGCTCGCCCGGACAGATTTACGACCCTCTGGGGCTCTTCACGATTCAATACTAAATGCATATCCCGTTCGTCGTGGATTGGTTCGCTAGTATTTCTTCTTCTTTTGAGTTAGGAATGTCTAGAAAAGCGACTTATTTGATTAAAGCGATTTTAAATAATCTACAAAACCAAAAATACGTACACATTATATTTAGATAACGTTGTGGTTTGTGGTTGTCTGTTGATAGGGATTGTTGGGATTGAAGTCGGTTGATTGTTACGTTTTCAACGTAGACAATTATCTTATAAAAAAAAAACATTGCCATGATCAATATTGAAATGATTGGGATAACTTGATGCTAGGTACCTTTTTTATCTTATGGAGGTAGAAGTTTAAAGCCTGCCAAATATGGCCTCTGACTTGGTTCAACGACTGAGAAAAAGATGGGACTACAAAACTACCAGAACGTATTGTTATCACAGAAATTGTTGCCTAAACCATAATTTCCTAAGCTCCTTTAACATGACTATAAATAATGTAACTAGGTACTACTATTTTATGTGACGCTGTCTTAGATCATATATGATATATGATCTAAGGACGCTGTCAAAAATTTTGACATTGGAAATGTATTTTCGTTCGCTCAAGTATACACTGAGAAAAAAACTGACAAAAATACACTTATTTCTAGTAAAATATTCATAATCCCGAGGACAACAAAAGTTCTGTAAAAATCAGAAATGGACTTTTGTAAATGCAATTAGTAAATATTACACGTAACGTTTTTGTTATTTCAAGAGTGCAATTAGTAGATATGTTATGGACCAAGTGATAAATTGGGCATTATTCATAATGACCGGGCATTATGAAAAATGCCCAATATGAGAGGGCAATTTGATAATAATTAATCAAATAATCAAATTGACCGGGCATTATACATAATGCCCATCACCTTTTGGGCAGAGTAAAACAAACATATTTAATTGCTATTTTTTTATTATTATAGTCATTTAACTTCAAATAAAGTAAATGTTAAACAATTTAAATAATCAGACTCATTATTTGGATTAAGTAGCAAGGTAAAAGGCGAGGCCGAAGGTCGAGCTCCGCATAGGGCGAAGCCCGGGAGCGTCTCCCTCCCCCAATCCAAGATGGCTGCCATGCGAGTTAAGATTTTAACGGTGAATCGAGGTTGCAGACTGAGCCCAACTCCGCGTGGAGCGAAGCCCGGAGCGTAAACCCCCTCAATTCAAGATGGGGGCCATACAAGTTTAGATTCTGTAGGTGAGGCGAGGCCGTAGGCCGAGGCGAGCTGCGTTTAAGGTGAGGCCGAAGTCCAAACTCCACGTAGGGCGACGACCAGAGCGTCCCCCCCAATTCAAGATGGCCGCCATACAAGTTTAGATACTAAGGGTGGGGTGAGGCCGTATGCCGAGGAAAGCTGCGTATTGGGCGAGGCCGAAGGTCGAGCTCTGCGTTGGGCGAAGCCCGAAGCGTCACCAAGCAAGCGTCTTACCCGCCGACTGCCTTCCGAAAATTTCATATCCGCCAACTTTAATTTTAGTTGGGGGAATCGTGACGAGAAGGGCAAACCCAGGAGCGTCGCGATTTCCCGCACAAAAAATCCAAGAAGGCGGATATTACATTTTCGGGCATGCCGACATGGGTATCGTTTGATAGATTGTCGGGGATGCTGATTCCGAAAATGTTGTTCATTTTGATATCCAAGATGGCGGACGTTTACATTTTTGAAAAAACTGATATGTGTGTCGTTTAATAGGTTTTCGGGGGTGCTAATTCCGTAAACGACAACCATTTTGAAATACAAGATGGTGAACAATTGAACATGCATTTTTTGTAAAAATCCGTCATTGATGTCGTTTTAGATTTTGAAATCTAAGATGGCGGTCATGAAAAAATAACGAAAACTTTTATAAATTGCAACGAGGGCACTTCCCTCCCCGCACCGCATCAAACTTAGCTTTATTATCAAATTGCCCAATTGTCACGTAGCTATATAATAATGACCGGGCAATATGATAAATAACGAAGTTTAGATAGTAATTAATCACTTTGCCCGACAGAGCTAGACATTATGAATAATGCCCGGGCATTATTCATAATGCCCGCATTAATCACTTGGTCCATAACAGATATAACACGTAACGTTTTTGTAATTTCAAGTGTTCAGTAGTATTATCAGAAACGATGAGGTCATATACAAATACTAATTGTTTTGTAATTACAAGTGTTTAGTAGTAATATCAGAACTGATGACGTCATTGGTAAATACTAGTTGTTTTGTGATTTCAAGTGTTCAGTAGTAATACCAAAAGTGATGACGTCATTGGCAAATACTAATTGTTTAGTAATTTCAAGTGTTTAATAGTAATATCGAAAATAGTAACTTTGTAGATAGATAAATTACTGCAGGGTGAAATTGAAATCATTGACAAATTTGCGGCAAAAATCTACCCATAAATACGAACAACTTTTTCAATTGGACCAATGTACCTACTACTCAAATAGGAAATTTAGTCCCATAGAGAAAGTTGTTCAAATTTATGGCAGATTTAGGTTCAAAGTTTGTCATATTATTTCAATTCACCCTGTAGTAATTTACCTACCTACAAAGTTACCATTTTCGATATAACTATTACACACTAGTTTTAATAAAAAAAAAATGAAATTCACCTATGTTATACAATCTGGTTAAGGCTTTTACTATGTTTATGCAATGAAATACACTTTTATTTTCTCTTATTTATTGAGACCATCAATACAAATACAATGTTATTAATTATAGCTAATTAGTCTTATTTACGTAATTTTCTTAAACAATGAACATCCATAGATACCTAATATATGGTAACTTTAAATAATTCTTAGTAAAATATTAATGATTGAAAAGATACGAATGTATTCGTAAATTTTCCTAATTTAGACACTTAAACAAATTAACACAGTTTAAAGGCCCGAGTAACCCGTAAGACTTTCAACATAAGTTTTGTAGCGGTTCCAACATTTTCTTGTAGCGGTTCCAACTCGAAGGATGAAGTAAACGTTGCATCGAAATCCGTGAATGAGAGGGTTGGCGCCTAAAAGGGAAATAAACATAGAATTAGAATATAGGTTTAAGCTGTTATTGGTAGGTAGGCAGACACACAGACAGTCTTTTAACTTACGTTTTCTGTGGTGTCACTAGCCTCTAATAAATACTCCGTATTTTTTGAAATATCCTTCAGTTCGGTCTTCCAGTTATTCAAGTTGACTTTAAATCTGGCTCTGTCGCCGGGTATAGGTATGAGCTGTGTGATCTCGTCATTTGATAGCAGCCGTAAAGTTCCTGCATCTATTTTTCCAGCTGAAAACAGAGGTTTATTAAATATAGGTAGGTACCAAAATTCGAACTTTTTTTGGGTGGATCGTATAGGCCTTGGCCCAAGGGTCAAATAAGGTCTGATTGACATTTGACCTCCGACGCACGGGGACCGAGATACGAGCTGTCAAAGTTGTGTCAATACTTACCACAGAATGTCCCGATATGGTCCCCCAGGTTCCAGTTCTTCAGTAGATCTCTGGTGAGATTATCCATTTTTTAATCACTAAAAATTTTGGAATACAAAATCTAAAACTTGGTTGTTTTAGCACATCCATACCTAGTTGCAAATTAATTGGCTATATGACAGTACTAAAACCACCAAGATTCTTTCGATTTTAAATAATTTTAATCACTTACACGTCACTTGTTTAATGCGAACCGCGTACATTCGTGCAAGCTAGAACTCGAAATGAATGATCCGCGCGCTGTCCCCGCTCCCCCTTCCCACCCCGCTCCTGTTTTTAGTGATCAGTTTATTTGAAATTACAAAATAGTTATTAGGCATTATAAAACGTATTGGTTTTCGTCTTTTAAGAAAAAATTTTTGCTTGAAATTACATAATAGTTATTAGGGATTATAAAACTTATTGGTTTTCGTCTTTTAAGAAAAACGTTTTGATTGAAATTACAAAATGGTTACTAGGTATTATAAAAATTATTAGTTTTTGTCTTTTCAGAAATACTTTTGTAAGTTCAAGTAAATACAATGTTATTATAATAATGTAGTTACTATATATTACAAAAGTTTGTAATATTGGCAAGTACAAAATCCATTACTTGAAACTAGAAAGGTAATTTAAAAAAAATATTAACTTTGTTTGCAAAAAATACAAAACCTTAATAATTTTCAGTAAAATTTGTAATAACTAGGAAAATTTGTAAAATCTTACATTTACTAAAACTAAGTTTTAGTAATTACAAATAGGTTTTGCTAGAAATCAATAATAACTCTAAAAACAGCAAAACTTTCATAATTTATACTAAAAAATAGTTTTTCCGTCGAATACAAAACACTTTATTAATTTCTGGTGGTGTTTTTTCTCTCAGTGTAGGCTCCGATTTCACGAAAAAGTGCGATCCCCTTATGTCTCGGAGCTCAAAAACGCTCAAAAAACGCGTATTCACGAGAGCTGAAAGGTTCGAAAAGAATTATTTGAGAAAGTCAAAAAAGAAAAAAGTTATGGCGAAATAGTGTTTTTTTTTTTAATTTTTTCCGGATTTTTGATTTTGGCGCTCGATATTTTGGAAACGAAGAATGATGTCAAAAATTTGAGAAAAATTTCTCTGGAAAATTTAGTCAGTTACTATTTAAGCCTTAAAATCGAAAAAAATCGTTCTGACTTTTAGATTTTTTTCAAGACGATCGGGTTAAGGGTTTGCCCGGTAGCATAACGGGCATACCCTTAACCCGATTGTCTTGAAAAAAATCTAAAAGTCAGAACGATTTTTTTTCGAATTCTGTAGATTCATTCCCAATATGCTCGATAGTCGTGTGAGGCACGAAATCTGTAATTTTTTTGTTACTTTTACAAGTTTTTTTTTTCCGTGAACGATTGTGACAAATTGCCACAACTGTCACCCAATGAGGCATCAATTGCGCTTACTAAAGTGTAACAGCATAAAACCCGACATAATACTCAACTCAAAGTACCAAAGCGGTAATTTAATTAGAAATCATGTCGTTTGCAGTGAATTGCCTCAAAGTAGACTGGTATCCCGTTATTGTCGTTGGAGACAAGGGTCAGATACTCAATTAGATCGTATTTCAGTGTAATGGTATTGAGAAGTCGTTTGGTAACGTTAACAGCAATTTTATAGTTCTTCCGCGACCACCCCGCACTTTGTCGTCAAAACTTTTCCAATTATAAGATAGCATTACTGAAAATTCCTTAAACTGAGTTACATTATCTCAGACAATGCCTTTTATGACTCCGTTTATAACTTATCTTCTTTTATATTATCTTAAATAGGAAGTTTCCCCAGATCTGGAAGTGCTGTTCCGTCTTTTCTTCTACCAAACTCGATAAGATGTCGTAAAATATTCGAAGCTTGTGTTTTACTTGAAAAAATTATGCTGGAATTTCAAATTTTTATAACGACGTCCCTTTTTCAAGGCCTTGATATACATTGATGTTATTTTTGGTTCTTTTAGTGAGAGAGACCTCTACCATGCTTCAGTTTTTCTGACTGGCCCATGAGATGAAATGAAATGTTTGACATCAACTGTACCTACCTATTCTTAAATGTATTATGTGAGATGATAAGAAATAAAAAATCACAAGGTAACCAAAAAAGCGAAGCATTACACTTGTAAAGAAATAAAATATCTATTATTGTTTCAATTGTCATCATTCCAACATGTAGCAATTTTCACTATGTCCAATGTACACTTTTTCAACTCAACAATAAATTGTTTTTCATAAGCAATTGGTGATATTTCATCGTTTTTTTAAGGGACAGGTCCAGTTTCCGACATTGTCCAATAAATAAAAAAATACTTCATAAATGAGACAACATTGATAAAACCATTTTCTTGTGTATTGAAATACACAATGCGCATATAACAAATATATAAACAACGAAACACAATGAGTATAATTGGAATATACGGCTGCTAACAGTTATTCATCATTGGAATTGAACTTGAACAAGTAATCAGATGTTATATTATTATTTAAAAAAAAAAGTATACCGCAGAAACATCTGATTACACACGTTTATTCAATTTTTAATGTAGTGTGTGTTTATTTTACGCTGACACAAAAGACAATTATTTAAAATATATTGCAAAATTATAAATCCAACATTGTATCGTATACACAAAATTTATTTGATCCTGTTGTAACAAGCCTTTTGACTGTGTAAAGCTTACATCCAAAACTTAAAAAAAAAGTAGGAATCACATCTAAAGAAAAGCAATTCACTATTTACTATTTCTACCAAATCCTACCAAATCGCGTGAAGATGACGCTATACAATTTTACATCCTAACATTTGCGGGAAGTTTATTACAAGTTTATATATGCAGTAAATATATATTTACGTTCCAAAGATTTAGGAAAAGATCAACAATCTCGCCGAGTCCCTTCGCCCGCTAGGGAGCAAAAATCATTTCGCGCTCGCGTCTCAACGTTCACCCTTTTTATAGCCGAGAAGAATTATGACATAAAATATTTATCTCCCTTCATATGTAACGTGTCTGCTCCTTTTTAGATGATAATACAGTAAATCCTCATTTTATAACGCAACAAAATAAATTGACAAGTCTCCGAGGGGAATAAGACAATGTGACTGGTATACAAGGTCTCAATATGTAGTTATTTTGATGGTTCGATAATAAATGTGTTCGTTGTCGTCAACGAAACGATGTTTAGAGTAAATTGGTGAAAGTAATAGGTAAGTTTTCGCGGGAATGGAGCTGTTGTATTACCCGAATTTGTATTTTTGTAAGTAACTATTTTAGCAAATGGTATCGGAATGACTCGATTTATAATATTCGTTTACTAGCATCTACCTTTTAGGCCTTAAATTAGATCTTTTTTTTTTCACATGACCGGAAAGAAAAATTTTGTTTTGACGATAAGGCTGACTATCCTGACTTTGATCGATTGAATGCAGCCTTGGGACAGATCCAGAAAAAATAGAAAATTGTTCAAAGTTCATAATCATGACCTAACTGTTAAAGCAACACCTATATTAATATAAAAATACCTTTATGATAATTTTAATAGAACTCCATGATAAGTCAACCACAAAATATGATTCACGGGGAGATATGTAAATCTGTAAGAGTATTAAATTGTTCTATTTCGTTGCCAAAAACCTAAAATATGAAGTTAAATAATTGTGTAAAGTATACTCCCTCGACAACCCTAGTAATTAGACCTAACAGTTCCCCTACTGGCCATACACTGTGCCTAAAGGGACATAAATCACAACAACGTAGTAACTCAAGCACGTACCAAACTTTTAGGTGGCAAAGGTGGTATCGCGTAATTAGAACAAACGTATCATTTCCCTCAAACAATATTATGTTTTGGGCTTTAGTCATTAACTAGATTTAGCTGGGAGCCGTACAAATGTCGGGTCATCTGCCAGGGTATTTGTCACAAGGAGGTAATTTGGGGAATGCGTGGTTTTCTCCATATTTCCACGCAGTAATCCTCGAGTGTAATTTGTCAAAATTTCAACGTTTCCGTTGCGAACATTTGCTCCTTCACTCTCGTAAGCCCGTTTGATAAACTCTTTATAAAAAGGCGTATTTATTTCGCGTGAGTTGCGCATGCCGTATCAAATTTTCCTTTTATATTTAATTTATCATATTCCCTCCATCTGTGAATATTGAAATAAGTTGCGTTTGTACGGTCCTGATGCACAGATTCAATGAAAAACGTTTTCATGTTCATTTCAATGGAATAAAGCTCCGAAATGTGGTACGTCACTCGATGAAAAAGCTGACCGTGCTAACGTCACGTAGAGCAAATAACCGGGTGAATCATTAATACTTTTAAATCCTTTTACGTTTCGATTGAATTTTAAATGCAGATCATACTTTTACATGTGTATTTAAATGTGAAAAAGGGCTGATAATATTTACTTTAACATTTGTAAATTTATTTAAATGTTACTCTGACTTTTTAAAAAATGTTATCGTTCTATATTCTTGACTTTACAACAGTGGTTTATGCATGGACCTAATCTTACTATTCTAGGTTTATTTTAAACTAGCTTTCCGCCCGGGACTTTGTTCCCGTGGGAATCTGAAAAAAATATGTAGCCTATGTGGATTAACACACAATCAGCTATCTCCATGCCAAATTATATGAAAATTGTGGTCTAGCCGCTTGAACGTGAAAGAGTAACAAAAATCCATACATACATCCATATAGTAGTATGTCAAATTCAGTGTATATGTATTTAAATAGAACTGTCACTAGCGTCTTTTAGAATAAATATATTAATACGTATTTCTCAATCATTATTGTCGGACTTAAGATTATTCCAGTACCCGTTTTATAGTTAGCAGATAATTACAGCCTATTTTGTTTAATGAAGCCGTGGAAAAACAGCAATTCCCTCGAGCTAAAATAATGAAAGTTCTTACAAACGAATTTCCAATTAATTTAATTTTAAAATTAACCTAAAGTAGCTTAGTGAGAGAACGCTGTTTAATACAATTTGTGTCATTTCACGCCACGATGGCGGCACGTTTCGGGGTAAAATTGTTGTTAATTCACAAATTTCGTTGTGGTCAAGTGTAAAACAAAATATAAATACATTAAATGAACGTATATGGGGTGAAATGGATGCTCAAATGTTATCATATGACCGAACTTTTGCCGGGTTGAGCCCTCGGCATTTACAACTCTCGCTACGAGTTAGATGCCATTTTGACATAGTCCCATTTGGTCCATACAGAATGAAAACAGTATGTTTTTTTATAACAAACTAGCATCCCGCTCGGGACTTCGTTCCCGTGGGAATTCATGGAAATTATGTAGCCTATGTTACTCAGGGATAATGTAGTATCCTAATGGTGAAATAATTTTTGAAATCGGTCCAGTACTTTTTGAGCTTATTCATTACAAACATACAAACATTCAAAAATAGGTACAAATCTTTCCTCTTTATAATATTAGTGTAGATGGGTTTGCATTGTTCTGAAGAAACTCATAATTATACTTATCTTTATAGCAACTGGGTTCTTAGCGGTGTTATACTTTTGACTGCTTTATGTGTCCGTTTGTGGCACAGTAGCTCTTAAACGGGTAAACCGATTTGGATGCGGTTTATTTAAATTTAAAAGCAGGTCTTCTAGCGATGGTTTTTTAATGCAACATTGTTTTATTTTAGAATAAGAAGCATAGAGTTAAGGATTTGGAAATCGAAATACAAAACTTATGTAACAAAATAATATACAAAACATTTCTAAAATTATTAATTATTTACCACTATTTTGGATTCAATTTCTCAATTGTGTGCTTACCTCTTTTTTTAATAAGTAGATATTATTGTTTACGTTTATTTTCAAAACTAAAATAAAGGATATCCTCTACCCTTCATTTTAGTAATGACGAGAAAGCACATTATTTCTAATATATATATATATATATATTTTAATTATTTTTTATTTATTTTCTTCTAGTTCATATACACTATGTTTCATCTACTGTGAGGCAAAGTGCAGATACCTATACGAGCAAACTTTCCTAAAGCACCAACTTGACGTGTAAACTGTGGTGTTATGACTAAAGGACTATTTCTCTTTGCTGCTACTGAATAAAACTCATAGGAAAATACGTGTGAAATGACGAAGTTGTGTTTATATTTTGTTACTACACTATTACATTTACGAATAATTACAGTTTAAACCTTCGCGTGCTTTTTGAACACATGGTGTACGAGATTTGTATCGCACGCGCCGTAAACAAGCACGCGACGGGTGATAAACTAATATACAACTCTTAAATTTAATTTTATACCAATTAACTTCTAAACGGTAGAACCAATTTTGATTAAACATCTTACTCGTAAGTGAACCAAATCGATCACGTCAGATTTGAAACAAAAGTACCGCAATTAAATCGTAACATTTGTATAAAAGCTACGATACACAGACACACAGAAAACTGATACATACGTCAAACTTATAATAACCTAATTTTTTGTCGGTTTTTAAACTTCGTAGCCTAATAGTTCCGATGTCGAATTTGAATCATGTTCAGTTATTTTTAATTATAGTAGGCGATAAAGATATTTCGTGTGCTTTCGAAAAATCGATGATTGTTGAGACACAACAAAAAATTAGAAGCATTGTAGAATAGAATAGAATAGAAAAATCTTTATTTTTCTTTTCTATAGAATAGAATTCTATAGAATGAATGTCTTATATTTTTTCTATAGAATAAAATAGAATAGAAAAAATATAGGACATTCAGGATGTCACTTAAAAGTGACAAGATTACAATGAAATACATACAAACATACATTAAACGATTTAAATACATACATACGCATTCGTTCTTTTGACCCAACTGACTCTACGCCTATTCGCAAAGGTGCAGTCTTCCTCAGAGAAGAACGGGCAAGAAACTCTGAGGTTGCTCTTTTAAATAGGTAATCCTAGTAATAAAGTAGGTAATCATAGATAATATTTATATTTCCAAATGTATGTTCCAGTTAAACGAAAAGCTTGTTCCAAATCCAATGTGTGGATACACAACCAAATGTTTCAAATAGAAGCCTGTCAATTTCTTAGCGATTCATCGAATATCAACAAACAGAGTTCTACGCCTACTGAAAACCAAGAGCAATTCAGTAAAAAGCCTGTGAGCCACTCGTTGGCTTTCACGTTCAAAACCATAGACTTGTGATTATAATGGTGTATAGACAACAGAAGTTACTAATTAATTCATCTTAGAAGGGAAAAGGAAAGATGAGCTAGACGCTTTTGATGACGCCATTAGGGTAAATGCATTGGACCGAAATCGGCGGTCAAAACTGTGGGACAGCACTGGGACAGAACAGGCTAACAGAAAATGTTTTTTCCTATGTTAGAGTATTTTAAAGGTTAAAGTAGAGAATGCCGAAGTCGCCAATATCGAGTAAAGAAACTTTTTTTAACCCGTCGCTTGCTTGTTTACACCGCGTGCGATACAAATCTCGTACACTATGTGTTCAAAAAGCACGCGAAGGTTGGGTTAGGTTAGGTTAGGTTGGTTAATCACCAGGGTGCACCGCTAGCAGGAGGACTAAAATGTTATGCCACATACCCTGACTTATAATTTAGCTTTCAATTCAATTCTTTAAAAAATATCGTCCACAGTGGTGATTTTGTCAATGTCTAAGAATTTTAATCAAAATTAAAATAGAGAATGTCGAAGTCACATTGTTGAGTTTGAAGTCGGTCGACTCTTACGTTTTTACCGTGTACGATTCTTAGTAAATACCAATTCAATCTGCAATGATGTGGTGACTTTTTCTGTAAGTGGTTCTGTTAGTATAAGTAAATCAAAGAAATAATTCTTAGTTGACACTTTTGACAAGTCAAATTGGTGACGCGTTTTCGTGCAGTCAGTTTGTACATCAGTACGTATCTATGTCTATGTTCAAAACCTTATCTATTCGAGGTAGAGTGACAAGCTAAACTTTCTTCTTTCTTTGTTTGTTGTGACATCTCGATAACAATGTCAAAGGTTTTGCTATTCCCCGAGGGATAAAGGAGATATGATGACAACGAAGTTCAATAAACTAAATCTATTTCTACCGCTCCCCAACGTTTTGATAGCGATGGTGTTAGGGCTTTTCGTGGCTTTTATAAACAATATTTATTTCGTCTCCCTGCCATTTGAGCCATTTGAGGACTCAGTTAACATTCTTACTAGTTTCAACTGCAGCGCCAAATATTCAAAACTAAAAATACTAAGATTCCCGCCTTTAAATCCCCCAACAAAAGAAGAAGAGTTTTATGTTTTTTACGTTTGTCGTGTGTTCCCATAAGATGCGGTTTCTGTTTGTTTCAAAGCTGACGTAGTCGAGATGGTTCTTAGCCTATTTGATCAAAATTGGTTCAGGCGTTTCAACGGTACAAGCGATGAATGAATATCAAGGGGGTTTTACAAACATTTTTAATTTTTGAAGTTATTATCTACTCAGAAGAAAATGTCAGTTTCCAAGAGTCTGACATCGAGTATCAACATATAACTGTCGATATTAATAATTTTGTCATAACTTTCATTGATTGTAAAGTCGTAACTGTGAAAGTAATAGCATAAAAGTATTTCCGGAGTTTAGAATTCAAAATTAATCATTTAATTCGGATGTTATAGAATTATGTTATAGGATGTTGTAGAGTAGCAAAAATGTATTTTTGAATTACGGTTACAGTGTGAATTGACGTTTTGCATCTTAATTTGCTTGAGGAAATTGGATTTTTTCCTCTTTTCGTATAGGCAAGCAAAGATACATACCACAATACATATATACCATCATAGGTAGCTAAAATTAGCTCCGGAAAAATGTTTTTCCTTTCCAATTTCCTTATAAAATTCAAATATAAAAAATGTTGTTACTTGTGATATGTTACACAAGCTTTTTACAAATTGGAGAGATTTGTTTCAACTCACGCCCACGTTTAATTAACCAATATGAAAGGCGTCGCTATAAAAGCAGAAAAAGAAGCCGCGCACGTTTCCCGTCATAAAATCTGTCTTATGAAAACCGCCAGTGTGAAAGACCTCAGTTTAATAAAGTACGAACACGACTCACTAAGCCCGCTGCTCTGATTATGCACAGAAATTTAGTACAACAAAAACGTACTGACGCGAAATTGACCGACAAATCCTTTACAAAATCCGGATTCCTGACAAGAATACGTTTTCTGGGACACTCGGATCCCTTACCCCTTTTCTTTGTCATGTAAATATCTCTGTCTGGTGAAAGTTTGCCAACAAATATTCCCGTTGCGCCCATCCATTAGAAAATGAAAGAAGGTTTGCTCGAAACCGGCGAAACAAGAGTCGCGTAACACAACGCTGCTCAATGATATCATTTTGATATTTTTACATTAAATACTTCATAATCTTTTCATTCTTATCGTGCAGGTATAGTCAAGTGCGTAGCGAACTAGACTAGCCCCGGTGTCAGAGTTTTCAAATCGCCAAATGCCCTACGAAAACGCTCGTGATAAATTGCCAGTTTGGTAATCCATCAGCAGGTTCCCTGTCTCTATGTGGATTCCTTAACCTCATTGATCGGCTGTGATCAGCGAGGTCTACTGGGCTACGAGCACTTCGTAATATTTTATAAGGATACATTTCAATTCTTTAGATAGATTTAGTTGTCTCGAAGTTTAGATTAAGATCAAAGTCACAGGCACAAATCGGGGGCATCGTATTCAAATATAGATACAACATTATTTAAACAACCTTTATGCAAAAGGTGAGTTCCTTATCACGAATAATTTTTCACGTTAAAAACGTATGAGTCACCGACTTCAATCCCAACAACAGTTAGCACAAAGTAGATATCTAGTATTTTTGCGGATTACAATGCCTTTAGCTGATAACCACAAACGAAAAAGTCATTCATTTATTTAGATGACGTTCTGGTTTGTAATATTTTTAGTTAGTTTTTTTTCGATTTTATATGGGACTACTTTAGGAATGTACTCTTTCGGACAAATCGGCCAACAGTTGGCGGAGTTATCGCGTAACAAACATTAAAAAAAACCATACAGACGAATTGAGAGCCTCCTCCTTTTTTGAAGTCGGTGGAAAATAAAGATAAACTTAGGCCAGTGTTCACCGAAATTTTAACCAACGATTAGCAGCTAACCAGAGATTTGTCAATGTCATTTTCATACGTTTTTTTTTGACATTTTGTCTGATTAGCTTCTAACCGCGGTTTAACCGTTGGTTATATTTTTCGTGAACATGAAACCGGCTTATGTTATTTTTTGTATGGAAAAAACGAGATAAATTAGTTTTAGACATAGAGATGGATTAATGTTTTATGTTGTGGTAAAGCAGTAAGTCTATTAGAGTTCACGTTCGCCTCAACTCCTTCGTATTTCACCCCTGACGAAAAAATAGGGATGTTTTAAAAACCGGCTTATGTTATTTTTTGTATGGAAAACACGAGATAAATTAGTTTTAGACATAGAGATGGATTAATGTTTTATGTTGTGGTAAAGCAGTAAGTCTATTAGAGTTCACGTTCGCCTCAACTCCTTCGTATTTCACCCCTGACGAAAAAATAGGGATGTTTTAAAAACCGGCTTATGTTATTTTTTGTATGGAAAACACGAGATAAATTAGTTTTAGACATAGAGATGGATTAATGTTTTATGTTGTGGTAAAGCAGTAAGTCTATTAGAGTTCACGTTCGCCTCAACTCCTTCGTATTTCACCCCTGACGAAAAAATAGGGATGTTTTAAGTTTGCTGTGTCTATATATCTATCTACATGCCTATGTATTTGTGTGTCTATGTGTGGCATCGTAGCTCCTAAACAAATATACCGATTTCGATGCGGTTCCTTCTGTTTGAAAGCTGATATAATCGAATTGTTTTTTAGCTATATTTAATCAAAATTGGTTCAGCCGTTTATTCAATATCGGGGGTGGTACAACATTTTTAATTTTGTAGTTATTTTCTATATTACTGCGATCTATGTCCTGTTTTTTTCTCTGATATCACTGCCAAACACCGTGAAACAAAACGCTCGCGACACTCGGATGATATTACAGCCGGTGCTGTTTGCACTACACAGGTTAATATTAGTTTAGGACTAATGATTCATTCGCCCCTCCCGGAATTACTTGTAAAGACCGTTACACAATATCGCTTTTAGCGACGGATTGTTCTTACGAGACAGTCTCCTGTCTTGTTTGAGATATGGTTGGATAGGGACCGATGTAATAATTATAATTATAGGGGCTTTATATGTATACCTACACGGTAAAAACAGATTTCTTTAAGCAAAGCAATTTTTTTTGCTACAAGAAAATATCGTTTCATATATGCACCATGAAATATTATTTCTAATGGAAATTATGATAATCTTGACGAAACAAAGAATTATCTATTTCGAATAAGCTATTAATTATTTGATTTGACAAAACGCGTAATTTACTTATAAATGCAGTTTATTTCATACAAGAATATGGTTTCTTTCAACGAAATGGTTCAAAATGTTCTTAGAAAACGTAGCCATATTTAACTAAAATAAATTTCTTTTGTCTAGAAGAGTCTCCATATTCAAATCAAAAAATATATTTTCTTATTCAGATAACTAGAAAATTTTCGAACAAAAATTTTTAATTTTAAATTAACTTAACTCTTTTTTGTTTTATTATCTAGTTTACTTACCCTATGTTTTAATCTTCAGTTTCAGTGTAAAGGTTTTCTCATTTAAGACAACTGTGACTTACATGTATTGACATTGGTAGTTATAAATTCGTTCGCACTTTATGTTTTAGGGTAGGTATACACGCTCTTGAACTCACTTTAAAGTTAAAGGTATTCACTTTAGACAATCTTCTTTCTTTCTTCTTCTTAGTCGTGTCAAGTATGTGGCGGACTTGGCTAGCTCTGGTATCAAAGTTTTCAAACCCCCAGAATTTAGGGACTATTTAATAGTCTCCGACTTGATTTAACAATAATTGTTAAACCAAGTCGTTAAACCAATAATTGCAGTCAATAGCCGGGACCGCCGGACTAACGTGCCCTCCGAAGCACGGAAACGCTTGTCATGAATTTTCACTTTGCTCACCAATTATAGGTTCTTTTTTTTATTAAAAATGGGTTCGCTCTTGACCACAATCTAGCTTAGGGCAAAGATGTGGTCGAGGATGTAGCGAGCTCACCCAGAAGAAGCCTATTCACTCGTACTTTAAAGATATTCCGTGTCTCTGTGTATGTTGCTTAACCTCACTGATCAGTTCTGATCGGCGAGTGCCATTGGGCTACGAACGTTAAATTACGTAACAGTTTTAACTCTTAAATTAAAAAGATTGTTTCACCCACGACATTCTTTGCCTATAACTTTTTTTTTTATCTTAAATGTAGTAAAACGAGGCTTTAGACCATCAAAACGTCTATGTCAGCCTCATAGGATGACTCTCAAAATAAAAATTAAAAAAAAACTGAAAACTCTTCAACCACATCACTCCGTGATGCGCTCCTTATATGAGTGCATCACGAAGCGATACAGTTGAAGAGCTTTAGGGGCTAGCGGATCGGCTAATCTTACATTAATCTCCCCATTCTGAAGTAAACCCGTACCCAAAAACCTAGCCCTATTGATCCTTGTGAGATCACACTCAACTATAAAATGATAAAGGTCCTCAATCCTCTTACCACATGCGCATACAGCGGAGGATGACACACGCATTAGGTGCATAAGCCTATAACTTTTAAACGACTAAACCGATTTTAGAAAAACGCTTTAAGAACCACCCCTAAAAATCCTTAACCAAATCGGTTTACCTATTTAAGAGCTACGGTGACACATATAGACACACATAGCGGTCAAACTTATAACTCCTCTTGTTGCGTCGCGGGTTAAAACGTGCTATCATAAATAACCGTATGGTTAATGTTCCTAGTAAATAAAAAGCAGTCCAAATTTAGTACCTAGTACTTAACATTAAAAGGCAATCATCTAAACTCTGTAGTGGTAGAGCAATGATATTAAAGTTAATCGTTTCCATCGTCGAGTTTAATTAAATAGTATCTCTGTGGAACAAACAGAGCTTCCCGCAAACAAACGGATCCCAGGGGGGGAGATACAAGACACCCATTGTTTACGAGGATGTCTTAGAACACGTCAGGGAGCTCAATCCGGTAGCAGTGTTGCCTACTCCCTCTAGGGAAAACCTACCACTTAATGTTGAAGCGCCGATAGATTGCTTGTTTGTGAATTTGGAACCTAATTTTGGTAAGAGTTTGATTTGAAATGTAGAAGTGAGGCTTTTTTTAATTTTCATGTCCGCCATTTTGTATTTCAATTGGATCTTTTAAAATTTAAAATTCTCAAAATGTTAAAAAAATGGTGCCAGCACCCCTAAAAACCTATTAAACGACACCATGTTCATATTTTCAAAAAGTGCATGTCGGCCATCTTGGATTACAGAAGTAATTTTTAAAATTAGTACCCCCGAAAACGTATTACTCGTAAACGACACCCATGTCGCTACGCCCAAAAATTTCATATCCGCCATCTGAGGAGACTCAAGCTAGCCATAGTAATTAAAAGAGCATTGTATTTAGTTATTTTTTTACAATAGGTACAAATCATAAATAAGGAAATGCTTTAATGATTTAGAATTGAACTGATAAATGATTTATTGATTTAGAATGAATTTAAACCAAATGTAAGCAATGCACAATCCATAGATATATTTCATCTAAATCGACACCAATGTTGATATAGGTAAGTATTACATTTAGATTATGTTGACTTGAGTATTATTTTTAGATTGCACAGTCACGGATTCAATGTTAATGTTTTTGTTACATAATAAAAAACCAATACATCTCTTGAATAGAATAAAAATCTCGAATAATAATATCTTTAAATTTACAAAAACTAGAACTTTTTATACACGAAGACTTTTTATCGGCGATTAGGACCTAAAGAAACGATAGCCATTGCAATAATAATTGTAGTTACATGTTTTCTTTTGTAATTTAATTTAGTATTTTTAATAAGGTAACCAAAATTCCTATTCTTCCTACATTTTTAAGAAGTGAAGAATATACGTCATCAATCATTATTGATGGGTAACACATACATATATATTTACAAGGAGTCATTCTGACCATTATTTTATCAGATTCTATATCCATACTAAAATTATAAAGAGGAAAAATTTGATTGTTTGTTTGCATTGTCTCCGGAACTACTGGACCTATTTGAAAAATTCTTTCACCATTAGAATCCTATATTTTCTGTGATGGACATAGGGTACATGATTTTCCCGAATCCCCACGGGAACGAAGCTAGTTATTCATAATTATTAACTTTTATGAATAACTAGCTTCGTTCCCGTGGGGACAAAAAAATTAAATGGAACGTTAACATGTAAGTTTTATTATTATTGCATTTTACTAAATCGGAATCAGTAGGTTCTGATCAGTGATAAAAAGTCTTCATGTATAATAATTGTTTACCACATCAAAGGTTTTATTTTTATTTATAGCAACATTATAGTATTATAAGCAAATTATCATTTATGTCACATTGACAGTTCTCTTCCAATAAACACAGTCCACGAGTTAACACAGCCTTTTATTTAAAACCACCTCAGCCTATCATTAGGTGACCTATGTCGCTTACAATAATAACATCTCATCCCTGGCAACACAGGCCCACATAAAGATAGGCACGTATTCTGTACAACCAAGCTACACCGTATCTATGTGACGACTACCGCTGAGCACTGAAACATTTCTAATATGTTAATTTGAAATCCCGGATAATCAAGGGACTGAACGCCTTCGGGAATTCGGGACATTCGTACACTTATCTCGTCTTCTCGTTAGAAGGAAGGGCGAACCTCTTGAATACGAAAACGTGTCATTCATTATTAAGCAACCGTTTGAAACGTGATCGCCAACAAACATTGTCTTCGACTATTTTATGAGTGTTTACGAATATATGGGATTTTAAATTAGTTAGTGAAACTTTAGGGAGTCATTCTTCCTATGAAACTGAACAGCTTTTCCCTAAGAATCTATACGTAAATCTAAAAAATAATAATTTCAGCTTGCAGCTGATTGTACAAGTTGTATCTAACGAGGAGCGAATATATTTTTTCATATTTTGACCTATGTTTCTCAGGGAAAGTTGTTCAGATTAATATAGGCTTATTCACATCCTTCATTTTCTGTAACTAATGTAAAGTCAATTAAATTACAATAGAACAAAGAGTTACTTTCTATCAGCACAAAAATTAATAGAATGAAAAAACCCTCGCGTCCTTTTTGAACACATGGTGTACGAGATTTGTATCACACGCGGCGTAAACAAGCACGCGACGGGTTAAGGTCGTCTGTATTTTTCTTACCTTGAATGAAAGCAAAAGAAAATTAGAGAATATACAGCGAGTGTTCTAGAAACAGCTATTTTAAATCCAAGTACAAAACATGAGTCGCTGATTTCAGATTTAATACTTTTTGCTTCATTTTCCTACAGCAATCGAAAACTCTTGTTGCCCGTTTCTTGAATTCAAACTTCGTACATATATTGTTTTTGTAAGTAACTTATCGTGTGGTTGTAGCGCTAATAGTCTAGTGATTTTCACTGCTTGGGATCGATCAGTAAGGTTAAGCAACGTACACGGGGCATAGAACCTTGACAATTTAAAGATTTTGTGACAATCTATCAGAGCGCTTCCGTGCTCCCAGGTCTCATCGGTCCCAGCTATTGTCCATTGACATAATCGTTAAACAAAATCAGATGTCATTTAGCGGTTTGAAAACTCAGTCACAGCTAGTCAAGGCTTGATGTGGCTTTCGACATGCCCATCTAAATATTCAGGTGTTCTGTAAAATATAGGTAGTTGGTTGGTTGGTTGGTTGGTAGTAGGTAGTTGTTATAGGTAGTTGGTGGTTTTATATTCACATCAATTTAAAGAAAAAAAAAGAAAAGTCGTTTATAAAACCAATTATTTGTGAGGGGCAGTGGGCAATATATCTTCTAGTTTTTAATCATAAAATAATAACAAAATAATCAACCTCAAAAATACGACCCAAAATTGTGGCAAAACAAGAAAGCTCACTTTCCTGAAGGTGACCGAAAAACAAACGATGATATCAAGCAATTTGTAGCCATATCGCCGTTCCAATGCACGTATATCTCAGGATGAGGCTGAAGTTTGAGCAGCGTATCATTGGTATCCCGGAGCGTGGTAAACGACCCCGAAAATTGCTGGCAATTTATTCCGTTCAAGGGTGACCCGGAATAAAGAGGACGTAGCGTTTGTCACTCAGTATATTATTTATCCGTGGACATGTAATGCTGAATATATGACTCGTATCGCGGGGGACACTTGCAGCTTTGATAGCCTCGGAATGTGGATGAATCATCAATTATTGAGGGAATATAGGTCGAAGGAATTCGGAGAGTCTTTTGATAGAGGTCATCTTTGTTTATGTTTATCGGGGTTTGGCAGTTTTGTTAGATTTTTGGTTGCTACGGATTTTGTTTCTGTCACTTATTATGAGTATTTAATTCAATGTTTTGCAACAAATATTAAGTGATTAGTAGTGGAAATAGTGTGTTTCTTTATACAATAGTTTACATAATAAAGACACTAGTGATTTAATTAAATTATTAAAGACTTTGACTAACTTTTAAGATGCAAAAGTGTGCAGCCATTAATTCTCGGAAATGGAGGATGAAATATGATACATAAACATCGCCTTTTATTAACTTACTTAATATAGTTTAGTTAGGTACTGACTAGCTCAACCCTGATTACTTCAAAAAATTAAGTATTAAAATTAGTTAACAAAGATCGCAGAATTCCCAGCACAACCGGTACAGACAAAATTTGTATCCAGTTTTCAGCTTATTTCTTCAGATATAGGCCAGTGAAACGTGACGACCGCGCCCAAACTGTATCACGGTTTAACACGTTATTTTATATACCTACCTACCTTATATTTTTACCAGTTTTTACTAGTAGAGTAAAGAAATGAGCAAATATTTATTTATTATGTTACAAACACGACTGAGTTACTCGTTTGTTTTTTTTAGGTTCAAATAGATCTTTTAATGTTATGAGTGATGAAATTGCATTTATTAAATAAAAGTAAGCCAAATAATAACGTTTTATTATATGGAAGAGATCATAATGCAGTTAATTATTTTTTTATTTTTAAGATACCTTCATTTACAAGAGAATCTTAATATTATTATGATCTAGCTAGACAAAAATAAAAATAAGTAATTTTTCTACTTCTAAAGTTCTAAAATTGCATAAAATAAGAATGAGTCCATTAACTTAGGCTCTTATTAGGTACGAATTATCGCTATCGCTTTTATTCACTACACTATCTCGATCGGTTTAGTTCTTTAAAGTCTTCTTAATATTCTGTTTTGTCATGCTGGATTGCCTCGACATAAACATTAAATGAAACCAAACTTTTTTGCACTCTGTGCTTGAAGTAAAAAAAAAAACAATTTTATATCTCCTGTTTCAAGGAACAAGTATGTTATATTCGAACTAGATTAAACCAGTAGAATAGCTAGTTGCTATTACAAAAAGTTGTGGCCACTAAGGGATCGTTCAACAATTACATGATCATTTTTGGCCGTTTTTTTACGGGGTTAAAAACAAAAGATTACGCTGTGATTACCCCCCCTATGTAATCACAGCGTAATCTTTTGTTTTTAACCCCCCCCCCTCGCCTTGATTATGTAATCCGTCTGTGTTTAAAATTTTTGCTGTATTAGCACTGACTCCTATGTTATATTTCTATGGGTCTTTAGGAAGAGGGTGTGTCATTTGTCAAAATGCAAAAAGGTAAGAACTATAAAGTTAAATCAATAAAATAGATAGTTTTTCATTTCGCTATACGTTAATTAAAGTTATAAAATGATGACGTAATCATGGCTTCCTCCCCCCCCCCCAATAATCCGATGTATATATAAGCACCCGACCCTCCCCCCCCTTCTTTGTGATCACGTAATTGTTGATTGATCCCTAAGTTACTAATATAGTTGAAAAACATATCTTAATCATTATAACAAAGTAGAGTTTGTTCAAACACTATTTTCATTGATTTTGATTGGTTATATTTGTTTCCATCCTGAATAGCAGAATAACTATTAAAAACATTACAAAATTGACAAAAAAATCCCATGGAAATGAAGTCCCAGACGAAAAGTTAGTTTTTAGATAAATTATTAAAACAGCCTTGTCTAGAAAATAAACCTTACAGTTGACTTTTCCCAGTGACTCGCCAAAAACAAGCTAATCCTTTGTTTCCTGGACTTATCTCCAAGAAACAAGAGGCTCTCATTAATTTATTAGTCAACTTGGGCAATAGAAGGACGGATGCCCTGACAAGCCGCATTTACATGAACTTTCGCAGTTACAAAGTCACGTAAGCGAATTGAGGCACAAATATTAACTGTCCTTAGAATTTTAGGTCTTACTGGTGTAGATAGAAGGTTTTATCGTGCACTTGCTTTAGATTGTATTGTTTTTCGACAGCTGATGAGTAAGGTCAGAACGTCATATCTGTATTTTTTAATCCTCGACAAAAAAGAGGGTTTTTATAAGTTTGACGTGTGTACCTGTATGTCTGTTTATCTGTGTGTCTGTCTGTGGCATCATGATGATGATGTGCTCCCGGCCGATTTCGGCCATGGCGACCACTTCAACTCCTTACTTGTTGGCGTTCATGTGCTCGCATATGGCTTACGTAGCCAACCTTTTTTGAAAAGGTTCGCGCACATTGCGGACATGTGAGCCCCCATTTCAATAATTATAATTGATAGCCGCAGGTGGACAGGCTTTCAATTCATCGCGTCTGGCATCCAGCTCAGAGCAACGATTTGTCTCAAAGTTCTGGATCTTGTTTTGCACTAGAATCCTCCATTCTGGTCGCTTTTCGGCTTGCTTCTCCCATTGTGTGGGGTCTATAACCGCACCTCTTCATGTGCCTTTTTAGTGCATCTTTGTACCTGAGGATTTTCGAAATTCGGATTTTGAAGTTTCGTGACATCATAGCTTCTAAACGAATGGACTGATTTTGGATGCCATTTTTTTGTTTGAAAGCTGTCGTAATCAAGATTGTTCTTAGCTATATTTGATCAAAATTGGTTCAATCATTTAAACCATGAAACAAAAACATGTTGTTTAATTTATCTCTTTTGAGAAAGGCAAAGGAATCTAATGTCCAAACAGCTGTTTTAAGTTTTTGTTTTAAATTTTGTGGTGAGGCCTTAATTTTAGACATAAAAAGCCAGGGCGACTATTCCACTAACCAACGGCTTTTTAATGGCAGTAGAATGATAATGGTGACCACTTCATCCGTTCAGCAGGCCGAGTACGATAGTGACAGCGCCGCAACAACACCGCGGTCCTATGTCAAAATCTCAACATTGACAATGAAGTTTCAGCGTGAGCCGAGTGCGAGTTTGTCGTTATCGCGCTACCTAAATAATGGCATTTGCTGACAGCTACCTTGACTAGGAGCGCCATTGGCGACTGAATGTTAAGATGTTAGGTAGTAAGCAACTTAACATACAGTTGGCGGTGGCGGCGTTGCTGATAGGGGTTGTCATCAAGTTTATGAGGTTTTAATAATTTTAAAATTGAGATGCCATTTATTAGTGGAATAGACGCCCAGGTGCTATTCCACTAATAAATGGCATCTCAATGGCGGTAGAATGAATTGTCATTGGGTAATCATTTTATTCGTGGATATTAGTGGAGCGTTAGGTTGTGTTATGCTGAGCATAAGTACCTATTCTCAAAAGTACTTCTTCAATTTGATGAAGTTTGCAGTTCACTTCCACGGGAATACAAAAAATGTTATAATTTATGTTTTTTTTTTTACCAGCCCATATACATCCCAACCGAGAGGCACGGGCCTCCCTTCGAAACATGAAGGGGACTTAGGCCGTAGTCCACCACGCTGGCCCAATACGGGTTGGTGGACCGCTCGTCTTTCGAAAATGAATTTTCTTGGACGGGCGGGTTTCATCACGATGTTTTCCTTCACCGTTAAGCAAGTGATAATTAGAAATCCGTACATAAATCCGAAAAGACGAATTTAGTGGTACAGGCCCGCACCAGGATTTGAACCCGCGACCTTCGGATTACAAGTCCGGCTCATTACCAACTGGACTTGATAAAAATAAGCTACATTTATTAAATGTTCACTAAATTAAATTCTGTAGTTTTTGCAAGACAAAATTTGAAATAACCATCCAAATCCAAGCTTCGCAACAAATATGGGAAAGCAGCGGTTGCACTAGCGCTCATACTTCGTCGCCAGATATAAGGAAACCAACGTTGGGCCTTTTTAGGGTTCCGTAGTAATCTACGAACCCTTATAGTTTCGCCATGTCCGTCTGTCCGTCTGTCCGTCTGTCCGTCTGTCCGCGGGTTTCCTAAGAAACCCTTGGTACTACAGAGCTGAAACTTGGCATGATTATACATATGAATCACGCCGACAGAACTGTAGAGTAAAATCTTAGAAAAAAAATTTTTTTCGGGTGTCTCCCATAGACGTGAAAGGGCGATGAATTTTTTTTTTCTCGCCAATATTTTTGAATGGACTGTCATAGAACAGCATATTAAAAGATAGAAGGGGTTTACTAAGAACGTTTTTCGATTCAGCACTCCGTTTGCGAAATATAAATTTTTAAAGTGAAAATTTTTGTCAAACACAAGTGTCCCCCCCCTCTACCTGCTAAACGGTTGTTTCTAAAAATGTGAAAAAATTCACGTTGGTAGAATATATAACGAAATTAAAAGGAAAACTATCACACATAACTTGGTCCTTCAAGTTTGCGAGTAATAGTCGACCAAGTGCCAAACACTGTTGGGATTAATAAGAATATATTTACTAATATAAGATCCTTGTTACTACAGAGCTGAAATTTGGCAAGGTCATAGATATTGATTGCGCCGACAGATCTAAAATATAAAATTTAAGAAAAAACATTTTTTCGGGTGTTTCCCATACACGTGAAAGGGCGATGGATTTTTTTTTTTCTCGCCGATAACATCGATTTGAATGTCATAGGATAGATTTTTAAAATAAAGAAGGGGTTTACTAAGAACGTTTTTCGATTCAGCACTCAGTTTGAAAAAAATTATTTTTAAAGTGAAATTTTTTGTTAAAAACAAGTGTCCCCCCCCCTCTACCAGCTAAACGGTTGTTTCTAAAAATGTGAAAAAATTCACGGTTATAGGATATACAACAAAATTAAAAGAAAAACTATCACACATAAGTTGGCCCTTCAAGTTTGCGAGTAACAGTCGACCAAACGTTTTTGGGATTAATAAGAATATGTTTACAAGGTTCCACGCTAAAAGTGAGGGGAGGTCGAAAGCCAAACTGTAACATATTGACATTTTAGGTGTCGTTAAATAGTTTTTTGGGGGTGTTAATTACGAAAATTACATCAAAATTATTTTAACAGCAGGTTGATATTATTTCTAACTACTGTAATATTACTATTGCCGTAAAAAAAAAAGCAAAAAAAAATTCGCGCTCGCTTCGCTCGCGAATTTTATACTTGCATTAGGTTGTATTTAGACCAAAACAAAAATGATTTCCGAAATTAAAAAATCTTTAATAATACATTTGTTTTTGGGGTTCCGTAGTAATCTACGAACCCTTATAGTTTCGCCATGTCCGTCTGTCCGCAGGTTTCCTAAGAAACCCTTGGTAGCACATAGCTGAAATTTGGCAAGGTCATACACATAAATTACGCCGACAGAACTGTAGTTTTTTTTCGGGTGTCTCCCATAGATGTGAAAGGGTGATGAATTTTTTTTTCTCGCCAATATCATAAAATGGGGTGTCATAGGACAGATTTTTAAAAGACAGAAGGAGTTTTCTAATAACGTTTTTCGATTCAGCACTCCGTTTGCGAAACATAAATTTTTAAAGTAAAATTTTTTGTTAAACACAAGTGTCCCCCTCTCTACCAGCTAAACGGTTGTTTCTAAAAATGTAAAACAATTCACGGTGGTAGTATATACAACGAAATTAAAAGAAAAACTATCACACATAAGATGGCCCTTCAAGTTTGCGAGTAATAGTCGACCAAGTGCCAAACTTATTTGTGATTGATAAGAATATATTTACTAATATTAGATCCTTGGTAGTGCAGAGCTAAAATTTGGCATGGTCATACATACCTATTGATTGCGGTGTCAAATCTAAAAAATAAAATGGTGGAAAAAAAATTTTTTCGTGTGTTTCCCATTAACGTGAATGGGCGATGGTTTTTTTTCTAGCCGATATCATCGAGTGCGTTATCATAGGATAGCTTTTTAAAAGATAGAAGGGGTTTACTACAAACGTTTTTCGATTCAGCAATCTGTTTAGGAAACATTAATTTTTATAACGAAAAAAAATGTGGAATAATTCACGAGGGTAGCATTTACGACGAAGTGTCCCTAATCCAAAATGGTTGACATACAAGGTTCCACGCTAAAAGTGAGGCGAGCCGAAAGCCAAGCTGTAACATATTGACATTTCAGGTGTCGTTTAATAGGTTTTTGTGGGTGCTAATTGCGAAAACGACATTAAAAATATACACCTGCTTAGCTTGATATTATTATATTATTCCTTACTATAAAATTGTCGCAAAAAAACAAAAAAAAATTCGCGCTCGCTTCGCTCGCCCATGAAACACTTCCATTCTGTTATATTTAGGCCAAACTTTTTAATACATTTGTTTTTGATACTAAGTATAGTATTTGGGGATTTTAACATCAACTATGACAATATGCTTGTAGAATTAAGAAGCCAGCTGCATATTTGAACCATGCTGCTACGGAACCCTACAATGCGCGTGGCCCGACACGCTCTTGGCCGGTTTTATTATATTTTGAATGGCACGGCACAGCACGGCAGAATTTGTATTACCTTTCCTCCCTATGTTCCCAGCTTCTAGTATCACTTGTACATAAGAGGCAATGATAATACAATTTTGCCATGCCGTTTTCAAATTATAAAAAGGCCCGTTCTGCCCTCTCAAATTTCGCGTACAGCATCCTAGTTTCGCAAAATTACAGCACATGCTTTGGGGAGCTATGTTTTAGTTGCATGCAGCTAAGAGGTCGTTGCGAGTGGTACATCTCGCTCTTAGAGCTAGTCGGCTTTAAATATGCATTGGATGAGCTTCACAGGTCCAAAAAGAAGTGGGCCACGATCATACATTCTAGTAGCATTGTGTTATTTTCGCTTCACTGAATTCCGAGAGAACCTGTACGTGTTTTCACGTGGTATTGTTTGCAGGCACGAATGCTGATGCTACGTTTTCACGTGATCGACTTTCAGGTACAGAAGAGGTTTTTAGATGTTGATAATAATTTATAATGTTGTGTACAACTTTTTATATTTCACCAAACCTTACGATTTTATTTGAAATAGAGGATGTCTGGGACTTCGTTCCCGTGGAAATTTTGTTAAATCCTTCCTTATTTCTTGGCGTCGTTATAAAAGGAACCTTCGTGCCGAATTTTAGCTTTCTAGGTAAAAGGGCTTAGGCTGGGTGTGGATGAGTGAGTGAGCTGCAATTTTATAAAACATACTCATAGATAGATAGATGAAATGGGCAAAAATCTTAAACGAGTGACAATTTTTCAAAAATGGTTCACGAAAATTCAATTTGTATTCATAGATTCTTAAGAATACAACGTATTTTGATTGTAAAAATACAATGTTTTGCCTTCTGTTGCATTTAACAGCAAATAATAAAACTTGTGTCTTACGAGAAATGTGCGAGAAACAAGCTTTAACCTGTCTATTATACGATTACCTAGAATGCATATGTCAGTATCATTCTTCTAAGAATATGGAATTACATTATACAACTGTCCCTTACACGCTGTATCTTATCTATCTACCTATGCTTTTAGCATACTGCAAGATATTGTGACTCTATCTAATCATTTCTTTTGTTGTTTTTGTTTTCTTTTAAAGACAATTGTTGGTGTGATATTAGCCTTTTAAGTCTGTATTCCTGCATACCACCTTAGAGAAAGGGGCAAACTAAAAAACAGCGCTGTACGGAACCTGGTTCCACTGCAGCACAAGCTGAGCCTGTTCCCTTTGTCACAGTATTATTTAAACTTAGTACACAATTATTTGTATTTAAATAAGTAGTTTGTGAAAATTAACGATTGTTTATTTTATTTTATTTTTTTATTCTATCGCACATACTATGAGCGTATTGACATTCTTAAGTTACTTAAGCTGCTAAAACAGTTTTAAATTGTCCAAGCCTGTCTCAAGAGGCAGAAGCCTGAAGATAATGTGCCTCTGTTTTTACCTAACAATCCATTAGTGCGCTCGTAAAAAATGTAACATTACCTTTTTTAAAAGTGCTAAGCAATAAGCATTGGGTTGAGCTAAATCTGTGCTTAACGCTACCAGAAACGAGCTATCTTGTAACATGAAGAAGCTTCTTATAGTTATCGCTGAACGCTCTTGTTGTCTTAATACATCGTATACACATTTGAAATGCAATCGTTTTATGAGAAGTTACCTACGTCTTTAAAAGAGGTGATCAATTGATTAAGAAAATAATCAAATCACTATAATTTAGTTCCTTATTATACATTAAAGTTTGTTCATAAGATTCGTAACTTTTAATTTATCTCAGACACCAATTTCATCTTTATTTTGACTTATTATTTCTACTTTAAAATTACCGATATTGTCTTTACGCGTCTTTGACTTTTTTAAACAAATACTACTGTGCTTATTGAATCCGCGTTTGAATCCGTCTAATGATCACTTATAATTTTCTGATAATTTATCAATGATAATCAGTTTTAAGTGGTTAAACTCTACTGGCATAATTCTCTTTTTGCTTTATATTCTAACAAAAGATCTCTACCTACCCTCTCTGCACATGTAGAATTCACTCTCAAATCACGCGGAGGCTTTAATTTAATATCATTGGCAGATGTTGCCGACATTTGACCCTCCTAGCTTGAGAGACGAGAAAATTATGGAAATCATTTTCCAGTTTTCCAAACATTTCGATGAAGGTTTGATGATAATTTGGCAGTTTTGAGATTGAGCTATGCTTCATATTACAGATTTCACTGGCTAGTATAATAAGACCTCTTTTTAGGGTTCCGTAGTAATCTACGAACCCTTATAGTTTCGCCATGTCCGTCTGTCCGTCTGTCCGTCTGTCCGTCTGTCCGTCTGTCCGTCTGTCCGCGGGTTTCCTAAGAAACCCTTGGTACTACAGAGCTGAAACTTAGCATGATTATACATATGAATCACGCCGACAGAATTGTAGAGTAAAATCTTAGAAAAAAAATTTTTTTCGGGTGTCTCCCATAGACGTGAAAGGGTGATGATTTTTTTTTTTCTCGCCAATATTTTTGAGTGGGGTGTCATAGGATAGCATATTAAAAGATAGAAGGGGTTTACTAAGAACGTTTTTCGATTCAGCACTCCGTTTGCGAAATATAAATTTTTAAAGTGAAAATTTTTGTCAAACACAAGTGTCCCCCCCCCTCTACCTGCTAAACGGTTGTTTCTAAAAATGTGAAAAAATTCACGTTGGTAGAATATATAACGAAATTAAAAGGAAAACTATCACACATAACTTGGTCTTTCAAGTTTGCGAGTAATAGTCGACCAAGTGCCAAACACTGTTGGGATTAATAAGAATATATTTACTAATATAAGATCCTTGGTACTACAGAGCTGAAATTTGGCATGGTCATAGATATTAATTGCGCCGACAGATCTAAAATATAAAATTTTGGAAAAAAATATTTTTTTTTCGGGTGTTTCCCATACACGTGAAAGGGCGATGGATTTTTTTTTCTCGCCGATACCATCGAATTGAATGTCATAGGATAGATTTTTAAAATACAGAAGGGGTTTATTAAGAACGTTTTTCGATTCAGCATTCCGTTTGAGGAAAAAATATTTTTAAAGTGAAATTTTTTGTTAAAAACAAGTTTCCGGGGGGGACACTACCAGCTAATAGGTTGTTTCTAAAAATGTGAAAAAATTCACGGTTATAGAATATACAACGAAATTAAAAGAAAAACTATCACACATAAGTTGGCCCTTCAAGTTTGCGAGTAATAGTCTACCAAAACGTTTTTGGAATTAATAAAAAGTGAGGGGAGCTCGAAAGCCAAACTGTAACATATTGACATTTTAGGTGTCGTTAAATAGTTTTTTGGGGGTGTTTATTACGAAAATGACATCAAATTATTTTAACAGCAGGTTGATATAATTTTTAACAGTAATATTGCCGTAAAAAACGAACAAAAACAAAAAAATTCGCTTTATACTTACATTCGGTTGTATTTAGACCAAAACAAAAATTATTTCCGACATTACAAACTCTTTAATAATACATTTGTTTTTAGGGTTCCGTAGTAATCTACGAACCCTTATAGTTTCGCCATGTCCGTCTGTCCGCAGGTTTCCTAAGTAAGTAGCACAGAGCTGAAATTTGGCAAGGTCATACATATGATATTTTTTTTCGGGTGTCTCCCATAGATGTGAAAGGGTGATGAATTTTTTTTTTTCTCGCCAATATCATAACATGGGGTGTCATAGGACAGCTTTTTAAAAGACAGAAGTAGTTTTCTAACAACGTTTTTCGATTCAGCACTCCGTTTGCGAAACATAAATTTTTAAAGTAAAAATTTTTGTCAAACACAAGTGTCTACCTCTCTACCAGCTAAACGGTTGTTTCTAAAAATGTGTGTAAAAGTGTATATACAACGAAATTAAAAGAAAAAACTATCACACAAAAAACTATCACACATAAGATAGCCCTTCAAGTTTGCGAGTAATAGTCGACCAAGTGCCAAACTTAGTTGGGATTAATAAGAATATATTTACTAATATTAGATCCTTAATAGTACAGAGCTAAAATTTGGCATGGTCATACATACCTATTGATTGTGGTGACAAATCTAAAAAATAAAATGGTGGAAAAAATTTTTTTTTGTTTGTTTCCCATTAACGTGAATGGGCGATGGTTTTTTTTCTAGCCGATATCATCGAGTGCGTTATCATAGGATAGCTTTTTGAAAGATAGAAGGGGTGTACTACAAACGTTTTTCGATTCAGCAATCCGTTTAGGAAACATTAATTTTTATAACGAAAAAAAAAGTGAAATAATTCACGAGGGTAGCATTTACAACGAAGTGTACCCTAATCCAAAATGGTTGACATACAAGGTTCCACGCTAAAAGTGAGGCGAGCCGAAAGCCAAGCTGTAACATATTGATATTTCAGGTGTCGTTTAATAGGTTTTTGTGGGTGCTAATTACGAAAATGACATTAAAAATATACACCTGCTTAGCTTGATATTATTATATTATTCCTTACAATAAAATTGTCGCAAAAAAAAAAAAAAATTTCGCGCTCGCTTCGCTCGCGCATTAAACACTTCCATTCTGTTATATTTAGGCCAAACTTTTTAATAGGTACATTTGTTTATGATACTAAGTATAGTATTTGGGGATTTTAACATCAACTATGACAATATGCTTGTAGAATTAAGAAGCCAGCTGCATATTTGAACCATGCTGCTACGGAACCCTACAATGCGCGTGGCCCGACACGCTCTTGGCCGGTTTTTTAGTACTTAGAAGAAGACCATAAACTTTATTTGACTTTATTTACTAAATCAGATTTAGGTGGTCAATTCCACCCTATAACTTTTGTCTTTTTGTTACACTAGCTTTCCGCCCGGAACTTTTGGAAAATTATGAAGCCCATGTTACTCAGGGATAATGTAGCATTCTAATGGTGAAAGAACTTTTGAAATCGATCCAGTAGTTTGAGTTATTACAAATATACAAATCCTTCCTCTATACATTATACCTAGTGTAGATGTAGAAGTGTAGATACGTAGTCTGTCGGTTTACACATGAAAGCACATTAAAATATTGGTTGTAATACATAAAAGCATGAAATGAATCATTTCTTGCTCTAAATCGATATCAAATCAAAATCAAAAATACTTTATTTTCATAGAACATGCAAAGGGTTTCTTGATGAGTAGGTAATACTCAGAGACACGTGTTTGTAATACAACTGCAGCCACATACTTGTAATTAATCAAAACAGTCAAAGATGAATCGCATAAAAGTTAATTATATGTACATAGTCTTTCTCAATAAGCTTTTTGTTGACAGATAAGACAAGCCGAGCCTAAGCCAAAAGTCGCCCGTACCTTAATACAACAGCTTTACAGTACGTGCCCAACGCTTGCTGATAAACCTTTGTTGTTCTTATCTTACCTTGGCACTGGGCTTTGGATGTTACACTTAAATTAAAAATGTTACACTCCCCTAAAATGTCCTTCTTTTGTGCATTTGAGGAAGTTACGACTTCTTATTTGCTTGGTATTCTTGCTTTAAGATGCTGTAAAAACGGATTAACTTGTTTGGTGTTTTTGATGTTCTGATTATCTTGTCAGTGTTGTTAGGTTTTAGAATCTATTGTCTTTCATATAATATAAAATATGTACTTGTAATATAAATTACTGTTTTACCACAAAAATTAAAACACCACTTAGACAATGTCTAATAATGGCTTCTCCCGTACAAAAAATTACATTGTTAAAGTGTTAGTCTTATTTTTGTGGTAAGGCCCAGTATATCTAAGTGTCGTTTTAGTTTTAGTTCAAATAAGCATCAACGGGTGGCGCTAGTAGTAATTTAAAACGCGGTACCATTTGTCGCCGCAGAAAGTTAAATATAGGTATTGCGTTAGATCTTTTGTTTAATATACTTATTTTCTGACAGGAATTCCGGTTGTTTTATTTAGAATTTTTTTGCGACTTTTGTACGGATGGCCGCACATCAGGTTACCATACGCGTGCACTCCGTGCTATTGCGATAAAAGCGCTTTTGCAACAAAAATGGAGTAACCTGATGCGCTAGCCTCTGTACAATTATTACGTTTCAGCTTGTTTTAAATTTCGCCTTATACAAAGTTTTGTTTTTAAATACATTTATTCAAACAAAATTTACATAAATCCACCCTCCACACCAATCCCACTTACCTAACCATGTTTTGATAGTCTTAAGTCAAAAGGATAATCATACAAAAAGTGAATCTTTATTAAAATTTGTAATGAATTAGGATTGTTATCAATTGGTGAATGTACAGGGTCAACAGCACATCATGCTATCAGTCAAAAGGATAGTCATCAGAAAAGTGAATCTCAATATTATAATTTGTAATTTATTATGTACTATGTACTTTAAATGTACTGTGTGTGTTAAGTACTTTAAATTAGTTTGTGAAACTTTAGACGGTAATTCTACTGATGACACTAAATAACTTAATCATATTTACGGATGTTCTTCGACGACAGAAAGTAAAACAAAGACGAAGTAGATTAAGTTAATATCAGCTAACTGGCAGTAGACTATAATAATTAAGGAATTTCACCAAGTTCCGGCCCTAAATTCGATCAACCGAAATCACAAAGCGGGCAAAGTAATCATCCATCATCGTTTATTTACCTAATCGTCGCCGAATAACAAGTTAAATTAATCGCGTGGTACAAAAACAAGTGGGAATCGATGGCCAACAATCTGCGTTGATTGATCTTCAATTTTCCCAGGGAAATATTTGCTGGGTATCGTTGGTGGGATAAGGAGGCTGGGAAACTTTATTTGGGAGTGCCTTTAAGAGAGCTCAGCTATGCCAGCATACGTATCTGACGTAATTCCCTTTTCCCTACTTAATATTATAAATGCGAAAGTAACTCTGCCTGTCTGTCTGTCTGCCCGTCTTTCACGCCTAAACTACATAACCGATTTTGATGAAATTTGATACAGAGATAGATTAGAGCCTGGGAAAGGACATAGACTACATTTTACCCCACAGTTCGGCACGATATAACTTGTAGTCCTCGCGGACGGAGCCGCGGACGGAAAGCTAATATTTTTATATTTTTTAAATATAACAATTGACGGCTTGTTTGGTCGAGTGGTAGTGGCGCTGCCTCTTGATCGAAGGGTCTTGGGTTAAATCCCCAGTTTACCCAGTTGGGGCAAACATTTGTGTAAAAAGCAGCAGCTCTAGCAGGATAACGACAAACTCGCGCTCGGCTCACGTTGAAACTTCACTTTGATTGCGCGAGGTTCCCGCGCAAAGGCTTGCTCGCCCTATGGCGTTGTCAATGTTGACATTTTGGCATAGGACCGCAGTGTTGTCGCGGCGCTGTCACTATCGTACTCGGCCTGCAGATGTGTGTTATCGGGTCATGGTTGTTTGTGTCTGTCTTTTTGAACGTTCCGAGGGACCCACGACACAAGGGAAAACTTTAGTGTTGGCCTTTGAGAGTGTAGCGTTTATTTATTACTAGTTTTTCGCCTGGGACTTCGTTCTCGTAGAAATTCGGGAAAATCATGTACCCTATGTTCATCACGGATAATGTAGGATTCGAATGATGAAAGAATTTTTCAAATCGGTCCAGTACTTTCGGAGCCTATTCAATGGAAACAAACAAACAAATAATAAAATCTTTCCCCTTTATAATACTCGTAAGTATCATTTATTTATTATTGTTAGAATGACCTCGTCATGAAAAAAATATCTCAAGCATGTATGCTACCCTCCAGGTCTGACTGCAGTTATCTCACTAGACTACACGATACTACAATTTAAAGATGCACTACGCTACTATACGCTACGCGACATTCTGTTGCAGCATTAGTGTAGAAAGACTTCGATTAACAATACTTCAACTAGACAAGGGGTCACACATAAAATTGAAGCTAAATGATGTCTGCGTAATAGTACATTGTTACTTTAGGGGTGAAAGCAACTTATTTAAGTCCCGAGATGGGGTTTGGCGACCGAGCGTAGCGAGGGAGCTAATAGTTCGAGGGACTAAATAAGTCTTTCACCCAAGGTAAACACTGTGCTTTTCATTACGAATACAAATAAAGTAAAAATAAAAACATGAATAAGCTGAACTCATTGCTTCTATGCGAAAGTTACAAAACTCTACAACTCGAAAAAACAAATAAAGACCGGAATGTCACTATGTTATGTTACGCCTATTATGTTTTTTTTCTGTGGCTGGTCAGCTATTCAGCCATTATTTTTCATTTTCATCATTGAAAAAAATTGAAAATATTTTGCCAAAATCTATCTTATTTTAAAGAAATAGTTAAAAGTAAATTATTATAAAGTAATTTAAAAAAGTATTCTTTAATTAATACTTAACTATTATTTCAATTTTACATCGCAATGTAATAGAGTGGCTGTATAGGAAGTTGGAACATGTTTTTTTAATAATTAATTTGACAGCTGTCAGTTGAAAGAGATTCTCCCTAGGCCTGAAAAGTATTTCTTTCAAGCCGCTCCGTAGGCAACTTCAGACCTACTTTCTGAGTATGAGTACTGAAAAAAAGTTTTACAACAGTTTTTAGTTTAACTCAATTACAAACATGGCACCTGGCTATAAAGTCACAAATAATATAAATAACAAAATAAGAGCCGCGTCACAAGTGAGCTATTGTTTATCTAGATGTATTTTTGCGCCTTTCCGTTATCTAGTTAACAAGATAAAAGCTGTGTAGGAAGTGCTTATAAGAAGATTATTTGCTTAACTGGCAATTTTCGTCTTATTTTTCCACTGGATCTAAAAATGGGATTAAGTTATTATTTTTATTCTTTTTAGTAGCTTTGATACGCCTGGAGATAAGATGAATTAACTCTTGATTCTATTAATAATGATCTTCATTTGTGATAATTTTACTTTTAATATGTATTCATTCTTTTCAAAGCTTAATATATAAGTACCTGATTTGATTATATTACATCTTGTATTCAAAGTCTTAAGATGTAAGCAGCAAATTTAGGATTCCTGAAAAAGTAAATAAAAATTAAGCACCGAAAATGCCATGAAAATAACACGCACCGAAAAATACACGGTGCTAAGCCTCACAGGAGACTTCAAAAACAAAAAGAATAACGGACTCTTTTTGTGTATTTTGTTTTATTTCCGTATTACCTGTTTCTGATATACAGGGCTTTAGGTAAATCTCTTTCAACCTCTCGGGTGGTTAATCAGTCCATGAAACTGAACAACTTCCCCAAGGAACATAAGCCAAAATATGAAAAAAAAATTTGATCTCTCATACAAAATGCGCTATATGATGATGAAGTTTGTATGGGAACTCAAATTTTTTTTTCGTATATTGTCCTATTATCCTTGGGGTAGTTGTTCAGTTTCATGGACTGATTAAACACCCAAGAGGTTGAAAGAGATCTACCTAAAGCTCTGTATAATGATGACCCCAGTCACAAAATCTTGCTTCAAATGCAAAATGAATTGAAAAATAGTATATTGTGCAACTCGGTAATAAAAGACGGATTTTAAGCGAGGGCCAAAGTTGGATCACGAGCAAATGAAGGATTCTAAATAAGCGAGTGATTCAAGTTTTAGAATCCTGAATGACGCGAGTGATTCATAGCCCTCGATGAAAATCCGTTTTGTTCAAGAGTTGCACATTATATTTTATACCATGACCTCGAAGAAAAAGAAAGATTTAAGCGCTGCGCAAGGAGTTTGAATTTCGAATTCTTTGCGATAGAGGTCGTATGTCTATACATTGGAGTGTTCGAAAAGTGCTCTTTTTTTCGTGTTTCGCGGAAGCAAAAGAATCTTTTTGGGTTCTAAGTTCAAATACCAAAACTGTGACTAAAAAAGCTCTAAAAAGCTTCTTTTTCACTGAAAATTGGGGATAAAGAGCTCTTTTAGTCACAGTTTTGGTATTTGAATTTAGAACCCAAAAAGATTCTTTTGCTTCCGCGAAACACGTAAAAAAAGAGCACTTTTTTTGTCAATTTTGTTGTTTGTATTTCGAACACTCCAATGTATAGACAATATAGACATACTACCTCTATCGCAAAGAATATTCGAAATTCAAACTCCTTGCGCAGCGCTTAAATCTTTCTTTTTCTTCGAGGTCATGGTATAAAATATAATGTGCAACTCTTGAATAAAACGGATTTTCATCGAGGGCTATGAATCACTCGCGTCATTCAGGATTCTAAAACTTGAATCACTCGCTTATTTAGAATCCTTCATTTGCTCGTGATCCAACTTTGGCCCTCGCTTAAAATCCATCTTTTATTCCAATATACTATTTTTCAATTCATTTTGCATTTGAAGCAAGAATTTGTGACTGGGGTCATCATTATACAGAGCTTTGGGTAGATCTCTTTCAACCTCTCGGGTGTTTAATCAGTCCATGAAACTGAACAACTTCCCCAAGGAAAATAGGTTAAAATAAGAGATTTACCTAAAGCCCTGTATATCAGAAATAGGTAATACGAAAATAAAACAAAATACACAAAAAGAGTACGTTATTCTCTCAGGATGCGATCCTTCGACTCCTCGCCTACGATCTGTTAACTTAACCACTCGGCCAAAAATACAAAAAGACTCTCTCAAGTTCACTTCGTGGTTTCGAACCCTCGACCTGTTGCTCTGGCAACTTCACCACTCGACCAAACTGACTACTTTCAATGCAGCGAAATAGTCTATCGGTATTTGCGCGCTATGTACGAATAATCGTTGACATCGTTGACATCTTTCACAGAGATAAAGTTATATTTTACCATAGGGCTGTCATTCGTCCAGGTTTCCACCCATACTTCAAAGTGCACAACGCCGCTATAGAAGTCTTCACTTCAAAAAAGATGGCAACCTTATCGTACGCATTTTCGATCAGCATCACGTGACCGTCACGTGTCCTGACGCGAGTTTAACATTTTGCCCCATACTTAAAATTAAAGTGCCCAGCGCCGCTAAAGAAGTTTTCACTCCAAAAAATAAAACATCCTGGTAATCAAGGAGCGTTATTTTATAGCACAAGTTAAAGACACTCAAGAAAACATGAGTTGAATTAAAAACTTTTCTTTTTACATGTTAATGCAATAAAAACGGTAAAAAGTTGGAAGGGCCAGTCCAAATTATCATGCTTGACTGCTCTTGCGATTAAAGATTTTTTTTAAATTAATTTTATAAGTACAATAAACGCCCCATGCTCAAGGGCACACCTTAAGATTTGGTTTATAGAATGAGAAGCATACAAAAACAGACACATGTACCTATAAATACATCTACCATTACTCGAAATCAAAGATTGGCTCTTTACCGCAATGTGAAACACGGGACACGAACTCGATACCGTAGAAAATTCACTACTTCTTTCACTAAATCGGTCATTTCATATAAACGATACGAAGGTAATGCTTTGTCCATAAGCCAGAACTAAAGGTATATTTTTTCGATTGTCCAGTATCTAATCTTTCCTCTATGCAGACTAGGCATGTGCGAAATCCGTTAATCAGTGCCAGGGCCGGCCGCTGCCAATCGTACCTCGTCCCTTTCAACGCCCCGTCAGCGTCAGAGCGTCACAGATCTTCGTTTGTTTTTTAACACTGTCGCCTTTGACGTCGCATGCCTCAGATTCACGACATCGCTGCAAGGTAAACCAACGTGATTGGTGGATTGGATTGCTGCTAGACTGACGGTTCGTTCGCTTCCGATGTTTGAAGGTGGGATTTGAATTCTGAACGTGATTTTGGCCGTGTGACAAAAGTTTGGGAAATCGGGCAGGTGGGTGATACATAGCTCGACTACATCAAAGTACACACGGCAGCACATCAGGCTATATAATTGACCTTGATTTGGCTCTTATCATGCTCGTACGAGTAGTAGAGCTGGCTTTCGTAGTGAAAATGGGTAACCTGACGCGCTGCTAGAAGAGCTGTTCCGTTTGGCAAAAGATGGGTATGGACAAAAATATGTGAAGCTGGCAATTTATCTCTAGTAGTGGAGAAGGACGCGAAGGTTTGTCTATGTTTAAAGTCATAATTGCTTTTTAAACTTAAAAGGTATACACATTTTATAATAGTGAGGGTGTAAAAGTCTGAATTTGCGAGCTTAAAAGTAGGTTTGTCTTCTTAAATTTAAAAGTGATTTTAACTGCGAGGAGGGCTGGAGTTTTTGACGCGAAAAAATCTTATTAAAGTTAGATAAGTCTGACAGTCTGTCTGTAATAACATTATAAAGAACAAAGGTTTGATTGTTTGTTTGCATTGAATAGACTCCGAAACTACTGGACCGATTTCAAAAATTCTTTCACCATTAGAATGCTACATTATCTCTGATGAACATAGGCTACATAATTTTTCCGAACTCCCACGGAAACGCAGTCCAGGGCGAAATGCTAGTCATTCATATCCCGCTATTCCAGTTAATCTACAATATTTTTTCTGCTTAAAAATAAAACTGAGTATGAAATATTAAAGTTGGAAAACTATACTGGGAAAAGAGTCAGAGCGTCTAGAAATCTGTGATGTAATCCCAGCAATCTCAAGCCTGATAAAAATAAAGGAAGCCGACAGGACGTTGAGTAAGGCGGACGTTGGTGCAACTTCCAATAATATAAAATTCCGAGGGAACCCAGTTTGGTACTCCATATTTACGCATCTTGTTATGGTTTGTTACTCAATATTCGATGTTCTTTTGATTTACTTGATAGTTAGGTTTGAGACTTGTGAAATTTCTTAAGGATCAAAATACATATTGGGTACATCTTATTACCTACTAAATGGAAACCCCCAACATTTAGGGCCTTACCACAAAAAATCAAATTAAAACTTCGACGATGTTAAAATACGGCTGTATGGACTTAGTTTCCTCTGCCTTTCCCAATAGGGATAAATTAAACAATAACAAAATTACATAATTTTATGAAATTAACTAGGACCAAGAATCACCTAGACTTGACATACGCGTACACCCGGAAGGGACAGCAATAATATAACGGTCAAATTTCGAATACCTTTCAAAGCCTTCACTCGAGTTACTTTTGGCGCCTACTGAATATGGTAGTATTACTATAACCTAAAAAATTACAAAACAGATATTCGAATTTCAAAATATCTGCCAAATATTATCGTGCACCATCACCATCCTAGCGTTCGATTAAAAAACTAATCGAAATCGTCCCATTCATTTAGGAGCTACGATGTCACAGACAGACAGATACACAGAAACACACGTCAAACTAATAACACCTCTCTTTTTTATTATTTACATCGGGGATTAAAAATCTTAAATTTTGTATTTGGAATAGGGATGTTGACAGTGTTTGATTTTATGAATTCTTGTATGTGAAACAAAAAATAATGCTAGAAATATATTAATATCCGAAAACAGCATTAAAATTGGTTTATAAATGCAAAAGTTATTGGCATTTATATTATCGTAAGGACTAGCTATCTCGTCTTGTGGGGAGAGCTAGCTATCTCGTTTTTACCTACGCAAACAAATGGCGGTGACGTCACATGCCTGTAAGTGCATCCCTTTTTCGTTGTTTGACAGTTTCCCCCTCTATTGAAATTTAATAGCTTGTAACTTTTTTATTTCTCAATAGTTTTCAAAAATTATTTCGGTTTTGGGTTTTGGATTCAGTTCCTTTTTAAGATAAACAAAAAAAAAAATAGTCAACATCCCTATTGTAATTGAAACATAAGTCTAATATTAAAAATCGCTTTCTTGTTATAACTACATGCTTTTATTTTGTTTTCTAATGTTCGGTTGCAGAAACGTTCATTAAAGTAAAAGCTTCTTCTAACGTCATGTCGTCCTTGTTGACGTCATTAAGATGGAAAGTGACAGTATGATATTTAAAGCATCCCTATCATCATCAGCCCATATTCGTCCCCACCGAGGGGCACGGGCCTCCCTTCGAAACACGAAGGGGTTTTAGGCCATAGTTCACCACGCTGCGGGTTGGTGGACCGCTCGTCTTTCGAAAATGAATTTTCTCGGACAGGCGGGTTTCATCACGATGTTTTCTTTCACCGCTAAGCAAGTGATAATTAGAAATCCGTACATAAATCTGTAAAGACGAATTTAGTGGTACAGGTCCGCACCAGGATTTGAATCCGCGGCCTTCCGATCACAAGTCTGGCTCATTACCAACTGGGCTATCACAGCTTCCCTAACTGTATATCTGGGCCTACGTATAGACAGACACCTTACATTTATACACCAAATTGACCACATTAAAAAGAAATTGTCATCATTAATAGGATCGCTGAAAGGTATGACTAGATGCATTCCGCGAAATATACGGTTTACAATTTATAATTCGTTAATCAAGTCCCATTTACTATACTTGATAGAGGTCTGGGGAACTGCTACTAAATCAAAAGTCAGTGAGCTTCAAATATGCCAAAACAAAATAATCAAAACTTTATTTCAATACCCCTACCGGACGCCCACTTGTAAGATTTACAAAGAAACCGGTCTCATGAGCATTAGGCAACTATATGTTTACCACACCTGCATACTGGTTCGAAAAGTACTTAATAAACAGATACACACATCTATCTCCCTCACACAAGCAAAACACGTTATGAAGCGGGTAACACGACGCGGTAGTTATATTGTTACACCAAAAATTAGAACCAATTATGGTAAGCGAATGTTTACTTTCAAGGGAGCACAACTTTTTAATCATCTACCTTCTGACTTAAAAAATATTGACTCAGATCGAGTTTTTAAGGCAAAACTAGCTGCCTATGTAGCTCAAAATGTAAATTTGGTGTAATGTTAATTTTGATGTAGGTATTGTACCCAGTTATTAACTTTTGTACGGCCTTATAACTGCATAAACATGTTATTTGTGGTTTCTTATGTAAGTGACGCCATGTCTTGAATAAGAAATAAAGATCTTTAAACCTAACTGTGGATATTTCTGCAACTGAGTGAAAATGTCAGAGAAATCAAAAAAATCTGCTTGAAATCTTCCACGTGACCAAATCCTTTCGTTCCAGATTTCTGTCAGTTATCTTATCCTATCCAACTTGTTTATTTGTGATTTAGACTGGTGACATGTTTCATCCCTTTCATGTCATCTAACCAAAGAAACAGATTTGATAAAAGACTTTCCCCAGGTTTTTTTAGGATTCCGGACAACTTGAATATCATGTTTTTCGATAAATGCAAAACGGTAGCATTTAAATATTTAGCTTCTGTATTTTTTTGTAGCTTATTAATTTAGTTTTGATAAAGTTTTAAATATAACTATTTTATTCTTCGAGCGTGTGGTATTTAGTTCAGAGTTGTTATATCCGCAATCTTACCTACCAGCAGGCCGAGTACGATAGTGACAGCGCCGCGACAACACCGCGGTCCTATATCAAAATGTCAACATTGACAACGCCATAGGGCGAGCAGGCCTTTGCGCGGGACCCTCGCGCAATCAAAGTGAAGTGTCAGTGTGAGCCGAGCGCGAGTTTGTCGTTATCGTGCTAGAGCTGCAGGTCATCTATTATACTAATCATGGCGTCTTAATCTTAATGACAGTTGAATGACAATTTATCCGTTCAGGTGTCAAAATTCAGAACTACCGAAACTTCATACACTTGATGACAACCGCCTTGACCTGGAGCGCGTCCCCCAACTGTTCAATAAGTTGCCAACTACCTAGCAACTTAACGTTCAGTTGGCAATGGCGCCCCCAGTCAAGGTATCTGTCATCGATTTTAAGAGAAATGAATGTTATGTTATAATGAAATATTTATTTATATATAACTACACACACACACCCACACACACACACACATACCCACACACCCACACCCATACACACACACACACATACACACATACACTTTGCATGCCTAAATTGTTCTAGCATAAGAATTGTATCTAAGAGAAGAGCGGGGCCCCCTGGCACAGGCATTCTCATGCCTAAAAGGAGACCCCTGCCTATTTATACGAAGAATATGTGAGACATAAATAAATTATTTTAGTTTTTTTTTTTGAAATGGAATTATTTATTTGCTTTAAACATGGTCGGAATGTGTTAAGAATAAAATATATCCATATAAGTATCACATGTTTAACCTATTACGGAATGAAAAATTTTTGTCATCAAAGCGTAAAATACAAATGAAATTAACAATCTAAATGGAGAATATACAAATAAACAATTAATTAGTTAATGTCCAGAATAATGAAGGAATGAATGAATGAAAATACTTATTTCAGACCAACAAGTCCATATTTTATTAGTAACAAGAATCTTATGACTATGTTAGTAAAATTTAAAATTAGTAGAATTTAAAATTAACATTGTTCAGCACATGTGGGGATGACCAATGCTTCAGTATTGGACCGTCCACTCTGTCCGCAATGACCCTCAGGAGCCTGTTAGTACTACACTTAATGCGAGACCACAGGGAGGCTACTTGTTTGCGCAGAATGGCCTGGAAGCCATCTGTACTGTGGTCTACAAACATCCCAGACGCACTGCAGCGCCAGTGCAGCCCCCTGAAAGTATTATTGTACTGGACACGCAGAGCATTGTAGGATTTTTTGGTGCAATTGCTCCACAGGCTGCACGTGTACAATGTTTGGCAATAACTTTTGAAAAGTGTGATTTTCACATCACGTGAGCAGCGTGCAAACCTGCGGGATAGCATATTACCTCACCGACAATGCTCTGCGTTCCCTGTTAACATCAACATCGTCTGTCAAACGCTCAGTGACCCAGTGGCCCAAGTACTTAAATTTAGAAACTTGCTGTAAAACTGTACCTACCATTTAATGTTACTGGAGGAACTGGGTAAGTTTTAGTCCCAGCTTTGAAAACCAGCAGTTCGCTCTTTTTAACATTGTACTTGAGCCCATGGGCCAATGCATATTTTTCGCAAATGGACAATAGTATCCTAATGGAGTTGATTGATGGGCCCAACAGCACCATGTCGTCCGCGTAGCTGATATTGTTAATAAAGCAACCATCCACCGAGCACCCGACACCCGCTCTGCTGAGCTCCTCAATCAGTCCATCAATGTAAATATTAAATAGGCTAGGAGAGGTTAATCTCCCCTGCCTTACCCCACAAACCATTTTATATTCATCTGAGCATTGGCTATTCCATCTTACAAAATTACTTTGGTTGTCATACCAGTATTTAAATAATTTAATTATTTCTACAGGTAACTCAGTATTGAGCCTCATTTTGTTCCAAAGGACATTATAAGAAACCATGTCAAAAGCCTTTGACAGGTCCAAAAAGCATGTGTACACAGGCGTCCCTGTATCGGTGTAATACTGGACAGTATGCTTGTGCCTTAAGCATCCACCACCGAGCACCCGACACCCGCTCTGCTGAGCTCCTCAATCAGTCCATCAATGTAAATATTAAATAGGCTAGGAGAGGTTAATCCCCCCTGACTTACCCCAAAAACCATTTTATATTCATCTGAGCATTGGCCATTCCATCTTACAAAATTACTTTGGTTGTCATACCATAAATTTAATAATTTCTACAGGTAACTCAATATTGAGCCTCATTTTGTTCCAAAGGACATTATAAGAAACCATGTCAAAAGCCTTTGACAGGTCCAAAAAGCATGCGTACACAGGCGTCCCTGCATCGGTGTAATACTGGACAGTATGCTTAAGGCACAGTATTGCAGATTCAGTGGATAGCCCAGGTCGGAAACCGAACTGGGCATCCTGCAGCGAGACGTTAATAGGTATCATTGTCATTATTTAAGTATCTTTATCATTAAAAAATTCTCCTACACTATAATAGCATTTATCTATTAGCCAGTCACTTAGTCTTCTAATGAAAAGTCTATCAGGTAGTTGTCTTAATTTTGCTGGAATCTTATTATATATCGTAACAGTAATGACATAACAATTCCTTGAATAATATGTGGTCCTACGGGGTGGCAATACTAATTGTGTAGGGAGGTTTAGATAATTCTGAATTTTGCCACCTGAACGGATGAAGTCGTCACAATTTTCATTCCACCACCATTGATTATGAAATAGACGCAAAGTTTACGCAACTATTTGAACAACTCTATTTGCCTGACGAATTGTATGCTTTGAACCCTCAGATACTGAACGTTTGGAAAGATTTATAGTAGATCTCGCCTGGTCATTAGCAGATCCCGTGCATTCCCGTGCAGATTCCTTTTGAATCCCGCAAATTACGTGCAATTCCGAAACTGTTCCATGTGACCTAAAGTTCACAACATTTGATATTTCTGCGTCGTCGTATTTAACGTTCGCTTACCAGACGAAGTTTGTGGAGTAATTTAAATTGTAGTGAAATGTTTGTGCAGTCAGTTACTCAGTTTAGCACATCCTTTAGTCTAACATAACTTGAGCTCTGGTTTTTAGACTGACTACACAATGTTCTCGTTTAATGAAATACTTGTGCGCGAACCCATAAGTTATCTTGCTGTTAGGTGATCTTGAAGTAGAGAAAATCTGGATCTGATACAATCAACTAACCCAAACAACTTTCTAGGAACAAAATTTAACGTCACAGCAAAACGTTTGTATTTTTATGTTAGAAAATTCTTGGCTTGGAATGATTTCCAAAACTTTTTCTTATTTTTGAAGTCACCTTTGAGATTGTCATGAGTGTACCTAATTAGAAGCCCCAAACCCCGTTAAATTAAAATTACAAAAAAATTTATTTGTACCTATCTCTACTAATATAAATACATATGAAATTGTGTTTGTTTATTAAATGCGTCCTTCACGTTGAAACAGGGCCCGATTCCGTAACTTAAGTTGTGTGTAGATGGAATGGAGGCCATTTTATTATGGATAGTTCGTAATTTTGCCACCTGAATGGATAAAATGGCGACCATTCCATCGACATACAAGTTAAGTTACAGAATCGGGGCCCAGTGCAACGGATCGAGCTGATTTTTGCACGAAAGTAGAAGAAGATTATTGTTTTTCAATGGCTGAACAGTTGTTTTATGTTAAAATATAATACAGAATAAATTATCGGTACTTTAAGACCAATAACCAAGTTATTGACTAATATAAAACACGTGTAACGTCCACTTAAAATAAAACTCTTTACATCAAGATCCCCAAAGTATCTACTGATGTCAGAAAACCAGACACATTGCGACATCTATCACATTAATAATTTATTGAACTTTGATGACCGCCCATGTATAGATACATTACCTTTGAGAATAAAATCGTGATATAAAGTAGCCTTTTGCGAACCTCTTTCGAGAGTCTTGGTACTAAGTCTGCCTTGATGTATAAGTAATGAGAGTTTCGGCTCGCCCAGGGGAAAGTATCCGACTTTTATAAACACGTCGGAGAAAAGTCGAGCCGTTTGGGAACAAAAATAGACGTTAGATCTATCGGTCATTATGTAAGCTCTAAAAGCGGAGGATTTAATCATTTTTGGACCCCGACAAAAAAGGGGTGTTTTAAGTTTGATATGTGTATCTGTATGGCTGTGTTTCTGTCTGTGGCATCGCAGCTCCTAAACGAATGGACCGATGACGATGCGGTTTTTTTGTTTGAAAGCAGATGAAATCGAGATTGTTCTTAGCGGTATTTGATCAGAATTGGTTATTAGCAATCGACTGTCAGGGGTGATAATTTTTATTTTATTTTAGAGTTATTTGTTGTTGTAAATGAATACATTGGCCACCAACCCGCATAGGGCCAGCGTGGTGGACTATGGCCTAAATCTCCTTCGTGTTTCGAAGGGAGGTCCGTGCCCCTGGGTGGGGACGTATATGGGCTGGTAAAAAAAATGAATACACATTTTACTTGAAAAATATAAATATTCGCGTCGGCCGGGAATTGAACAAACAACCTTAGATCAGTAGGCAAGGTCATAGTCATTACTGACTGATTCATACATTAATGAACATTTAACGCCTATTTAATCAGATATTCTGAAACACATTTTTGTTTTTCCCTTTCCCTTTCCAAATACAACGGGAGCGACACAATTTTTTTACGACAATATTATTGAACATCAGTTCTTTCTATATCAATCTTGAAGGGTCCTGGATAAGATCAAGCCAATCCATTATTCGTTGCCACCATATCTGGAATAGCCCCAATAGGATTAAGGCTTCACCCTATTAGATACAGTTTTACTGTTCTTTTGTTTTATGATCGTATTTTTCCGATAATGTATTGAAAGTGGCCACAAAAAGGTCTTTACCACTTATGAAAATATTTTGGCATATTTTTTACGCGAGGGACTTAAGGCTATAAATTATTGTTTAAGATTTACGAGTTGTTACTGAATCAGTGTAAAAGGCTTGTGAATAAAATAATAGGTGAATTTCGCCAGGGAAAAGATACTTCCGGGCACTTAAAAGCACTTTTAACGAATGTTCAACTGTAATCTTTAGATGGTTTTGAATATTTCATAATTTAAAAGCGGCGGTGCTTACAAACGTCACCTTTCTAATTTTTCCTTTGGGTTTCATTTAATTAAATACATCCTGAGCAAAACCCTTAACATAATAATCTGTAGTCATAAAATCTTATTGCTCTATAACTCTATAATTTAAAATTGTAAAATCACCCCCAACATTCGATTTACTTACAACTTTAAAACGGCTGAACCAATTATGATCAAATATATCTAAGAAACATGTCGATTACGTCAGCTTTCAAAAAAAACCGCATCGAAATCAGTCCATTCGTTAAGAAGCTACGATGCCACAGCAGACACACAGATACAGAGACATACAGATACACACGTCAAACTTATAGTATCCTTTTTTGTCGAAGATTAAAATCCGTCAAATTCACCTGCTTGCGGTGCACCATGCTGATCAACGGACGAAGCTTTGTCGTACTACAACCTGTGATGGAACTCGTCTGGGGTCGTACAATAAAACACTGCAATCACTGTATAACGACCGTTTATTTGTAAAATCTTTTAGTTCTAAAATTACTGTAGTACTATGCGGTTTGTCCGGTGGCGGTTGTCTCTGCGCAACTTAGTTTTTAAAACCATTGACTCAAATTTTCCATAGGTAAACAAAACTTATATATTTATCCGAAAAAAACAATTTAAAGCACACTTTTCACGTCAAAGACCTTAAACGTGCCAAAGGGCACGGACATCAAGTCTGGGGATGCAAAATTAACTGTATATAAAAAAAAAATATTTACTTAATTCTGATAAATATACTCTGACAGTGGCAAAATCACGAATGTGGACCCTACTTTTACCAAAAATAGAATAGAGCACAACCCGCTAGTCAAGTTACTCAAAATGGCGGTAAACCTCACTTTGACAGCGATTCACGTTGGTTTACCGTCACTTTTGAAGGTGTGAACCTTGACGGTGACGTCATCTGAGTGACACTACTTTGCAGGTATGGATCTAATATCACTATTCTAGTAAGCCTTGCAGGTTGCAGGCACTACCTGTAACGAATTTATTTAGGAATATGATGACATTTGTCTGTATTTTTTGCAAACCATTATTACCTATCACTGGTCAAGATTGGGGTCAAGAGTTAACCCATCTCATAATAAAAAGAAAAAAAATGTGATGGTCCCATAGTAGTGGATAATTTGAGAATTGTTTGGCTAGACCAAAATTAAATAGCAGAATGAAACTTTTAAATAAATAAAAATAAAAGTTTTAATAGTTGTTTCTGTAATTGCAAGGCAGTGTTTTAAATCTGGTGTTATTTTTAAAAACAAATGTTTATGCTTCATTGATTGCATTAGTTTTATTCAAAATATTTTCTGGAAGCAAAAATTCTGGAAAATTTATTTCATTATGAAATTTCGAAGAACTCCAATGGGATTTTCCGAAAATCTAACTCACTTAGGTTACGTAAATTAGTCTGAGTAGGTAACTACCTAAGTACCTACCTCGTGATTCGTGAAAACCCTAGAGATTCTACTATAGTAGTGATACTCGGATGTACAGGTACACAGAGCGCCTATTCCACTAAAATCAATGGAGTCTCATTGGCGGTAAAATGATAATAGTGACCACACATCATCTGTTCAGGCGTCGTTCCAACCTGTCTAAACCTCATACATTTGATGACAGATAACTTGACTGGCGACGTCATCGCCAACTGAATTTCAGTTGTGGCGCCGTTGATCGGGGCGGTGATCAAATTTTACCACCTGAAGCGATAAAATGTTCATCATTGTCATCCACCCATCATTGAGACGCCATTGGGCGTTTTTTCACTTGGCGGCACGTCACCGGCGCCGGGAACGGCCCGGCTGCCAGAAAAGCAAAAGTGTATGAAAATATATGGGATTATTTTTCATTGACCGACGCCGGCGTCGACACGGCGATGATTCTCACCGGTGCCGTCGCCGGCCTGCGCCGTGATACCAAGCTTTCCAATCGCTGCCAAACCGGATGGCAAATCGTCAAGTGGAAAAACGCCCATTGATTAGTGGAATAAACGCTCAGAGCTTTCCTAATCCTGTCTATTTGAGAACTTTATCTAAACGAAATAAGGTTGAAATTGGAATAAAATTTGGTTCTACAGGTCGTACTTGTGTTTTGCATGAGTGGGAAAACGTTGCTGTTTCCACTGCAAATATGCTGCAGCAATATCGCAAATGTTGGAATCATGTGGGTTTGTTACGCTTACGCAGTTTGTAGTTTGGTAGTTTTCGTGTTCAATTCTAAACTAATGTTTATTTCGATGTTTCGTTTACAGATTTCTACTATGTACCTAATACTCACAAAAGGAATTATTCCTCTTACAGAACACCCTCCTCCAACATCGTCTTCCATGGGTAACCTGGAAGGCACTGAACCGAATCCGAGCAGGTTTTGGCGGTGCAGGGAAACCGTAACAAGTGGGGCTTCTCACACAACGACCGCTGTGACTGCAGCGCCTCAAAGACCATGGTTTCCTTTCTACCCTGTAATCTGCACATTTCATGATCTGTATGCGGCAAAACAAAAAGCTGTAGAACTGGCCATTTACTGGGTCGATCTGCATTTAGTGTTCTTTTACCGACCCGAAAAGAAGAAGAAGAAATGATCATAAATGCTCATCATCATTCTTCTGTTCTTCCCAGTTCATTTATGATAATTTCAAATTCCTTTTAAGGTCATGTTAACGTCATATTATGATCGTGAGTTTGTTTCACCATAAACGTCATAATGAAAGATGCCCGTGCAAAAACGAACCTGAGTCAATGTAGAGGTAGTGTTGTGTGATTATTATTAAAGAAAGTGATAATTAATGACAAATTCATTATACATAAATCCGAAAAGACAAATATAGAGGCGCAGACTTGCTCAAGATTTGAACCCTCAACCATTAGATTATAAATCTGGCTCATTACCAACTGGACTATCACTGCCGCCTGTATGCAAACTGATAAAACCTTCCTCACTCGTTTAACGCTACACAATTATTGAAACCTAAGTCCCAACGATCCCTAAACGCATCAAACTAAATTCAGAGTAACCCAGACGAACGGCAAGCCTGTCACCTGACCCAATTCATCTGGTTCCGTACAGTGTTATCTATGTAGCGGGCACTGACAACATTGGACCTTTGATTTAGTGGCACGGATCCACAGCTCGCTCTTTTCAATATTTATGATGACCCATGCTCAACAAATCGTTTCATACCCCAAAATTTATTATTCTCTATTCTGTACACATGGGAATACTGTCAGCATAAGATTTGAAATGTGGGCTGTGTAAAATCGAAAAAAAAAGTTTTAAATCAGTAGAAATCCAGACAACTATTCAAATGTTATAAGCAAATTGACTGGCCTGATAGCTTAGTTGGTAATCACAAACTTATTTCGGAGAGTATTCGGAAGTACTTCGGAGAGTATGCATAGGAGCTGCATTAGCTCATTCCACCTGCTTCCTTCTATACGACACACTGCGGGGTACCACCTTTGTCAAAACCCCGCGGATTCGCGCTGACCACTTTTCATCACCTTTAATGTTACGCACTGCCAAGGAATGGAATTACCTGCCCGCGTCTGTTTTTTTCCGAGCTCATATAACCCGAATCTCTTTAAAGTTCGACTGAATAGGCTTCCTCTGGGTGAGTTTGCAACATCCTCGAACGCATTTTCGCCCTTGAGCTAGACTGTGGTGAAGAGCGAACCAATAGTTAATAAAAAAATAATAGAGTTACTTGTTACTTTTTTACATTATAATTTCCCTTGTCCCAACTTTAAAGTCTCGGTATGTGTACCTTATAAAACTTCATAAACCAACTTGCATGCATATTATATTATTAATGGAGCTGGTACGCTCGTACGAGTATGTAAAAGTTTTCATTGCCTTAAGCGGATAGAAAAATAAACTGGGATGCAAGCTGCAAAGTTATTTTATCAGTTCTAACGTACAACTAGCAAGCCAGCGCGTTTTAAATTGGGATGTGTAGGGTTATTACAACTTAGGCCTGTATCACAGAAGGAGACTCGTCTTGATCTATGCTTAAGTATTGGTTGTCTTTTTCTCTCACGGATGACTATTAAAATGACACAGACGAGTGCTGCTTAAGTATACATCAGAGTCTGAGTCGCGTTCTATAATATGGACCTTAGAGTGAAATAAAATAAATGGCATTATGCATATAAATGTCCGGAACGCAACGCAGACCACAGACAAAGGTGTATGGAATAGTCTTATCTTATCTTATCTTATGTAGCCATTATGTGTCCCACTGCTGGGCAAAGGCCTCTCTCCGTTCCCTCCATGACTCCCTATCTTGTGCTTCCTGCGGCCATGCCTTACAAAAGGCGTCCAGCTCGTCTCGCCATCGTCGTCTCGGTCTGCCACGTAGTCTTCTATCGGTCGGTGGCTTCCACTGTGTGGTGGTCTTTGCCCACAATTCATCCGGCATGCGGCAGACGTGGCCTGCCCAATCAAACTTTAGCTTAGCCGCAGTATGTGTCACATCAGCAATTTGGGTTTTAGAGCGCAGTACGGTGTTTCGGACCCTGTCGATCCGTTTTAGACCCAACATGCTGCGCTCCATGGCTCTCTGGCAAACCGCGAGTCTGGACCTTTGAGCTTCCGTCAAAGACCAAGTCTGAGCTCCGTAGGTGAGTACTGGGAGAATGCATACGTCCACGAGTCTACGTTTTAGAGACATAGGTAAGTCACCTTTCATATGCTCTTTCATCGACCAATAGCTCTTCCAGGCATTTTCGGTGCGTCGAGCAACTTCTTTGTCTTGTCGTGCCTGGAAAGAGACTATTTGGCCGAGATAAATATACTCGTGGACATATTCCATTCTCCCGCCGTCTACCGTCACCACCCTCTTCGAGCTGTTAGTCATAAGCTTGGTCTTTGACATGTTCATCATTAGTCCAGCTTCGCGGCTTGCTGTGCTGAGATCTTGCAGCATTGCCCCTAGTTCAGTTGCTGAGGACGAAAATAAGACGATATCGTCAGCAAAACGGAGGTTCGTTAGCCTTCTTCCACCAATGTCTACGCCTTTACCATCCTATTCGGGCTCTATCCTCTTGAAGATTTCCTCCAGGGCGCAGGTAAATAATTTTGGGGACAGCGGGTCTCCTTGTTTGACGCCTCTTTCAATTTTGAATGATGGACCTGTAGAATCTAGTTTTATTGCGGCTGTACTATTTTTACTCGTATATATGAGTTTTAGGAGGTTAATGTAAACGGGGTCTATTTCTTGGCTGTGTAAGGCGTCAAACAGGAACTCGTGTTTTACGCTGTCGAACGCCTTGGAGTAGTCAACGAAGGCTAGATATAAGGGCAAGTTGAATTCGACGTGTTTTTCTAAAAGTTGATTTAAGGATTGTAGGTGGTCTGTAGTGGAGAGGCCCGGTCGGAATCCTGCCTGTTCGGGTGGTTGATGGAGGCCTAGTCTTCCTGCAATGCGGTTCTCTATGACTTTAATAAAGGTTTTATAAACGTGTGAAATCAAACTGATGGGTCTATAGTTATTAATATCGCTTTTGTGCAATAAAATGATATTTGAATGGCAAAAGTTTATCGGCCATTGTCCTGTAGTTAAAATAGAATTGAATAAATTGGTTAAATATGGTAGAAGCGTTGGTTCACCTATTTTGAGAGATTCTGATGTGATACCATCTTCGCCCGGACTTTTACCGTATTTCATCTTGCGCAGAGCTTGATGTACTTCTGAGTGTGATATTAGGGGGATGGTATCATTGTACTGGTATTTTGCAAGTTGAGCGCCATTCACTTCGCCGGGAGAATCTGAATATAATTTTTTGTAAAAGTCAGTACTAATATTTATAATTTTGTCTCGGTTGCCCTGTTTTACTCCTTCACTGTCTTTTAGGCAGGTAATCCACGATCGTCCTTTATCTATTCCCTGCCTGGCTGTTCTTAGGCATCGATTACGTTCTAGAGCTGTTTGTATCAACGTCTTATTAAACTTCCGAATATCGTTCCTTATGCTGCGTTTTACGGTTTTATCTATTGTTCTGAATTCGATCACTAAATTTTTCTCTATCTTGTAATAATTTTAAAGTATTGTTGGATAGCTTCCTTAATTTATTCTGGGTCTGTTTAATCTTCGCACTCGCTGTCTTTATGCTTTTCTGTATACATTCATATTGACTCTGAACATCATTCTCTGTTTCGGGATCTTGGTCGGGTTTGAGAAGATCGAATGAATTTCGCAACTCTACCATGAAAAGATCTTTGTTGGCAATAAGAGTGTCTTTCCTAATGTATTTCATTTTACTTTTGAATGTTTTTTCTCGGTGGATTTTACGATTAAAGAATAACCTGCTGCGAACTGGTCGATGGTCTGAGCCAAAATGAATATTGTTGATCACCTCTACATTTTTGATTGTTGATATGTCGGAAGCTAAAATAAAATCTATTTCGTTTTTAGTTCTGCCAGTAGGTGAAATCCACGTCCACCTTCTGTGAGATTTTTTATAAAAGAAACTGTTTCCTAAGCTAAATTGCTGTCCGAAGGCAAACTGGAGAAGTCTGGATCCGCGGTCGTTCCTGTCGCCTAAACCATGAGGTCCGATCACGCGAATGTCATCCGAGTCTTGCCTTGAGCCGACCTTGGCATTGAAGTCGCCTATGACCAGATTCCATGTCCCATGGTGTTCATCTAGGGCCCTGTTCAGTATGTCGTAGAACTCTTCGATTTCGTCGTCAGAGTGATCTGTTGTAGGCGCATACACCTGAGCGATAGTAAGTGTCTCTTTTTCTGAAATACGGAATTTAAGTAGGGCTATTCTCTCAGAATAGGAAACAAACTCTTGTATGTTGGCTTTCCACCGTTTGTGTACAAGAAATCCTACTCCATAGAGTCCGCCAGATATTCCGTAATAATAGAAGACATTATCTTCCCGCTCCAAGGTGTTTTCGCCTTCTCTGCGAACTTCAGCAAGGCCCACGATATCCCACTGTATTGTTTTTAAGGCATTTTCCAGTTCCAGCAGGCGTTCTTCGGTACTTAAAGTTTTAACGTTATATGTCATTATGTGGAGTTCGGTGTCCGCTTTGGTTGAAGCTGAAGTCGTTTGACGGGGAGGGCACGCCACCCGGAGATTCTTCGCACCCCATGCTCCGGGGTCACTCTGCCTACCGTCATCGACAGAGCCACCGCCGGAGACGCCGGGCACTTGGGGCCTGTCGGTTTTGGGAGAGTTCATGTTACTTTTGGAGAGGTTTGGACATTAAACCCACCACGCTTGTCCGTTGCGGGTTGGCAGGTAGACAGTGAGCCAGTACTAGGCCTGTGAGCGCCGCCGTTGATGCGCATGCATCCGACACCACTCAAATTGACATCCTGTCTTGATGCCAATGTTACCAACTGAACCTTTAGAGGATAATATGTCCCAATAGCTTCAGATTGGTCATACGGGTAGAATGCCCGGGTTTGATTTTGGAGTTTTCCTTCTCCTAGATGGGCTGCAGACCAATGCTAAGGAGGCCCATCTCCCCCATGGAATAGTCAATACCCATAATTGATAGCTGAACTCCTGGCTGTTCCACCTACTGTCTGAGTGAGCAGTTTGGCTGCATAGATTCCTCGACTGGTTATTGAGATCAACAAAAATAATAATCCTATGAAACCGTCAGTCACCTGGGGTGACTGAAGACACGTATAGACTGACATCCCAGAGGCGTCAGACCTTACTTATTTTCTCAGTAACCAAAAGTGTGGGAAAGAGTAGTGCTATTATCCACATTAACATATGAAATACCTGCTAGCCTGGGCCGACGGCCAATTTTCAACTACCAGGTTCTGAAGGTACTTCCAAAAATTACTCACTTGTTTTGAAGTCTGGGTCATGATGTCTTATAGAATATAAGTAAAAATTAATGATCAACACCTCCAGACACTCTACGTTGCTGTTATTAATTAAAGTATTGATTGTGTCTTTCTCTCACTATCAAAAGACAAAGACGACTGCTACTTAAGTATAGATCAGAGTCTGAATCGCGTTCTGTAATACGGACCAACCTGCAAGAGCCTACTTTTAGGCAGGAAAATGCGGCTACCAGAAGTCCATAACTTATGTATACAATTTAAATAAACACGACAACACATCAGGTTATACATGTTGACCTCATCGCCCTTATGTCATCCGTAATAGCGGCGGCTTTCGTAGTGCGAATGTATTACCTGATATGCTGCTGTATTTTCAAAACAACGTTTCGTGTTGTGTGTGTACTGTTAAAAGCGTTTCCCCTATTTTAAGTTAAGTTCATTCAAGTATAAAAAAATTCAAAACAAATACTGTCACCAGACTTGCAATAAATCATTACCCAATCTTTAAAATACAAAGCGCATTGCAAAAACATTACAAAAAGCGCTAGAATTTCCAGACACCGAGCGATTTATTTTATCTACTTACTTCATAGCAAGAGATGCTAACAGAATACCAGCTAAGAGAATAGCATTAAAATTCCTTGAAAATCTTTTATAAAATAAATAAGAATCAGGCGGGAACCTGCCCCGGTTTACAATCAACCCGCATTCCGTATCATTGGCGGGATATCGTGACGAAAATTCAAAGAGGTCATTAGTCCTAAAACAACATTAACTTCGTTTAAACAAGGGCAGATGAAATCAGAGCACTCAGAGTGGGAAATTCGGAGATGTTTACGTACCTATAATGACAAGATTTGAGCAAATATATAGTAATTTTTTTAAAGTTTACTTCATACATTACTTCATACATTGTATGAAACAAATAGTGTGTGCACTCCCTAGTAAGTAGTATGAAACCAGCTTTAACTATGACGCATGTAACCTAAATATCAAATAATAGGGTCAATGCCGAGGAGAGACAGAGATATGTATTGTAATACAAACCCATGCCTTTAGGTCAAATAATATGTTGTATGTAGACTAAAATATCAGGTGTCTGGTGTCAGGTGTCAGGTGGTGTAACTTTTTCTATAAAAACTCCTACATTATTATACAGAGGCTTTAGGTAAATCTCTTTCAACCTCTCGGGTGGTTAATCAGTCCATGAAACTGAACAACTTTCCCCAAGGAACATAGGTCAAAATACGAAAAAAAAAATTGATCTCCCATACAAAATGCGCTATATGCTGATGAAGTTTGTATGAGAATTAAATATTTTTTTTCATATTTTGACCTATTATTGGGGGAAATTGGTTTATTCGGAAAATTGGCTGGCTTATACCTCTCGAGTGTTAGTACTCGAGAGGTATAAGACAGCTCAAGAGGTATCACTGGTTCTAGAAACACTAGATGCCACGTTTGACAAAAATTGTGAGTGTTATCAGATGGAGCAAGTTGTATAATGGTGAGAGGTGGTCAGCCTGCCGCTCATTATACAGCAGAACCCTCGTATCTTACTGACAGATTTTTACTGTATACCTGGGAAGAGTAGTTAGCTGGCACATTCTAAGTTTTTCTTGCATTTCCAGTCTAGCATGGAAGAAAAAAAAAACTGTATTGAGGGCCGACAACGAGTTACATATATGTATATTTAAAGACTATCTAAGACAGCTGAATAGTTACTGTGTAGGTAAGAATTACTAATGATAATACAGTTACAATTTGCTTTGGGGTAATTTTGTGATTTTATATCATAAGTAATTTTACAAATAGGTAAGTATATACACAGTTTGTTGATCTGCGGAAAAAATTGAGATAGATACAGTTATCTTGTAACCCAGTGGTACTTGCTGATCTTAACCTATCACTGAGGTGCCATTTTTTGAAGTGAAAACTTCTTTAGCGGCGTTGTGTACTTTTTGGATGGGTAAAAAATGTTAAACTCGCGTCAGGGTTACGTGACCCTGACCGAAAATTCGTGAGACGGAGGGTGAAGTGAAAACTTCTTAGACAGCAAGGAAGTAAATATATGTTCAAGTTTTCACTTTTGCCGGCACTCCCGGAGTGCAACTTTTTATTTTTCTTTAATCAGCCCATATACGTTTCCTTCACCGCTAAGCAAGTGATAGTCATTAAAAAAATCGACATAAATCCGAAAATACGAATCCAGTGGTACAGGCTCGCACCAGGATTTGAAACCGCAACCTTCCGGTTACAAGTTTGGCTCATTCCGCAACTGGGCTATCACTGAGGTTAACCAACGTATTATCGCTAAACAAAAGGCTGACCTTACTTATAGAAGAGGTGTTCCCCGCCCCCACCGATTCCACTTTACCCTCTTCTTCTCAAAATACAGCCAATAGGATGTAAAGAGAGCTTTGAACCGCGGTGGGCAAATTAGATTTCATCATATGAGAGTATTCCATTCTCAAATGGTGACATACTCAATTTATTCATCTAATAAAAGCGCGCTCAATTTGTTCAAAAATAGAATTGATTTCAGATGAATGTGGTTTTGAAAATAGAATATTAGTGGCTTCGTAAGTTGTAGATCTATCCGGCCAACATTTTTCAAAATGGCTGAAATAGGTAGGTAGTTATGTAATTTTTACATTTTCAATCAAAAAATATTTTTTCCAAAAGCAAAATAGAGGAGAATAAACGGAAAGACATACAAAACCATTTTTGTCCAAGCTTAAATGGAGATGATTCGTTCGCACTTCGAGCTCGCTCGGTCAAAAAACATGTCCCAATAGAATTCACGATTTCGGAAATAAAATTTTGAATTTTAGAAAAAAGAAAAACCGCTACCAACGAAGATACGTACATATTATGGGCTTTTACATAATTTTTAAAAATTTAATCACCATTGCCTCATATGTGCTAGTGATACTAAAAGCTGGGAACATAGTGGGCAATGGTAATTCCAATTTTGCCGTGTCGTGTAATGCCGTTTGAATTATTATAATATAATTTTCCACTTAACAAAAACGTATGAGTCACCGACTTCAATCCCAACAACAGTTCGCCGAAATAGATAACTAGTATTTTTTGCAGACTACAATGCCTATTAGCAGATAACCACAAACGAAAATGTCACTCATTTATTTAGATGATGTTCTGGTTTGTAGTATTTTTTTGTTTTTGTTGATGTTTTTAAAAGCGCTGAATCATTTTCGATAAAATGTATATGGGACCATCTCTGGAGTATAATCTTTCGAACAAAAAAGAATTTGAAAATCGGTCCATAATTGGCGGAGAAATCGGTGAACATACATAAAAAAAATACATACAGTCGAACAAAGAACTTCCTCCTTTTTTGAAGTCGGTTAAAATTAAAAATGGATACGTTTGTTTCTTTCGATACTTTTTGGTACAAAATATGTAAGAAAATATGTTCCAGAGATGCAAAATCGTCTCCAACGTCTCAGCGCTCTAATCAATGAGGGTCATCATGTTAAGTATTCGTAAAGTTGGCCAAACTCCGGACGTGAGTTTGGTGCCCGATGAGAAAACTCGACGACAATTTCTGGCCCCGAAATTATTCGGTAAAACTCTACAGAACCCTTTTAAACGTAAATTCACTCTTGTTTTCAGTATGTTTTTAAACTTAACTTTAAAAAAAATAATTATGCACCTTTGCGAGCAGGCATCGACTGCAACCGTATAATTATTCTAAGACTGCAACTATGCGAACATGCATAAAATTAAAAAAAAGTATGGGCCTTTTTATAATTCGAACGGCACGGCACGGCACTTAAAAATTTGAATTACCATTGCCCACTATGTTCTCAGCTTTTAGTAGTACTATTACATAGAAGGTACTGGTAATACAATTTAGCCGTGCCGTTTTCGAAATATAAAAAGGCCCAGTGTATTTGACGTTGCTAATGCTCAGTTGCAGAAAAATTCATTAAAGTTAAAGCTTCATTAGATTAGATTATATACCTATATTTATTTCACAACAAAGCATACATTAATGACAGATTAAATAAATTAGTAACTTCAAAAACTGCTCTGTAGCTATTAAGATTCATTTTGCGTTGCTTAGATCGCCGCGTTGACGCGCCAAGTCGCCTAATGCATTACTACCGGGTGAAATTGAAAACATTCGAGTAACTTTGAGGGATGAGTCTACTCAGAATAGAATAGAATAGAATAGCATTTATTTGCATGAATACAAGTACAAAAAGGTGTTACAATAATTTTAAGTCAATGTATCCTGCCTGCTTGCAGTCGTGCAAATATTTGGTCTTACGTAAAATACTGGGTGAAAAAAAACCTCCTAGCTATATTCAAAATCCTGAACCAGTATCACTCAAAGAACACATTTATGAATAAAATTTTTTTTTAATATATTTTCTCAATGGGAAAAGTTCATTTTTTGCCTAAACGTAGACATTACTTCTACACCAGGCACGCGAGGGTGCGCCTGAGTACGTTTAGGAAAAAAAATATCCCCCCCCCAAAAAAAAAGTGTTTAGTAAGTGATACTGGTTCAGGATTTTCAATAAAGCTAGGAGGTTCTTTTTCAACCTGTATAATAAAAAGCATATTAAATGTCAAAAATGTACTTACATTTAATTTGTACAGTCTAAATATTCCTGGACACTGTAGAAACATCTTTCATCCAACCAAACTGTCAATGCCTTTCGGAATTTAGTAATTGGCAGACATTTAATATAATCGGTTATTTTATTATATAGGACTATGCACATATTTAAAGCGTTTTTTTTGTAAATAAAAGTACGGCTAGGGGGTTGGTATAGCAGGTTAACGTACTGTGATCTGACTCGTCTTGTAGAGACTTTGGAGACTAAATTAAAATAATGCGGATATTTATTTTAATTTAGTCTCCGGATATTTATTTAATTTAGTTTAGTAAAGCAGCAAGCGTCTCTTATGTATAGGCAGGATTTTTAAACTTTTGAATAGAGGTTTGCAACTGTCCAGGTACATACCACGCGTTACATACTGCTCGTATACACTTTTTCTGTATTCGAAAGGCGCAATTGAAGTCTACTGAATTACATGATTACGAACAACTTTTTCTATGGGACCAACTTTCCTACTAAAAAAATCTTGCTGTTCCATACAAAAGTTCAATACGTACTGCATACGTTTTTTTTGTAGGAAAGTTGGTGCCATTGAAAAAGTTGTTCGTAATCACGGGTCCATCAAGTTTGCCTCAAAGTTTGTCGAATGTTTTCAATTAGAATAGAATAGAATAGAATTTTTATTTTATTTTATAGGACATTCAGGATGCCACTTAAAACTTTTCAAGTCAGAGAATTTCACCCTGTAGGATTGTAGTTTCTATTCTTTTCAGCCCCAATAAAATATTCTCGATTCACAGTTTCATTGTCTCACTGAAACAAAAAAAGATCGTTACGGCCTGCGTCTACTTATAAATAAGTTTAAGACTTGTCAATCAACTTCAAGTTTTAATTGAAAAGTTTGATAAATTCCCTCCAAAAATACCTTTAGCAGTTTTTAATAAATTGTACCTTATTTAGACGTAATGCGATTCAAATTGGAACTTTCGCACTCTTGTTAAAAAAGATATTATACTTTTATATTTAGTTACTGCCTACTTAGTTTATCAATTGAAAATGGTGAAAGTCAGTGTAAATATTTGTAACGGATTCTTTATTTTAAAATTATCTTGACTTGCCAAGATAAACAGTTTGTGGTCTGAGTTAAGAATATGTATATAAAACAATAAATTAAATCCTCGGTGCAAATGTGGTTTGAACTTATGACATGCTCTTACCAACTTATCAAGTCAAGATGCGAAATATTCCCGATTTTTTTTGTTGAGTTCAAAACCATTATGTTATGTTAATCGGGCGTTTTCCGCACTTAGGCCAGCGTTCACCAAATATTTAACCGACGATTAGCAGCTAACCAGAGATTTGACAATGTCATTTTCATACATTTTTTTTGACATTTTGTCTGATTAGCTTCTAACCGCTGTTTAACCGTTGGTTATATCAGACAAAATGTCAAAAAAAGATTAGAAGATAATCAGACAAAAAGTCAATTTTTTTAATGAAAATGACATTGTCAAATCTCTGGTTAGCTGCTAATCGTTGGTAAAATTTTTGGTGAACTCTAGCCTAAGCCTCTCGATGCGTTGTTCAAAACCATAATATATGTAAACATAGAGATTCATAAAGAAACAACAAAACAAAATTTAAACGAATTTTTAAGCAACATACCAAGGTTGTCTCCCCGTTCGAAACCGTAAAGGGGATTCAGGCCATAGTCCACCACGCTGGCCAAATGCGGGTTGGTGGACCGCGCGCCTTTCGAAAACGAATTTTCTCAGACGTGTGGGTTTCATCACGATGCTTTCCTTCACCGCTGAGCAAATGATTAATTCATAAGGTACAGGCCTGAAATAGGATTTGACCCACAACCTTCCGGTAACAAGACTGGTTCGTTAATCATTGGGCTATCACTACTTTGATGATTGTCAATTTGTTTAAATAAAGCATTTTCCTTACGAATGTTTCTGCATATAAGCGCTTGGTACAAGAAAACAGTTGGACTCTCTGTACATAACATCTCGTTTCTTACTACACGGCCAGGCGACGCTCCACGCTTCGTTCTGTAAGAATTTTAAAGTAGAATAATAAATAATGTATATCTTCTTAACAAATAACAAAGTCGGGTTTGTTCGAACACTTATAAATGGAGAGCGGCTGGACCAATTTCGACAAAATTTGGTATGGAACTAGCTGACATCTTAGATTAGGCTAAACAATTTTCCCAAATGTTCATCTTGGAAACAAAGTCCTGAATGGAAAACTAGTCTTAATATATAAAATTGCAGGTCCCGACTCACTGACTCGTTAACGCCCAGCCCTAACCCTTAAACCTAGAAAGCTGAAATTTGGCACAAAGGTTCCATTTATAATGCAGGCAAGGAATAAGGAAGGATTTTACAAAATTTCCACGGGAACAAAGACCCGGGCATCCTGTAGTTCACAATGTAACATGGCTTTACTCAAGTTACGATCAAATTCGGCGTTGAGCCGACAGTTTCGATCCTGTACGAAGACTTTCATTAGGAAGTCAGGGCTAGTATAAAAAATAAAAGGAACATATTTGATCGTTCCATTATTTTGTACTAAAGGCGAATTTTATTTTATAAATAAATAAAACACCATACACTCAAAAGCCCACACTATAAGGTTTTCCTTTGTCCCTCGGAACACACATAAGATAGATACAAACACTCATGACCCGAGAACAAACATCAGCTTTTTACACAATAATTTTCTCCGACTAGGCTTTGAACCCAGGACCCGTCGATCAAGAGGTAGCGCCTCTACCACTCGACTAAACTGGCCGGTTTCAATATCAATTACGAGTAAGTATCTACCGTTTAATTAAAAAAAACAACTATGTAAGTATCTACCGTTTTTGCTCCTTTGAAGGTTTTTTGTTGGCCTCGTCCTTTTAAATCCCGAAGACGTCTCGATTCCCGATTTTCCTCCTCCTTGACAAATAATTGTTAAAATTAAGTATTAGTAAAATTAACTCAAAATAAGCTTAAATCTTATATTTTACAAAGGCTTGAATCTTGAATCCTCAACTACTTATTTTATCAACAAATGAAAAATAGGAAAATTAATTTACCAATTCATCCTCATATACGTAGTATGTAGTTTCTTCCACGTCAGGCCTGAAAAAAAAAACAATTAATATATTAAATATATTTTTGAAGTGAAAACTTCTTTAGCGGCGTTGCACACTTTTTGGGATGGGTAAAAAATTTTAAACTCGCCTCATGATATGTGACCTGATCGAAAACGGAGGGAGAGTAGACCACAAGGGAGTAACATTTTTTTTTATTTTATAAACGCTACACACTCAAAGGCCCACAGTAAGGTTTTCCCTTGTGTCGTGGGTCCCTTGGAAAACACATAAAGACAAACACAAACACCCATGACCCGAGAACAAACATCTGCTTTTTACACAAAGGTTTGCCCCGACTGGGGATCGAACCCAGGACCGCCGATCAAGAGGCAGCGTCACTACCACTCGACCAAACCGGCCGTCAATGTTCAAGTTTTCACATTTTTTTAAAACAAAAATCAATAAACTTTCTAAAACATAGGTTAAAGGACATACACATTGAGGATAAGAACTCAATCATGTCATGTCAATTTCCAGTAGATTCCTATGCATTGCAACCTAATATATATTTTGAATGTTTTATGCAAATGTCCTCGTATTATCCTTAGCAGTGTTTTTATACAAATTACAACTTTAGAGTATGTGGAATTAGGAATTAAGAAGTCATAATAAGGTTTCCATAACAAGATTCTCATGTGTATTCAAAGTTTACCTTTGGACAAATTTATGACAGTACTAATTAAACAAAAACTTTGCAAAAAAGTTTATTAAAGAATTTCTGATTACCTATTAGATAAGCAGCCATTGAAATAAACTGCTCAGTTCTAAAGTTATGTCAGATTTAATTAGAATAAGAATGTAAAGTTTGAAATGAGATTATACAGAGCACCCCTCGGAGTTTCTGGTCTATTCTTCTCTTGAGAAGACTGCACCTTTACGAATAGGCGCAGATTCTGTAAGAGGGATGCGAAGTTTTTGCTGTTCAATGGGCGAAAGGCTGACCACCTCTCACCATTATTCAACTTGTTCCATCTGCTAACCCTCACAATTTGTGTCAAACGTGGCATCCAGTGGTTCTAAAACCATTGGATGCCACGTATGTATGTACATAATTTTTAATACCACTCCGTAAAAGATAGCTGCACCCACAAGCAAATAAATAATCCTGCCCTTCAAACTTTAAATTAGTTTCGTACTGAACTTTCTAGAGCTATGCATCATTCTAGAATGCTCTAGAAGCTAGCTTCATTTCTGTTTCCAACGTCAACTTTGTTTAGAGCAAACTATTAAGCGACTCCGCGCGGTTTTGAAATATTAATTCCATGTTCTATTAAATTTGCGGTGTTAGATATTTATTTTAAAATTAGTTTTGTTTTTTAAATTTGTTTTTAACCCCCGTAAGAAAGAGTGGTGTTATAACTTTGACGTGTGCATCTGTATGTCTGTGTATCTGTCTGTGGCATCGTTGCGCTTAAACGAATTAATGGACCGATTTCGATACGGTTTTTTTTTGTTTGAAAGTTGACGCAGTCGAGATGGTACTTAGCTATAATTGATCAAAATTGTTTCAGATATTTAGGAGTTATAAGCCATAAACAGACACTCTAACACAAAGATAAACAGACACACTTGTCAAAATTATAGATAGATAAATAGATAGAAATTCTTTATTGCACACAGTCACAAAAAAAGTTTTACATACTTAACTAAACAAAAGTGCGCAAAGGCGGCCTTATCGCTAAGAGCAATCTCTTCCAGGCAACCCTTGTTTTAGGGACAACTTTACGAAGTCGAGAGTAGTGCAGAGTAATACTTATAGAAAATAATAGATTAATGGAATAGAATAATTATGTATATAGGTTATAATATATAAATAGACAATGTGTACATAAATAAATAAATAACTACATATACCACATTATATATACATATATGACTACGTATATAAATATAAATACTTATATATATATACAATATATATATATTGTATATGAACGAAGGGAGAACTTAAACAAGCACTAATAGCAGTTTTCAAGGCAGTGTTAATAAAGTTTTGACTTAAATGTGGAAATAGATACCACCGCCTCTCTTTTTTGCCGGGGGTTAAAAAAAGTCAACTTACGCTACTAAATCTAGTTTGATTTGCGGTCCTGACTCCAGAATCATGTCATGGGCATCTTGAATCGTCAGAGTGGAGGTGTCCACTCCGTTGATGCTTCTGAGGACGTCTCCTACCTTGATGCCGGCATGCTCAGCTCTGCTATCTTCTTTTACCTGAAGATGGCGAAACATGATATCCAATAGTACAGAGGCCAGACCATTAGGGTTTATTGCAAAACCGTTATAATCGTAACGGCATAGAGTGCACGCGTGTGGTAACCTGATGTGCGGTCCTCTCTACGTACACGATTTTTTATTTTTTTTAACGTAATATGCTTATTTGTAGTAAGAGGATGAGAAATTTCGCCATTTGACTTGAAGGTACAATAACTCAGTCGGTTAGAGTAGAAAATATTATCCTGGGGTGCCTTGGTGAGATCAAATCCCAATCCCGCCCGGCATTTTTCTTACTGTAAAATATTTGTCAATAGTACACGACTTCTCAAAGGATTACTGACTCCTCTACCACAGAGTATCGCTTCATGTAATGTCGACGCAACTTACATAGACGCTACACACTCAAAGGCCCCACACTAAGGTTATCCTTTGTGTCTTGGGTCCTTTGGAACATACACAAAGACAGACACGAACACCCATGACCCGAGAATAAACATCTGCTTTTTACGCAAATATTTGACCTGACTGTGAAACGAACCCTGGACCCGTAGATCAAGAGGCAGCGCTACTACCACTCAGCTAAACCGGCCGTCGTTTAAACCGTTTTAATTAAAATTTTCCACGTTAAAAACGTATGAGTCACCGACTTCAATCCCAACAACAGTTCGCACAAAGTAGATATCTAGTTTTTTGCGGACTACAATGCCTATTAGCAAATAACTACAAACAGAAATGTCATTCATTTATTTAGATGATGTTCTAGTTTGTAGTATATTTTGAAAATCGGACAACAGTTGCCGGAGTAATCGCGTAACAAATATACAAAAAAAAAAAAAACCCTCGAATTGAGAACCTCCTCCTTTTTTGAAGTCGGTTGAAAATATTCTTGTATTGTATCAAATGTACAGTTAACAAAAAAAGGCAATCAATTTTTGCAGGAAATCAATCTAGGTCTGTCGTTGTTAATATGGCTCGAAAAATTCTATAATAAAAAAGAAAATCTCAAAATCGCGAAAAAAAAATTCTTAAACAAAAAGAACAGAATGAAGAAATCGCATAAGTTAATTTGATACCGATCAAACAATACATCAAAATTAAATCACTTTGCATTTCAGAGTCTAGAATCAGCCTGCAGCCATTCACTCAGCGATGTCATTCATTCAGAATAGGAATACCCGACAGGGGAGGATCCAACTTATTAAATATCGATCGGATTAGCCCCACCCGGACAATAGTGCGCCGAGACCTTGCTAGAACAGGGTGATAGACAGGCGGAATTCCAAACCAATCATATTTTACACCGTCAGCAAAGTAGATAGCTTTTAAACTATTTATAAGGCAGAAAAGGAAGCCCTGAAATGTGAAGGATACGGGTCGGGAACTGGATCACGCGTCCTCACCATACATGAAGCACAGGGCCTAACGTACGAAAACGTGGTAATTGTTCGTACTATAACAACCAGGCAGGAGCTACACAACAGCATCCCACATGCAGTGGTTGCCGTATCGCGCCATACCGTCAGCTGTGTATATTACGCGGATGACGGTAATGATGCGATAGGCAGTTTTATCAAAGAAGCAAAGGCGGCGGGCCGAGGAAAAGTGATTGATAATAACCTTAAAATGGCAATCAAAAATCGGGATACGGTTGTTATCGATGCTTTAAGGACAGGAGACAGTAGACAGAAACCACCGCTGGCTTAGGTAAATAAACAGAATAAAAATGTATTTAAGTATATTTTAGTTTCTTTATATGTATTTATTGTAAACTCAAATGGAGTATAAAATCTGTTGAAAATGTAAAATTAGTATTAAAAATATAAATTATAATAAGACAAGGGCACGGACATCAAGTCTGTGGATGCAAAAACAATGAAATTAAAAAAAAAAAAAAACTATTTATAACTAGCTTTCCACCCGGGACTTCGTACCTGTGGAAATTTGGGAAAATTATGTAACCTATGTGTTAATCCAGGGTGTCACCTACCTAGTTCCATCCCAAATTTTATCAAAATTGGTCCAGCCGTTTGAAAGAGTAACAAACATCCATACATCCATACATACAAACTTTTAGATTAATAATATTAGTAGGATAGGATGTGGTTAAAGATATTGTTAGAGTTGGAGAATGTGGAATTTGACGGCCGGTTTGGTCGAGTGGTAGTGACGCTGCCTCTTGATCGGCGGGTCCTGGGTTCGATCCCCAGTCGGGGCATATTTGTGTAAAAAAAAAAGCAGATGTTTGTTCTCGGGTCATGGGTGTTTGTGTTTGTCTTTGTGTGTTCCAAGGGACCCACGACACAAGGGAAAACCTTAGTGTGGGCCTTTGAGTGTAGCGTTTATTTATTTATTTAATTATGAAACTGAACAACTTCCCCAAGGAATATAGATCAAAACACGAAAAAAAAATTTTGGTCTCCCATACAAAATGCGCTATATGCCGATGAAGTTTATATGGGAACTCAAAATTTTTTTCGTATTTTGACCTATGTTCCTTGGGGAAGTTGTTCAGTTTCATAGACTGATTAACCACCCGAGAGGTTGAAAGAGAGATACCCAAAGCCTTGTATAAATACATACATACGTTTACACCTAAATCCCTATCGGGGTAGGCAGAGTATCAGTGGTTTTAAAAGCACTTGATGCCATATTAATAATCCTCTGAATCCATATCCATACTTCCATACTAATATTATAAATGCGAAAGTAACTCTGTCTGTCTGTGTCTGTATGTCCGTCTTTCACGCCTAAACCACTGACACGATTTTGATGAAATTTGTTACAGAGATAGATTAGAGCCTGGGAAAGGACATAGGCTACATTTTATCCCACAGTTGGGCACGATATAACCTGTAGTCCACGCGGGCAGAAAGCTAGTTTGATATAAATTAGACCCTCTAAATTAAATGAAACATGATGGAACCCTCAATACAATAAAACCCTCACGTCCCACTTACTGCTTTTGCAGTATGCCTGGGAAGAGTAGATAGCTGGCATTCTATTTTTCTTTTTAATCCCAGTCCAGCATAAATAAGATACCTTGACTAAATCATATGGTATAATATAAACAGCTAAAACAACTGCAGCTGAAAATCTGAATCCGACCAAAAACATGAATGTGAAAGATGACAGCCATGTTCAATAATAAGAATATGTTTAGTTATGGACTTCGTCGTAAAAAGTATTGAGATCTAAATGAGCGCCAAGTTCTACAGAAAATCCCGAAAAATATTTAAGAGAACAAAATAACCATTACAAATAAGCAAGTAGGCCACTCTATTTCTTGTTTTATCATTATCAACTAATTGGCTACTGGGAAAATACTTCCCGTAACTTCCATGGAAAGCATGTTACGGGTCTCACCTATTTTATGGCAACATACCTACAACAACGTACATAATAAATAATTTAGTTCAGCTTTTTTTTCTGACCGTACATGGACGTATGAGCTTTAAAATTGTTTGTGACGTTATCACTTTAGTTAGAATATCAGGTCACAGATACAATGAAATAATGTTTTTTGTAGCAATTCGTGATTTGATTTGTTAAACGAGATCTCTATATCTTTGGTTCTATAACAGAATTTTCTAACTCAATAAAGAAGAATTCGGAATTTTCCATTTACTCATCAATCTATATAACTTTTTATGATGACGATGCTTACTGAAGTGAGCTTTATTAAAAGCCTTAAAAAAGAGACAAAGGCCAAACAATATTTAGTGTTCCGCTATCGTTTTACGACTTACGATTCCAAGTTTTTTTCCTCAAGTGATTGCTCGCTAGGGGCTATCTATATATTATGTTATTGAAATTAAGGGAGAGAGTCCGATTTGCGGATGGTGCGCGAATGACAGGGGTGAGTTTAACTCAAAATTAACGACATCTTGGAAGGTATAACAAGTAGGTACTGAAATAGTGTAGTAAATAAATAATAAACAATATAAATACAAATTGACGGCCGTTTTGTTCGATTGGTAATGACGCTCCCTCTTGATCGACGGGTCCTGGGTCCGATTCCCAGTCGGGAAAATACTTGTGTAAAAAGAAAATGTTTGTTCTCGGGTCATGGGTGTCTGTGTTTGTCTTTATGTATGTTCTGAGGGATAACACAAGGGAAAACCTTGGCCTTTGAGTGTGTAACGTAAAAAAAACTTATTTCTTAATATTTTTGTATGTAACGAATAAACTTAAAAACTACTGGACCGATTTCAAAAATTCTTTCACCATTAGGATGCTACATTATCCCTAAATAACATTAGCCACATAATTTTCCCGAATTCCCACGGGAACGAAGTCCCGAGCGGAATGATACTTTCTTAATATTTTTACATTCGCTTTTTATTTTATTTAATGTTTTATTAATGGAAATGACTTCATTATTTACCTGGCGGAGGTAGGGGGTGACATTTTGTTATGATGACATGATGATTATAAGGGATTTCTTAAATTTTCAATAATCGATGACAAAATAAATTTTAGGGGAAGAAAAATGCTTGACAAAAAATAAAATAGAATGAGAAATTTCGCCGCTCGACTTGAAGGCACGATAGCTCAGTTGGTTAGAGCAGCAGGAGATCTAAGCCTGGGATGGTGGGTTCAAGTCCCATTTGCGCCGAAAATTTTTCTTTCTCTAAAAATTATTTGTGAATATCCCTCACGCGGGTAACCGTTTAAAAAAACTTGTAAATCGATGACGCATTACATGGATGGCCCCTACTAATTTTATTTCGGTCTTGCTTCAAAAATTGGGCCAATCCGGAGAAGCGGCTGTTTCTGACAATTAAAATGATCACTGGCACAGATACTCGAGTCCTTTCAGGGAAAAGGGAAATTAAAATAAAATACCTTTCTTTGTGATTTTATTTCAACCCAGTCTTTAGGTTCAGTGGCTGTGTTGTGAAACAAAAGGATAACATGCGTAATGTCTGTATTCAAAGCTTGTCTCTCACTCGAATGCTTTCTTGTTTGTTTGGATTTTTTTACTAAATAATTTTTATTAAACAACTAGTTTTTATTAAATGCAAAGCATTCCGCCCACGGCTCGGCCCGCGTGGACTACAGGTTATATCGTGTGGGATAAAATGTAGCCTATATCCTTTCCCAAGGTTTAATTCGCATGCTTGTTTACGCTACGTGCGATACAAATCTCGAACACCATGTGTTCAAAAAGCACACGAAGGTTTAATCTATCTGTGTATAAAATTTCATAAAAATCAGTTTAGTAGTTTAAGCGTGAAAGACTAACAGACAGACAGATAGACAAAGTTAATTTGGGACTAGTTTTCTGCCTGCAACTTATACTGGGTGTAAGAGACAGCTTAGCAAATAATTAAATGGTGGAATCTACCCATGATTTTGATCAGCTACTGGTAATTTTTAGTAATTTGATCAGCTTGGCATTCGTGGCCCCGTGTATCGACATGGTGAACAGCCTCTTGGCCCTTCCAGAATCTGGTCTGGCCAATATGCTTATCTGTTTATATAAAAAAATATTTAGAAGAGATGGATTAATTTTAGTTCTAGCTAAGTTAAGGAGTTTTCGTTATTTACGCAATGTATCGCTAGACCGCGCCCCGCGCGTGTTCTCCTGCACCGCGCCGCTGCTGTCAGATTGCTGGTTTTTGTGTTTTATGCTGTTATGATTGCTTTTTACTGTAAAATGGAATGTGTTCAAAAATAAACAATTTAATTTTAAAGCAGAAAATATTGGAAACATGAATCATGAAGAGGTAAATGGAAAACATGAAAATATTTTGAAAATTTTCCAGAGAAAAATTCCACTGATAAACCATCTGAATTCATGTTTTTTTTCTAGTTTATTATAGTAGTTGCGATGTGCAAATTGTACGTCTTGGAAACTGTACAGAAGCCAGCACATCATGTTACCAGCACATCAGATAACCGAAATTAATTGAAAAACCCTTCTTATCGGAACAGCACAGAGTGCACGCATGGGTAACTTGATGCGCGGCACTTTGTACATACTCGTACATACCTGGGTAACTCTTAGCGGAGTATGATAGTAAGAGCCTCCAGCCAAGTTGAAGCCCCAGATGGTGTCGTCGAAGTTAACTCTCTCGTGGATTCCTTCGTTGCTTGACTCCCAGGAGGGACGGGTGCTCCCTCTCCTCATTTGTAGCTCTAGAGCTCTTGGTAGTTTCATCTGTAAGTTGGGTTTAGTTATTACAGTATTGTTTTAGGTTAAGATCACAGACCTCGATATAGGTCTGTGGTTAAGATTCACTCAAAGGGATATTAAGCTGCAAAGATACCTACTTTTAAGTTTTCTAAACCCCGAGAAACAAAGAGGGTTGTTATAAGCTTGACATCTGTATATGTGTGTCTGTGTTATTGCGCGGGGGCACCGCGTAAAGACTTGCTCGCCCTCTGGCGTTGTCACGACATTTGATCGCGTTAAATTTCACGTTATGTTGTGCTTGAGATAAATCGTGATTTAAATTTCAGGAGTTAGTTATTCGTTCTTTTATTTGTATGGTTAACTATATAATCGCGGCACCAATTTTTGCCAGTCATGTGTCGCACGTCGCGTTCAAAGTGAGTATAGTACCGCGTAGTGCATTGCAATTACTGTATGCTTCTAATTTCTTAATGTGTCTTGGCAATGATCGATTTTTCGAATGCACACGAATTATTATAATTATAAGATTTATTTATTATTATTATTTATTTTGTTTTTAATGTGTACAATAATTTGAATCTAGAATTACATATATTGTTGCTGTCTTGTTCTAATTTTCGTGTATTCGATTTTCGTCTGCAGTTACTTGAATTTAAAATTACAAATACATTTTTTTGTAGGTTTTGTAGGTGTTTTTTGTGTTGTAACATCAAATTTAATAAAGAAGTTTCTATTCTATTCTAAAAAACTGAATTCTGATCTATCTTATAATAAAACAAAATCGGGTTATAACTCGAGAACAGCTGAACCGATTTTGATAAAATTTGGTATGGAGGTAGCTGACACCCTGGATTGACACATAAGCTACATAGTTTTCCCAAATCCCCACGGTAACAAAGTCCCGGGCGGAAAGCTAGTTTTGTTATAATTTCGAAATCATTTAGTTTAAAATTTGAACGGAATTTCCGGGCAATGGAAAAATGTGTCTTACCATTGCCACCTACATTCCTAATTCCTAATTCCTAAGTGTCACCTGAAACATAGAAGGCAATGCTGATACAGATTTGCCGCGCCGTTCCATTTCGTTTGAAGAAAAAAAAAAACTAATTGTTTTGAACCCCCGAAAAAAAGCGGGCTGTTAGAAATTTTACGTGAGGATCTGTGTGTCGTCTACGTGGTTTGTGTGGTGCTTTCCAAGAATGAATCTCAAAAACCCAAAAGCACATATTTTGGTTGACCCTTTGTTGTCAAATTCTCATTTTCAATTTAAAATTAGTTTTAAAGAAAATTAAATTATTTATTAAACAATTTATAGGATCAAAATTTTTAAAACATACGTTTACAAGTTAGTTGAAAGTTCTTGGAAGAAGATAGGAGAATAAAAATTAGGGTGTGTATAGGTGAAGCACTATGAAGAGCCCGAAGAGGTAGAGATATCATTGTTAACAATGGTGTAACTACAAAACTATGGGTAACAACGATGGGCCTACACAACAAAATGTGACAGAGACAAATAGTGACACCACAAAATGCACTTACATTTTTAATTTTTTCATCCATTTTATAAGAGGAGAGTGCCAAAGTTGCGGAAAACAAACTTGGCGCGTTGAAATTGTTGGAAAAACACTTTTTAGTCCCAAGAGAAACCTGAATAATGAATTTGTACAGCCGCTTATTCATTCATTATCTTAACCAGTGATGCATAGACCCAGGGCCCTCTGTTAATTGGAGGGTATTTATACATTGACTCCGACAACAACGCAAATAAAACGCATTAATTATTATGTCACGGTCAAGTAAGATATTTTTGTGTTTGCAACAATGCCCGGATAGGCAAAGTTGTAAAATTGCCACATGAGGAAAATAATCCGAAGAAATGTTTTTCTTTTTAATTTAAATGATGTTGAAACTCACTTTTTGTTGCGTACTGGGTGTCTTTAAATTAGTTAGCGAAAATAAAGGGTATAATGTAAGTCAGCCTACTAAGGATTTTGTTTTCAAATTGTAACCTATAGTTCGGGTGTATTATTGTATAATCAGCATTCTAACAAACATGTACAGACCTGTATTTTTATTTTTATATACAATTTGACTGATCAGCTGATTGTCATTGTGTTGGAATTCTGTTTTGAAAATTTTAGGGTCCTTTGGGGTCAGTTATTCAGTTTCATGGGTAAAACCATCCTAAAGTAAAGTCTAAATTTCGTACTTTTTAACCGACTTCAAAAAAAGGAGGAAGTTCTCAATTCTGGTGTTTTTTTTTAAATTATTTTATTTTTTATGTTTGTTACCTCAAAACTCCGTCGTTGTAGACGGCAAAAAAATCCTCTCTATTTACCATATTCCGCTATGAATTCACCTATTTACTGTTTTACCCGTAACCACTACTTACTCGTGAACATAGCTTTAAAAATTATTTCACCCTTTTTGAAGGCGGGTCAATTTTTTGTTAAAAATATTTTATTGTCATTCAATTTATTTCGTTTATACTAATTATGTAACTACAATAAATCTCAACTCTAGTGATGTGTCCATTAAAATTGGGAGATTTAATTTTATAATCACGGAAGAAGGTTCCTTTTGTTTAAATTTATGTGCTGTTGACTGTACACTTTCAATGTGCCATGCTGTTGGTTTCACAGTTCAGTAAATACAATCGCGGAGCAAAAGTAAAGTACCGTCTCAAAAAATATAGCAGTAAGGTACAAAATACATGTCTACAGATAGCAGGATTCCCGTCTTCTGGTGGGACTTTCATGTGAACCGCTTTTGCTGCCAGAAGTACTACCAGCGCGAGACAAGGTCGGATTTGAACCAACGGTAAGCCAGAAATCGTATTTGTCGGATGAGGGTAATTGTAAGGGTAAGGTAATTGTAAGGTAGGTAGGTATTTTAGTAGGTACCTGGGTACCTGGGTCTAGGTATTTTAGTACCTACCTATTTTAGTACCTACCTACCTAAACAATTACCTTTACTTATTAATATTATAAACGCGAAAGTTTGTAAGTATGGATTTATGTATCTATGTACTAGTTGATGCAACTTCGTTTGCGTGTTAATTTTTTCTTTTGAACAGATTACACTTTATTGACGGTCCATTAATGGACCTTCATTTAGTTTATTAAATATTGATTTATTTTAAGATTTAGATTTTTATATACAAAACTTTTTTTCCCGCTAACTCCCGTTCCCGTGGGAATTTTGCAATATTCTGTTGCGACTAAGCTTTAAGTTTACTAAGGTACCTGCATGCCGAATTTCAAGCGTCTAACTTAAGCGGTTTAGATTTTTCATACAAAAGGATTTTCCCGCTAATTCCCGTTCCCGTAGGAATTTCGAGAATTCCTTTCTTAGTGCACCTCTACGGTATCTAAGCTACGTCCCTTCCAAATTTCAAGTACCTACGTTTAGCCGTTTAGGCTATGCGTTGATATGTCAGTCAATCAGTCAGTCAGTTTTTCCTTTTATACCTAGGTAACACTGAAAATGTTTAGAAAATGAAAAACGGCTTAATGTAGAAAGTTGCCAATACTTTTATTGTTTTTAGAAGTAATCTCCGTTCCTCTCTACACATCGTCGCATTCGATGGAACCACTGAGAAAAGCAGTGAGCCCATTCTTCCTTAGGGGCCTCTTCTATGGCATTTTCTTACGCTTGCACCGCATCTTCAGGGCTCGCAAAGCGAATACCTCGAATTTTATCTTTAGTTCTTGGGAATAAATAAAAGTCGCAGGGCAGGACTGTATGGCGGATGACTCATTATCTCGACACCTGCCATAGTCAAATATTCAACAGTCCGTTTTGCGGAGTGCGCTGAAGCATTGTCGTGGTGAAGGAGGATCCTGCTTCGAGGGTGCTGCTGTCGAATTTTTTCCAAGACAACAGGCAAACAGCGATTGACATACCAGTCTGCAGTAACTGTCCTTCCATCTTCTAGCACAACTGTCGCGAAATGACCTTTCCGACCAAAGAATGAGGCAATCATCTTTTTTCCTTGACTTCTTCCTTTCTTTACCTTAGTTGGCCGATCCTCGAAAGGAAACACCCACTGAGCTGATTTTCTTTTGGTTTCGGGTTCGTAGCAATATATCCAGGTTTCATCACCTGTGACTATGTCAAATACAGCATTTGAGTCACCACCGTTGAACTTATTTAACACTTGGCGACACCAGTCCATGCGAATGTGTTTCTGGTCGTCGGTTAAAGTATGGGGAATCCATCTGGCATAAAGCTTCCTGACGCCTAAATGTTCGTGTAATATTTTTTAAACTTGACTCATACCAATGCCTAGGCTTGCCCGTATCTGCTGATAGGTCACTCTCTTATCTTCCTCTATCATGCGTCGTACAGCACTGATGTTATCTTCAGTAGTTGCTGTTAAAGGACGTCCCTCACGCGGATCATCATTGAGATTGCTACGTCCACGCTTAAACTCGTTAAACCAATTGTAAAAAGTAGCACGAGATGGGGCTTCATTAAGAAATGCTAATCGCAGCCTATCATAGCTTTGTTGTTGAGTAAGCCCACAACAAAAGTCATAATAAATCATTGACCGAAAATTTTATCGCGTTAGGTTCATTTTCACGTGTAACAAGAGTTTTAGATTTGCAGCCAATTCTCAAAAACAAATGACAAATGAATGCAATATACTACATTAGGTTACCAAAGAGTTCTAAAATTGAAATTCAAAAAGTTTTCATTAGCAATGTTTCTAACTGGCCAGTTCTAAACATTTTCAGTGTTACCCACGTATATTTAGATGTATATAAAAGGAGAACTGACTGACTGACTGATGGATATTTGTTCCTCTTTCATGCTCAAACGGCTGAACCAATTTTAATGGAGGTAGTTGACACCCTGGATTAACACATAGGCTACATAATTTTCCCAAATTCCCACGGGCGAAAAGCTAGTAAAATCGATTTATATATTAAGGTAGTATTATCACTATGATAATTTTTACTGTAATTAGGTACTTTGAGGTTACTTGTTTTCGTATTGAGGTCATTGAAGGTACTTTTTTTATATAAATTAAAATGTTTAATACGACGTTGCTCTTTCAAAAATGCGTTATTCCATTATACTTATTGAAGTGATATTTTAGAAATCTTGATTATTTTAGGAAATGTCCTCATTTATGTGACCACCTAATTTTGCGCGCCAGTGTAAAAACCCATTTTGTCTTCGTGCATTTATTTGCTTTGTCTGAAGTTGTGATTTACTGTAGAGAAACAATGCCCAAAGTCATGTTCCGCAGAAGTGGGGAGGCATTATCCCCTTTTGAGGTCACATTATTCATAAGCTGGAATGGCTGTTGTTGATAGAAAGTTTCTGCCTGATACTCTCACTTTCAGAGAAAAAAGATCCGTTATTGCTTGAACGATTTGCGTAACGTTTTTCAAGTAATATTGCCTTAAAAATTTGCTGTGATGAGGTTTTGGTCTCAGACACTGACTGTCATTGTGCATTGCTGTTTAAATTAGTTGCACATGTGACTGGCATACCAGTTTTGTAATTTTTTTTTTTACTTGTGTTAAGAACTGTACTTAGTAAGCAGATTTGAAAAAACACTGTAAGTTATTAAAGAGTTGATATGAAAAAAAAAACTAAATAAACTGCTTTAGAATTCATTTGAAACTAGCTTTTTGCCTGGAACTTATTATGATACTCAAAGGATAATGTAGCATTCTAATAATGAAATAATTTTTGAAATTGGTCCAGTATTTTTTGTATTTATTCGTTACAAACATACAAAAACACAAATCTTTCTTCTTTTTAATATTAGTTCAGATGTAGATGTAGATTTGTGATATTTATGAAAAATACTGATCCGACGTAACCATTTCTTTATTCAATTCGCATCCCAAATTCAAATTTCATCCAATTAACTCTTCAGAAACATCAGAGTTGCCCTGAAAATTAACTTTAACCGCGACACAGATGAATGTGTGATTGGCAGTGCTAAATATATGGGCGTGCAGGAACTCGTGGCATCTCGGAATGATAGGCGCTCAGAATGCGAAGTGGTGACAGCTTTGCATAATATCGATACGTATCGTAGAGTAGTGATAGTTGAAGTTCCGTGACTTTAAATCAATACTGAGCTGGCCATGTCTGCCGCAGAACTGACGAGCGTTAGAGTAGACAGGTTCTCGAATGGAGACCACGTCTTGGCAAACGTAGTGAAGGACCCCAGCCAGATGGTCAGATGACCTAAAAAAAAGAGCGGGTCGTGGCTGGTTGCAAAAAGCGGAGGATCGTGCAACGTGGCGCACCTTGGGGGAGGCCTATGTTCAGTTGTGGACTGCAGTAGGCTGATATGAATGAATGATGAATGAACTAGCTTTTCACACAAGACCTCGTTCCCATGGGAAATTAGGTTCTTCTGTTTTCTAAGCTGTATTACTGGCACGGCATCCAGGGCGTCTATTCCAGTAATCAATGGCATCAAAATGGCGGTTGAATGACAATGGAGGCCATTTTATCTGTTCAGGTGGCGAAATTTAGAACTATTTCGTTTTCATATATTTGCTGACAGCCACCCAAGTTCGCCACACACTTGACAATACCTACACGATAAGAAGAAGATCCTGACCAGCAACACAACAGCCAACCAAACGTAAAGTTGCAAATACCTAGCAATCAAACTTTCAGCTGGGGCAGCCGTTATAAGATGTATGAAATTGGTATAGTTCTCAATTTCGCCACCTGAACGGATAATATGGCGACCATTGTCATTCAGCCGCTATTCAGACGACATTGACAAGTGGAATAGCTATCCAGTAGAGTTAACTGTGGCATGGTAATGTGACACGGACCGTCACTGTTTGAAACTTTTTCATAAGGTCTTTTCTTAAATGGAAATTGACTTGTATTGAAATCCACAATCAATCTGATGCACCTTTAAGGGTTAACAATGCATATTTTACAAGAAAAGAAAGACGTAAGTCGCTAAAGTTACCCTACTTATAGTTTTTACGTTACCTACCTATAGTTCTCTATATCTGCGATACTCAATATCTTCCTAGGATATTTGTTACTGAGTATCACCCTTCATAAAATTGCACTAAATAATACATAAAATAAAATATCATACACTTCTGTGGTAGTAAACTGAGTTTATTTAGATACTTCATCTAAGCAATGTGATGTGAACTTGTTATTCCGGTGTTTTTTAACATTTCAAATGAATATACGAGAATATTGTTTAAATAATTCTTTGTTTTTTCATTTTCTTAAATATAATTCTCAATATTACAATTAATTTCTACAGTAATACTTTAAAGAGGTGAATTTTTGTAACAAATAAACTAAAAAATCCTGGGCCGGTTTAAAAAATATTTCACTATTAGAATGCTAGAATATCTGTGGTAAGCAAGGTTGATGACATGACAAGTCAGACTTTTTTGGAAAATTTATACAGGTGACTTTTTCATCACCAGCCAAATTTTTCTTACGATGCCGGTGTCAGTAACGTTAATAGAATGTTAATAAGGAGGAAAATAAATATTTTTCCCAAATTTTCAGATTTTGATACCCCTTTTTAACGCCTTGGGGATGAATTTTGTAAAAAGCAGCAACACAGGTGTCACAAATTGTGTTGAAAAGTACTATTACCAAGTTTCAAGTCAATTGGACGAGATTTCATACAAAAATTTTGATTTATTTTCATGTTTCAGACGATCTAGCTTGAAATATTTATATGAAACGTAGAAACAAAAAAAAATCATAAAGTTTACGTACAAAAAATTTGGATACTGATAAAAAAAAACAGTTGTCTAAAAAAAAATTGTTTTTAAAAATACTTACTTGGATGAAGATATTTTTTAACTTTACTAAAATGCCATTAATTGAACGATTACTCACGAGTTTGTCCAACCCAAACATAAAGAATTCGTAAAACGTAGGAGTTCACAGTATGCAACCCGCCTTACAAAAACGTGGGCGGTTGTTATTAAATTTCGATTTTAAGCTTTATGCCTGAATGCGATAAGCGGATTTTGATCCCCGTTTCGTTTTTACAGTGTTTGTGTATTCGCATCTGCTCACTATACCGTAAAAACGTACACACTACATGTAGCTCGCTGCGGAAATGAACTACAATATCCCTAAAGGACCGACGATTGTTATATTTTAGACTAGCTTCCCGCGCGGGACTTCGTTCCCGTGGTAATTCGGGAAAATTATGTAACCTATGTGTTTATCCAGGGTATCAGCTGCCTTCATACCAAATTTTATAAAAATTGGTCCAGCCGTTTGAGCGTGAAAGAGTAACAAATATCCATACATTCATACATACAACATTTTGCATTTATAACATTAGTAAGGAAGTAAGTATCATAGTTCTCGGACTAAAACTTAATAGCATGCATTGCGTTTTAAACTATAAATTAAAAATATCTGAAGAGAGACTAGCTTTTGAACTTAGTTTAAAAAAATAGAGACGAATAGAGACCCGTGGTAAACTATTAAAAAAAAGAACATATGTACCCAAATTGGTACTGTATAAAAAAATACACACTCAAAGGCCCACACTAAGGTTTTCCCTTGGAACACACACAAAGACAGACACGAAAAACCATGAGAACAACACTTATTTTTACACAAATGTTTGCCTTGACCGGAAATCGAACCCAGGTCCCTTCGATCAAGAGGCAGCACCTCTGCCTCACTTAGCAACTATGCAACGAGTTACGCTGTCTTTTTAATGTGTATTGTACTTTTTATGGGTCTTTGTCGCTTTTTTGCTTTGTTGGCCTTATATAAAAATTAGAGAACCTGGGCATTCTCTAATCTTTCTTTATTCTTTATTGTACACACAAATACATATAAAAATTACACAAAGAAAGGACATGTACAACGGCGAGCTTAACTCAAGCAATGAGTTTTCTTCCAGCTAACCTATGTGAGAGGGAGAGGCAGTTGAAGTGGGCAGTTGAAGTGGGATCTTTATATAAGGATGTGACCAAATTCCTTCGTTCCCGAGGGAATTTGGTCAAATCCTTCCTTATTCCTTGCCTAAGTTATTAAAGGGACCTTCGTGCCAAATTTCAGCTTTCTAGGCACACGGATAAGGGCTGGGCACTGGGCATTGATGAGTCAGTGAGTCAATTTTATATGTACAGACGATTGTCAGTCTTCCAGACATATATTTAGTCCATGCTATAGCGTGAAACGTACACGTACATCGCTACGGATTACGATGTCAATGTAAGCAAGATCGGTGAAAATATTTTTCATACGCGTAGCATAATGGCAGTCGTTCCATCATTTCGCTCCATCTTCGTTCTCATGCTAACATTTATTTCATTCCATTGTTTTCTTGTTATTCCAAGGGGAGGATGTTTATACTGGATTATTATATTTAGTATTGTGTTGTAAAAGGGTTTCTTTTCCTTTGCCTGAGCTTTCAGCAATAAAACGGAATGGTGGAAATTATAAATACAAATGAGACTGCTTCTGACAATAGGTTTTATGTTTATTCAACATTTCACACGTTTTTCTAAGAAATTGGGTAAGAATATGGATCTACCTTAGCTTGATATAGTTTTTACAAGGGAAATAAAAAAAAAATATGTAAGTAATTAATATTGGGTGGTTTTGAATTAGTTAACGAAAACTAAGCTTAACTTTTTTTTTTTTAAATATCCTTTGTTCCTTGGTAAAAGTTGTTCAGATTAGTGGGTTGTTTTACATCTTTGATTCTCGCTAGTCAATTTAAAGCCATGTAATGTAGGTATTATCTCATATCTAAACAAGCATTTGCTTATAACTCTAAAATTAAAAAATTGTATCACCCCTGACATTTGATTGCCTATAACTTTTAATAAACTGCTGGACCAATTTTAATCAAATATAGCTAAAAACCTCGAATACGTTAGCTTTCAAACAAAAAAACCGCATTAAAATGAATCTATTCGTTAAGGAGCTACGATGCCACAGACAAACACACAGATATAGAGACATATAGATACACACGTCAAACTTATAACGCCTCTCTTTTTTGTTGGGGGCTAAAAATAAAAATACTTGCAAATCAAAACATTAACGAAAATAATATCACGGGCCGTATTTAATTAAGGTAGCCGAAAATAAGAGCCAATTTAAATTTGGCAGGCGTTTAAGTTACTTAATTGATCAAATATTAATTAATATTTCGTTTCCACGTGCTCTTAATTGGCTTACTTTAATTATAAAGTGTACTTGAAAATATTATGTAATTATGCATACTTATGAGTGCAAAATGAACAGTATTATTATAATATAATATAATTGGAATACACATATACCGTTGTTATATTCCTGTCACATTTTTGAGAGAACATTGAGAGTTATGAAATGATTTTTCATTAGAATTTTTTATCTATTGAATTTATAGTTTTAGTGGTATTTTAATGTTTTGTGGTAAAGCAGTTATTACTTATAACTCTTTAACGACTGAACAAGTTTTGATCAAAAATAGCTAAGCACCATCTTGATTACGTCAGCTTTCAAACAAAAAAACAACATCAATATCAGTCCATTCGTTTAGGAGCTACGATGCCACAGACAGACACTAGAAACACACGTCAAAAATTGAACACCTCTCGTTATACATAAAATAAAAAACGTTTATTTTTCGGTGTAAATATCTCAATAACACACCTTTTCAAAAACTTTCACAGTTCCCATACCCTGCCTAACGTGAGTCAAAAATCGATAGTAATTCGCTCGTCGTGTGGAGAGGCGCACATCGGTAAATTAGATCAACGCCCAAGGGTCCCAATGGACGGAAAACACAGAGTGTGTTCCATCAAGCCTATTACGCTTATTCCCTTTTTATTGACTGCGAACCACTTCGTGCCAATTTTCCAATGGTGACGTAAGCCCGCATGAATATTACTGCCATTATTGGCTTAGGGGAGAAGGAAATAATTGAGTTTGAATTTGAATGTTTATTTTTTGAGTCCAGCTATTATGACACTATTTTTTCTGAAGCGTGAATGAACATTTGAATTACACTTGTGGCCCTGTGAGCTGTAGATCACGCGAGTCAACATATTTTCGATTTTTTTCAAATTTGATATTTTTTACGGTTTCAACCTCCATGGCTCCGACATTTTGAAAAATTTCCAAAAACTGAAACTTTGATAATTATTCTATATAATTATCGATCTTGCTCACAAAATTTCACGAGAATCGGTTGAGAAATGCAACCTGTAGATGAGAACATCCAAACAGACAGCAGGACAGACATCCGGACATTTATAATATGACAGAATTTTTGCCCAAGCTGAAAAGAAGACGCTTCACGCTTATTCGATCAATTAGGGATGTATGTTACTTATTCCCCATTTAAAATTTATGTTGCCGAAAAAAATAGACTTCCTTTATAATTTTCTAGCATTTTAATTAATATTAAAGTGTCTTGTCTGTCGTAAGAATTTTCTTCTTCTTATCGTGTAGGTATAATTAAGTACATGGCAAGCTTGACCAACCCTAATGTGAGAGTTTTTACAACACCAAATGGCCTATGACTTTGTTTTATGACTGTACGCAGTTAATAATCAACAATACCCATAACGGTTTAACATGCAATGCCCTCCACAGAGTTGTCCATATGCCTCTGCCTATTATTCAATGAAAAACTTAAACAGTCAAATTGTATTGAAGCAAAAGTCCTTATAGCACTTTAAAACTCAATTCCGAGTATTTTTACCAAGTCTGTAACCTCCTTAGCTACTCGTTTCCAAGTGAGTGCTAAGCGAACGGTATTATCAACGTAAGTCGGCTCATTAACCACCGCACCGCACCGCGGACGGCCTATGATAAGTTCACTTTTTACGGCTTCCCCAACGTTGCTGACAGCATATATAGATGGCACAGTTGAAACATACTTATTTATCTTTAAAAATACACAAAATGCGCTCAAAGGCCTACACTAAGATTTTACTTGGCGTCTACACTGTCAAAGGCCCCATTGTGTTACCATTGCTGGTTACTAGGTACCTGCTATGATAAATACGTAAATTGTCAAACTGGCTTCAAAGAAAATATACAGAATAAAAGTTACTTTATTGTTTCAGGTGACCATACCTGATGGGTGACCAAAAATGGCAATTTATCACGAGCGTTTCCGTGCTTCGGAGGGTACGTTAAGCTGTCGATCCCGGTTGTTGTCGATTGATTACAGTCGTTAAAACCAAGTCAGAGGCCATTTGACGGTTTTAAAACTCTGACACCAGGGCTAGTCAAGTTCGCCACACCCTTGACTATACCTACACGATAAGAAGAAGAAGACGATCACGATGAGTTTGAGAATGCTCATCGTCATCAAACTTACTTTAATGATCTTCATGCCTCAACATTCACAAATCAAAGGCGGAAGAATTGCTCAATTCTCATAATGCTCAAAGGCAAAAGTGATGCTAAAGCCAACTCTACCGGTATGTTTTTGTACTGTACGCTAATGTAAAGCGATATTATGGCAAAAATTGCAGCTGTACCTTTGTTCTTTGCAACATATGTGGGATGCAAAATGTTTTTATAGCTTGAAAAATGGATAGCTTTATGCCACGATAAACACGGGAGAAATTGTGATGAAAATGTATTTAGGGAAACACTGCTAAACAGTGTTTGGTATTTTCGGTAGATTTATTTTTGCAAAAGTATTTTATGTAGTACTGGGCCGGATTTAAAAGTTTACTTTTTTAGGTTTAATATGTCATAAAATGTATGGTGTAAATGTGTTTTCAATGAAAATTATCATGCATAAATCTAGAAATAGTTTCGTTAACGTTGATGAAAAAATACGTGATTATATGAAACAACGAAAACGTTCTTAAAGTTGATTTTATTAAAATTAAGCTACATATTATGTATATTTTGCAAGATGTGCTTTTTTTGTGTTCAGCGGAAAAAAATGTTAATAACTGATCAAATAACTACCTAGTTCAGTTGATTGAAGATTAGGGAATATTTTTTTTCGTTCAGCAAAACTTTCAGCTTTTTTACTGTATCGCTATTTATTTAAAGGTCGCTTTGACACATTAAGGAAGTTGTAAAAGTAATTATCTGTTACAGAATACGAATTCTAACAATAACAGCAAAAATAAAAATTCAAAAATTTATCATTTCTGGTCATTTCTCTCGCCAAAAAGCCATCAAAACGTAACGATTTGTCAAACCCATCCTACCACCCTCGCGCTATAAATAACCTCGCAAACTGTCTGAAAATAAAAAAGCCAAAACTTATAGTACGGCAAAAAATAATGCGAAGATGTACGTAGTGAGGGTCGTGACGATAAGGGCCTGTAACCTGATGAATTTGCGTCGAGGATTAGCCCTTACAATATGAGCACGATTTCACAACCAGGGAGGGTCTACAGTGACAAATGCTAGTGATGACACCAACAAGGTTCTTACAGTACATGCTCTGTAGAATAATCTCAACATTCATAGTCGTCACAACTACCTGTAAAATTAGGAAATCTTGAGACGTGACCTGTATGCTAGACGGGGAGTGCACCGCCTTCTACTTGAAGGTGCTGCTTTTTCTGGAATTTTGTATTTACTGGATTTTTTGGATAACCATATGAAGTGGTTATCCTGATTGACAAGCATGACTGTATAGTGCCAGTTTTGAGTATTACAGCATCTCATATTTATTCAACATATTATGTCGTAACGTAAGATTCAAAATAAATTGAGGTGTCGCTGCCTAGGAAGGATTAATAGGAGGCAGCTCTCACTTGTGTTTCCTTAGTTGCTTCTTAAGGCACCGACGGAAAAAGATGAGAAGGTATTCCTCTCAACCAATTACCACATTTATTGTTTAAACAGTATAACATTTTTTGTAACCATTTAACAATTTTGTAATTTGTTCTTAAGATTTCACTGTGATGATCAGAACTAGTGTAGAGCACACAATTGCAAAAAAACATAAATGGAGAGACCTGCCTTTTGTATGTATGTATTAATTCTTTATTGTAAAATGATAATATAGAGGATGACAAACAGTTATATGAAGTATTTCTTATGCGTAGAACTACTTTACGATTCATATACTGTTAAAAAGATGTCAGGCAATATATTTGTGGCATCCATGCGACACCTAGCTCTAAACATTAAGTAAATTTTCTAATAAAAATGCTAATGCAGTGAATTTTTAACGGGTTTAGCTGAGTATGTTCAAGGAGATAAAAAGTTGCTGATGTTGTGCGGGAAAAAATAAAATACTTAGACCCTACGTTAATATGAATTAAGATCTAAACGGAAAAAGTGGTCAGCTACAAAAACGATGTTTGGAAGCACAATTTTTTCACGTAGTATAAATAATTTAATTACACAGATTGTACACAACTAATTAATTTATATATGACTTAAGTCGACTACAGGATTTATATGTCATTTTTCTGAAATAATTCAACCGATTCTTCGAAGATCGGATGATATTACATCTTCTGTACAGATGACAGTCACCGTTAGTATAATTTATCGGTTTTTACGTCGGTCGTAGACTGACAGAATAACTGCTCAGTATTTAACTGTAGGTACGAATGACTTTTGCAAAATCTAGAAACACAAAAAACGAAGATTTCAATTTATATCTTATATATATATATATATATATATAATTGGAGGTCCTGATTCACTGACTCATCAACGCCCAGCCCAAACCTTTAAACTTAGAAAGCTAAAATTTGGCAAAACGGTGTCTTTTATGACAGGCAAGCACTAAGAAAGGATTTTTCAAAATTCAACCCCCAAAGGGTGAGATAGGGGTTCAAAGTTTGTATAGAGTAAACAATTTTTATGGAAATTTTATATATATATATATACCTTGAAGCAAATAAACGGACACGTCATATACAAACTCAGCAATGCATATCACATTTTGGCAACGGTGCGATGAAGAGGACCTACGCGCGGGGCGCTGTAATGTTTTGTGGTACACGGGACCGCATATCAGGCTACCCATGCGTGCATTCTGTGCTTTTGCGATAAGAGCGGTTTTTCAATGAATTGAGGTAACCTGACGCGCTAGCCTCTGGACATTGCGTAGTACCAAAGTAGGTAAGTAACGAAAAATTTCTTAATATATATTTCCGAGAAAAAAATACTTGCAGGTAATACTAGTTATGGGTAGTTTTCACCATTAAAGTATTGGCTTGTCTATCCCTTGCACCCGTTATAGCTATTCAACCAAGCGGAGACTAGTTTTCAAGGAAATGTTAGTTTTCGCTTTGCACACCTTCCATTAGGTACAAGTTCTTTTGCTTTTATTTTCTAAGGAACAGGTGGATAATCTTATTACCACTTTGCCTGTAGCTCATTCATTACTCAAGTCTTTCTTAATCCTTGGTACGTCTTAGGAGACCTGCAACTTCAGTAACTAGCTGCCGTATGAGCTACTAGCGTTTCGCTCGCGACATCGTACTCAGAAATACTCAGTTCAGTTTCTTCTTTTATACTACAGACAAAAAATTCCCCCCAAGAATCAAGTTGCGCTCTGTACAAACAACATCAGATCATCATCATCATTAGTCTGTATTAGTCCACTGCTGTACATAGGCCTCTTCTATAGCATGCCACTGAGCTCCATCTTCAGCACTCCTCCTCCAACCACTACGAATATCAGGCGTAGGACACGCTACGTTTGCCAATTCGCAGTTTCCATTCCATCAGATAAAAATTCAGATATAGAATTTCTACTTAACTACCTGATCACTATTAACAGAAGACAGGTGCGCTGCGCACCTACAGTCAAAAGCACTTATTTTACAGCTCAAGTCTAAACACAGCTCTTATCGTAAATGAACAAGGTATCCGAGTCAATCTTATAGTGCTACGCCTCGTACTTGCAATATCCAACTTAACCCGGAAAATCGGAAACTAATCTTACCCGATGCTATAAGGAAAATATCTCTTACATTTACAAACTTCACGTAATATTAGGAGCGATGGGAACACGTCAGCAAATGCTGTAAAATGTTTTATTAAATTGCGGGTGCCGGGTAAAAGTTGCGTCATAGGTTGCAGAATGATCAGCGAATGTGGACAACAGAATTTTGAAATGCACGTTGTATTAATCACTTTTTATCTTCACTATATCAAAATCTACACTAATATTATAAAGATGAAAGATTTTTACTTTTGTATGTAACGAATAAACTTAAAAACTACTGAACCGATTTTTAAAATTCTTTCACCATTAGGATGCAACATTATTCTTGATTAACATAGGCTACATAATTTTCCCAAATTCCTACGGGAATGAAGTCCCAAGCGGGATGCTAGTAATATTATAAAGAGGAAAGATTTGTATTTTTGTATGTAACGAGTAAACTTAAAAACTACTGGACCGATTTGAAAATTCTTTCACCATTAGAATGCTACATTATCCTTGAGTAACATAACCTACATAATTTTGTAGAGGAACGAAGTCCTGTGCTGAATACTAGTACAATTATAAAGGTGAAATAGTGTGCGTGTGTTTGTTACTTAACGCTCAAACGGCTGTACTAATTCTGATAAAATTTGGTATGAACCTTTATACCAAATTTGCACTCTGACACTCTGGATTAACACATAAGCTACACAATTTTCCCAAATTCCTACGGGGACGAAATCCCGGACGAAAGCTAGTATTATAAAGGCGAAAAATTTTGATAAAATTTGGTATGAAGGTAGCTGACACCCACCATCATGTTCCTGAATTCCCACAGATCGGAATTATTAAAAAAGAATTAACGTTTTCGAGGAACTCAAAGCGGCTGTCACGAAGGAATTTCCTGAAAAAAAAAGAAAAAAAAAACATACACGAAGCAATGGAGCATGCTCACAATAAACGTGCTAATGAGTCGTTCTACAAGTACTCGTGGTTATGAAAGGACTCAGCCAGCGAGTTATATTTAAATACTCTAAATATTTGATACCAGAATAACTCATCAGTGTAGGTAGTCTTTGTTATTCCTGATTTATTTAATATACTTATTTTAAACGTAATTTTATTTTCATGTTCTCAATTTCTTATTGCTGAATTGTTTATTATAACAGATTATACTTCTATTTATAGCTTTCAACATAAAAACAAACCTTTTCTTCGAAGCCGGTATCATTATATTTTAAAGATTTGAGTACATTATTTATTTCATGGTAAATTAAATCCTGGAGAATATTTTCTATCTAAGCGGTGATAGCCCAGTTGGTAGTGAGCCAGACTTGTAACCGAAAGATTGCGGGTTCTAATCCTCATGCGAACCTGTAGCACAAGTTCGTCTTTTCGGATATCGATAATCGGTTAAGGAAAACGTTATAAAACACAAAAAAAAACGTTTTCAAACAGTCAAATTTCAGGTTTCTAGATCTAAGGGTTTGAGCCGGGCGTTGATAAATCAGCCAGTGAGTCAAGATTGTGCATTTTATCTTTATTAAATATACATTTTATACATAAATATTTATTAAAAATGCTTATGGAACGAAATCGCGCTCATCCTGCAGTTGTTTAATAAACGCTAAGCCCTGGGTGTCTATTCCACTAATCAATGGCGACTCATTGATGACTAAATGACAATGGTGACCATTTTATCCATTCAGGTGAAAAAATTCAAACTATCGAAACCTCATACTGCCGTGTGGTGATCGGTTGAGAATAACTGCACCCATTTCTTTCCGTGGGTGTCGTAAGAGGCGACTAAGGAAACACAAATGAGACCTGCCTAGCTCCTATTAATCCACTCCAGGCAACGAAACCTCAATTTGCTCAGAATCTTAGGTAGCGTCCTATGATCTCATGTGGTTTGGTAGGCTTTGTGAAGGGCTGTCTGGTTCGCGACCACCCTGCTACCAAAGTCCAACGCCAAACAGCTTGCTGTGTTCGGTCGGTGCGTAGGAGTACCAGTACCTTAATAGGCATTTTCTAGGTTGATTCTCTCCATCGTCGACCTCATCTATGACCCTGGTCAAGGTTGAGGTCAAGAGTTAACCCATCTTATAAAAAATAAATAAAAACTATTGATGACAACCGTCACGATCAGCAGCACCACCGCCAACAGAAAACTACCAAGCAACTTAACATTAAGTTGGCGGTGGCGCCGCTAGTGAAGGTAACTGTCATCATATGTAATTTCGCCACCTGGTATGGACGAACTGCAGGGGTATTCAGGAGCGTTCGACTATCGAGAACGGATCGAAATTCGATCCGTTTTCGAATGCCTTCGACTCACCGTATTCTACAGCGTTCGGCTCGATCCGAATGTCAAATTTGACATTCGAGTTCGGATCCAAATTCGGAAAAGTTCACGATTGCTTCTGAGCATTCGACTTACACTTGTAAATAAACATTTTGTGCTAGAATCAAGCTAAAATTCAGTTTTACGTAGCAATTTGAGTGAGAAATAAAGAAAGAGCAAAACAAGGACCGGAGACAATGTCTTCCAACATGGAGATAATGGATTTTTCTAATACTTTTCAAGATACCAATTTTCAAAACATATATCATTTAAAAGTCGCTTCCTTGCGAATATCTCACTTTGTTGAGTAATTTGTAAACATATTATCCACCAACCACCAAGATATTAACCATTCCCGTGGAATTCAAAGTAAGTAAGTATGTATAATTGGTGTAATTTAAAATACAGATTCTTGCCTTTATTTTCACAAGATACAGAGGCATCGGAGACTCATTATTAAATAAAAATTGTGGTAAGATCTTGTTACAATTAGTTTTTAATTTCTGCTTTCATTTTTTTACAGCCTTGCACTTTCTGGCACAAGATAGTTAACAGAAATTTTGTAACAAAGGGCCAGGCATCGTTGTCTACATCAATAACTCAAACAACACAGGCACTGAATGCGCCAGAAGTTATGAGGATGTGATTTCATAGCATTCACTATCAAGTAGGAAATGTTTTGTTAAAAATAAGGTTTGCTTATCTATGTAATTCTTTATCCTTTCTTATTAATATTATAAATGCGAAAGTAACTCTGTCTGTCTGTCTGTCCGTCTTTCACGCCTAAACTGTTGAACCGATTTTGATGAAATTTGGTACAGAGATAGATTAGAGCCTGGAAAAGGACATAGGCTACATTTTATCCCACAGTTGGGTACGATATAACCTGTAGTCCACGCGGGCGGAGCCGCGGACGGAAAGCTAGTTGCTTATAATTAACTTTATATTTAAATTGCCTTCATAGACATAAAATAACTAGGTATATGTACTAATATCCAAATTTTTGACTATTTTCAGAGTATTCAGGCTACCCAACCTAGCCTGATGACCCCGATTTCGCAGGCTGACATGAACAGTCCTGAAGAAAAATTTAATAAAATGCACATGAAGTGCAAACTGCATCGAAAGGTGTTTGGAGTACTTGGCGTTGTTTTACAAATAAATTCAAATCACTCCATAGTTATTAGGCTGACTGGGCAAAAATCACAAACATGACATGTAAAATGCTCATAATACTTATTTCTTAACTCTCGAGGTAAATGGTTCTGAGAGCACTTATGCTAGTACCTGGTCTACTGAATGCTCTGCTTATCCCCATTAAGAACATTTACTTATGAAGATTGACTGTGTCTATTTTTAAGTAGTTTAGCATACTTTATTGTTCACTTGCGATGCAAACCTTTTTTTTCTGTGATAGTACTTATTGCAAGTATATAATTGTATTGTTACTTATTAAAAAAAATCTTGAATAAAACTGAACATATTATACTTACACAGTTTATTTAAATCGCTTTGGGTTTATTTACAACAGTAGTTAGGTATTCTTACAAACATTGAATACTAATTTCTCATTAATAACAATAGTTAAGTAGTGGAACAGTGAGTACCTAGAAGCTTAATTATTAAACCCTATTGTAGCTTCATATTGTCGCTTCAACACACCATCTTAAACAGATTAAAAAACACATAAGTATCCTACTAATATTTTAGATACGAAAGCTTGTAAGTATGGATGGATGTTTGTTCCTTCTTCACGCTAAAACTCTCGGACGGATTTTGATGAAATGTCCAATTAATATAGCGACGTCGGAATAGTACATAAACTGTAAAATTTCCCAAATTCCTACGGGAATCAGTATGTTGTACGTTTCAAGAAAACACAAAATAAACCGCCACAACAAAGCAAAGCAAGATCTTGACACTTTACATCTCGTTTACAAAGACATTTCGTAAATTTTAAAAAAAGTTTTTATAATGAAGAATTATTAAGGTTACTATGGTTAAAAACCATTTAAAAAGTAAAGCTATATTTTTTCTAGGACAGAAATTCATCTAAGAATTAAATTAAAGAAATAAAATGATATTTTATAAATGTTATAATTTTTCATTCACTCAGTTATTCGTTCAATCAAATCTATTATCTCCGTAAATGCTTGCATAAACGTGTTATCTATGTCACATAGTTTCCGAAGACGGAAACGAGTCGAAGACGAATCGAACGTTGTTGTGAATAAAGATTTCCGTGGCATTCGACTCGTCTTCGACTCGAGTCGAATTCGGAAAATAGTCGAACGGAAAATAGTCGAACGCTCCTGAATACGCCTGCAGGTCACCATTCTTATTCCACCGCCATTGAGACGCTATTAGTAGAATAGCCACCCTGAGCAAATTTTACAAAACTGGAAAACAAACAAAAGGTACCAGGAAGGTATAAAACGCTAGGAGGTAGACATAGCGGCTATCTCACCGCCAAGAGATAAGCCGGTCGTAAAGAAACGTTCATCCGACGTAGAGTTAAGGCGAGTTTTGTCTAACCGTACACGTATTATCTCTATCGTTTCTTTCAGATAGTGGTTCTTTAACTTTATTTCTTTGAACCCTTAGTTTTTGTGCTGCTTTGTTTCTTTTTTTTTTTTCAGTTACTTGGTTATATATATATATATATATATATATATATATATATTTTACCACCCCATATATGTCCCCACCGAGGGGCACGGGCCTCCCTTCGAAACACGAAGGGGATTTAGGCCATAGTCCACCACGCTGCTGGCCCAATGCGGGTTGACGGACCGCTCGTCTTCGTGGTTATATGGCACTACTAAATGTACAGACGGAACACGCTGTCTTACCCATTTTTAATACGAAAGTCGGCGCCTATTACGAGCGAGATAAGGGCGACGTCAAGGTCAATATGTATAGCCTGATGTGCGGCCGTATGTAACTCTACCAATTCATAGAAACAAAATTGTAACTATCGGTTTAGTAGAGTACTAATTACGCGATAGGATTAGTTTAGTAGATAATTGTTTCTTTTTTATCTGCAGTCTCAATTATGGGTAAAAAGTAATGTTTTTGGAATGTGCCAATTTTTGAAACGAGACCATTTAATTTTTTTCATTTTATTCTCTTTTTTTCATTTCATATTTCAATGAATTTAATTAATCTCACTTTGAGAACCTCTACTGAACGTTGTAACATTTCTTTAAAGGCCGATATACTGTCATCTGCAAATGCTGCTTTGTTGTTTATCTCTTTTATTTTTTTTGTTTTTAATCTACTTCAATTTAGAATAACAAAAACAATTCAACAGACATATACTTGAACAAAGAGCAATATGTACAGACAGAACAATAACTGCCAATTAGAATATCATGACTCAATGAGGGCTTATTTATTTTGTAATTTATTGATGAATTTTCTGAGTAGATTATAGATATCGTAGGAATAAACGTACTACGTACTATTAGGGGGCGCTTTATAATTTAAACTTCCAAACTCGTGAAACGCTGTTTTAATAAATGAAAAGACATTTTAAATATACATCTGTTATATTTAACACCACTTGAGTTCAGTTGAAGAATTACACATGTATGCTAATACACCTAACACACTTGAACATCCGTAAAGAAATGACGCCTGGCCCCGGATTGCATTCTCCGTCTTTTCTTTTTTTTATTCTTGAATATCCAAATTCAATTTTAAATTTAAATCGATACTTAATGACAGCACTTCGATTAGCCAATAACGTCTGTGATACGCAGTCCCATCACGGTGAAGACTACACATCACAGTACTTATTGGGATGACCTGATTCTGTCTGCTGAGCTTTAATAATAAAGTTTTTTTTTAATGGCTACAGAGGTGTGACGTATCATTAACCTATGCCTTTATGTACTCGTTATGTATAAGCTACTTATTCCTTTATTAAATCAGTCCTATACCAGCCACAATACATACAATCTAAATATATGAAATTTCAGGTCCAGCTCAAACCCTTGGATGTAGAAATCTAAAATTTGGCACAGAGGTTACTTTCGTAATAGGATTTTACGTAATTCCCACGGGAACGAAGTACCGGGCATTCTTTAGTATAATAATACTTGTCTCACCACCAATAATATACCTATCTCCGTATAACCACCTACGTATTTAAGAAAAACTAGATTTTTTGCCAAAGAAACGTTACAGATATCTAATTGAAAATTAAGTTGCCTTTTTTAACCGACTTCAAAAAAAGGAGAAGGTTCTCAATTCGGGTGAATTTTTTTTATTTATTTTTTATGTTTGTTACCTCAAAACTCCGTCATTTGTTCGGAAGCATCTACTTCCAGATTGGTCCCATAAAAAAATTATCGAAATCGCTTCAGTAGTTTAGGTCAAAAAAAAATCTGAAATTTACGGTCATATATGTGGATGATAATAGGTCATCAATGTAAACGAAGCAAAAATGAAGCAGTTCCCTGAGACTTTTAAGTTGTTTTTTGGGGCTCCTTTGTGGGGATCTACCGTTTAGTGACTGGTAGCTTATATTACCACCACACATCTTCCCTGCTGTCTGGTAATCGGTTGATAATATCACCCACCACCCCATATATTTCATGCCATCTGGCGATCGGTTTGAGAATTGTACTACCCCGTATCTTTCTTGCCATCTTGCGACTGGTTATGAATGTCACCACCGCATATCTTTCCGTGGGGTGAAAGTAATTGATCACTATATCGCTCTTTAATCTCGAGTGATTTAGTGCTTTATAATAAACTAGCTTTCCGCCCGCGGCTCCGCCCGCGTGTACTAAAGGTTATATCGTGCACAACTGTGGGATAAAATGTAGCCTATGTCCTTTCCCGGGCTCTAATCTATCTCTGTACCAAATTTTATCAAAATCTGTTAAGTAGTTTAGGCGTGAAAGACGGACAGACAGGCAGACAGAGTTACTTTCGCATTTATAATATTAGTATGGATCTACGAGGGAGTTATATGAATGATAAATGATAACCTTTAAAAAGAATAAAATAAAATATTTTTAACAAAAAATTGACCTGCCTTCAAAAAGGGTGAAATAATTTTTTAAACCTATGTTCACGAGTAAGTAGTGGTTACGGGTAAAATAGTAAATAGGTGAATTCATAGCGGAATATGGTAAATAGTGAGGAATTTTTTTTTTGACCCTGGCGCCGGTTTCAACAGGACCTAGTTTAATGAAATAAGTATTCGCACAAGCTTTTTGGCAGTATAAAAACTAAGATAGTTTTGTCATGCGAGTAATTGTTCGGCGCCTCCGTCAAAAAAAAATTCCTCTCTATTTACCATATTCCGCTATGAATTCACCTATTTACTGTTTTACCCGTAACCACTACTTACTCGTGAACATAGCTTTAAAAAATTATTTCACCCTTTTTTAAGGCGGGTAAATTAAAAAAAAAATATATTTTATCATTTGTGTACGTGTATTCATCTTACTTCTTTTGTTTCGTGTCAACATAAAATAAAAAACAATTTCGTAGATTGATAACAGCATAGAATTGTAAAGTTGGGTGGTCGTCCTGGAAACATGTTTTAATTTACATCAATGAGGTTACCTACCCAATTTCTATTACGTGGTTAGTCAATTAGGCTAAAAATTTCCCTGGTTATTAGGTGTTACGATATAAATGAAAACAAAGGTAAAATAAAAAATAAAAAAGCATGTAGCTTTTTATTTTTAGAGTTGCAAAAATGTATAAAATAAATCCGATAGGAAATCTAATGATATCTATTGCAAGGATGCTTTCTGTTATATCACTTTCCAACATTTATGGGTATTTTGGTATGATGTTATTGATGAAATAGACATAAATTCTCAACATCGAGGCATATTATAATCTCATGTTATTTTTTTTTTAATTTAAATATTGAGAACTATCATTACAGGCTTATCCTAATACAATTGTGTTGCTACTTCTAATGTCGATAGTAAGTTGCATTATTTGTTGCATATAACATAGCATAATGATATCTAACGCTATTCTTTCGAACTCGCTCGTTGAACAAATGAAGAGTTCAATCTTTTCAGCTATTTCATTGAGTGTGCTTAAAAGTAGCTCGTCCAAGCGGTGTTTTATCGAGCAGATTAGTCTGCCGCGTGGTACGGTCGGCTAAATAATTGGTTTACCACTTTTGACAACACTTCAACACTTCGTGGGTGTCGTAAGAGGCGACTAAGGAAACACAAATGAGACCTGCCTCCAGTAATCCACCCAGGCAAGGATACTTCATTTTTTCTGAATCTGAGGTGTCGTCCTATGGTCTCATGCGGTGTGGTAGGCTCTGTAAAGGGCCGTCTGGTTCGCGACCACCCTCCCACCGAAGTCCGACGCCAAACAGCTTTATATGCATTTCTGGGTTATCTCGCTCCATCGTCGACCTCATCTTTGACCTTATGGTCAAGATTGAGGTCAGAGTTAACCCATCTTATAATAAAAAAAACGTCCCATGTAGCCAAAATATCGCTAAGGTTGAGCAGTATGTATCAATGAAAGAGATGCATGATCTTGACATTTTGTCACACGATATGTTTGATTGACATCAGCTATCATTGTTCTTGTTCTAGTCTTTACGAATACTTTTTGTTTTTCTTCTATAAACAATGATCTTGGATCTAACAACACTATGGAAAAGTGTAAAAGCTATTTTCTTAATGTCACAATTCAAACTAGGAACACGAGGCAAATTGTTGACAATGTCACTCTAACGAATGACAAAGAAAGCATTGGCAAAATGTCAAAATATTATGTAAGCGAAAATCAACCTTGTTGTTTTATAATGTGCTAGGGAAATTGGACGTTAAGGTGGTAAACCAATTTTTTGGCAGATTGTACAGCAAACAACCGCGTTAGTCGCCATCTCTATGTCATAAACATCTATGAAAATGTCTGATTCTTACTCCTAATTGTCCTTAACTACTTACTTTTCTTACATACGTACATGCAGACATACATACGATCACGCCTATAATCCCTAAAGGGGTAGGCAGAGCGTCAGAGGTTCCAGTAAACTAATTAATGCCACGTTTTACGTAAATTGTGAGGGTTATCAGATGAAACATATTGTTAGAATGGTGAGAGTTTGTCAGCCTGTTGTTATACGCACTTTTTTAGCATTCTGTGGCTAAAAGAGGTATTTTTCTAGACTTTTTTGATGATAAGTTTTCGTTTGATTGAATAACAGGCTTTCTTTTGTGAAGAGTACGTGGGGTTTCTACAGAGATAGGTCAAGTCTTTACAAGTTTGCTTGGAAACACAATCAATTGAGAATCTAGATGTAGTGGAAATAAAAGGACGACTATATTTTGGAGATAAAAAATAAATAAAAACTAAACTTTAATACTGGATTATTTGAGTAACGTTGAATACATTTCTAGATAAAAGTCTCATCAACTATTCTTCAGTTTGATTTAGGGTTCTTTGGACTACACAAAAGTATTGAATAAGCACAAATAAAACCCAATCCCGGGAACCAACAACGGGAACCATAAAACCCAATCCCGGGAACCAAAAGAAGTAAGAAATTTATTAATTTATTTACAATCAATTTATTTAAATTAGGTAGGTAGAAATTATGAAGGTAAATCTAGCCCATTAAACTTTACAATTTTCCTCGAGGAACATGGGTCGAAAATATAAATAAATATTTTCGTCTCTCTATATAACTTGTGCGACCAGCTGATTTGCTTTTGTATGAGAAGTCAAAACTTATTAGAGAATATTACATAGGTTCCTTAGGGACATTTGTTCAGTTTCATGGTGAAGTAACTCCCAAGGCTAAGGCTTTTTTTTATTTTTTATTATAAGATGGGTTAACTCTTGACCTCAATCTTGACCAGGTCAAAGATGAGGTCGACGATGGAGCGAGTTAACCCAGAAAATGCTTATAAAGGCACTGGTACTCCCACGCACCGACAGAACACAGCAAGCTGTTTGGCGTCGGACTTCGGTAGGAGGGTGGTCGCGAACCAGACGGCTAGACACAGAGCCTACCACACCGCATGAGAACATAGGATAGGACGACACCTCAGATTCAGAAAAAATTAAGTGTCGTTGCCTGAGATGGATTACTAGGAGGCAGGTCTCATTTGTGTTTCCTTAGTCGCCTCTTACGACATCCACGGGAAGAGATAGGGTGGTGTTTTTCTCAACCGATCACCACACGGCCATCCTAAATTTTAGATTTTTAAATCTAAAGCCTAAGGCAATCTAAAACCTCTACCTCATTTAAGATTAAAAAAAAATTACAATTTCATTGTCAGTCCCTTTTAGACGCAAATTCATTTTATTTTAATTACTGTTAACATTTTATTATTACTAATATCAAAGTAGGTACCTAAGCAATGGGGCATTCGGGAAAACAAGAAAAAAAAGTATTCCCAGAAAAGAGGCTTAATTAGCTACATAACGATTTTTCGCTCCCGTAAACATAATTTGTATCAGAAACTGGGCAGCCGTTTTTGGGCTTACGATAACAAACAAATTAACAAAATATATAAAGCTCGTGTATAGTAAAGCTTGTGTTACCGTAGTAGCAATTTCACAAGCATATTTCGCCGTAGGTCCCTGCTGTTGTCGATTGACTACAGTGGTTTAACCAAGTCAGAAACCATTTGGAGATTTGAAAATTTTGTCACCAGAGTTAATCAAGCGTTTTAAAAATACTAAATTAATAAAACCGGCCAAGTGCTAGTCGGACTCGCGCACTTAGGGTTCCGTACCATCACCTATAAAACCAGACAAGTGCGAGTCAGACTCTATAGAAACCATTATCTCTACAAAGCGGAAAGAAAATCACGTTTGTTGTATGGGAGATAAATGTACACTAGTATCGTTAATAACCCCTTAGAGTTATACACGATACTAGTGTCGTAGGTAATATATAACGGGGCTCCAATTACATATTATATTACATATTACATTTAGTTCAGTCTAGATGTAAATCCGTGCTTGCAAAAGGTCGGGTCATTCTGAATTTTTTATATGTTGTTAAGACCTAAACCAATATTAAAAAACCAGATTTGCAATTTCCAAAGTGCTGTGCGAGCGGCGGTGTGGCCAAAAAACCATGAAATTTTCGGATTTTTTTCAGTTTTTGCTCAATATCTTAGAGAAGGAAGGGTCTGATCAGTATAGTCACTATAAATACTTTTAAAGTATAGTAAATTTGCTACAATTTGAGATCAAGGCGAGCTCTCTACAGCTACTGGTTCCCGAGTTACAGTTCTTCGAAAACATTACTTTTTGTGCAAAAAGTAATTTTTTTCGGAACGTGCACTTATTTTGTGAAATATCTTATAAAATATGCATCCCACATCAAATGTTAAGTTGTAGTAAATTAGCTTTCATTTGAGATCAAACTAGTATCTGTATACCCAGCGGTTTTAAAACAACAACTACTTAAAGTAACATAATCTGACAGTATCTCTAAGAAAAGTTATATAAATCATGTAGGTAATGTGTTTTGGTTGCCAAATTATGCCTTTCTTTTCATCTTTGATGATCCAGGTTTGGGTTCGTATGAAGATGGTTCCTCTTCGACAGTGATGGACGCTGGGAGAGGAGCCCAGTCTGTATTCGGGTCATCTTCATCATCCGAGCATTTCAGCTCCACTTCCGGGACGTTAGTGCGCAATTTGCCACCGCATGACTGGCAAAGGACTGAGCAGCGGAGCCCAGCCTTTCTGCACGAGCAGCTCCCAGAGCACCCTTTCTTGCATTTACAGGAAATTTTTCGCAGAAGGGCGGTGATCCATGGTGGTGGGGATGGGGATGAGTCCCTGAGAAGACATCTTCCACCCCCAATCAGTGGGATTCAAGTTGACTCCCCGCCACTTCTGCACTTGGAGGTAGCACCTTGCTGCATGGTGGCCTGTGGCATCTTCTGTCGGTGGCAAACGGGCTAAGTTTATGCTCATTGAAGTGACAAACGTCTTATACCTGAGGAAATTCAAAGTGTCCCTCGCGATGTCACCCCCATATAGAGCCACAAAGCACTTGATGCCGGCTTCTTTCACGGTTTGTGGGGTGGAGTCTGGCCGAAGGAAGACCTCCACTTGCTCAGCAAGTGGTTCATTCTTACTCAGGAGTGTGGTGTTTTGGTCTTTCCTTGGCCAGATGTTGCTGAGGTGGTATCGCACCCGGTAAAGGCGTGGGTGAACAGTACCGTCCCGGTTTGTTTTTGAAGAACTGTATCTTGGGAACCAATAGCCGTAGAGAGCTCGCTTTGGTCTCAAATTGTAGCAAATTTACTATACTTTAAATGTATCTATAGTGACTATACTGATCAGGAAGCTTATTCCCTAACTGCGATAAAGATAATGATAGTGATTGCGATAATTCAATGTGATAGTGATACTGAATGCAATAGCAAAAGTGGATTTTTCTTTTTTTTTCTGAAGATTTATGGCCTGGATACGAGTCCTTTAAGCCAAGTCCTATTTTATATTAGACCACTTGATTTTCCACTATATAATTTTGTAAAGAACACTATTAAGAACTTATAAAATGTGAGCAAAAGTGGATGTTGAAAATGAATGATATTTTACCACTGAATGATATAGGTATGACAGGTTTTCATTGGCTGATAAATTGCCAAACTACCAAATTCTTTCGTGTCTGTAACTAATTTAATATATTTGTCTCTTGTATATTCGTCTCGCTTTCTCGTTCATTTAGTACTTCCTGTCTGAAGTTTGCGATTTTCAATACATTCATTCTACACGGTGATCAACTAAATGACATGTACAGTAAAAATAAGTTAAAGAGAGATGGGGTTGTAACTAAAGTGAATTAAAGTGAGACAGCACGTAGCAACCAATACACTGACCTGAAAACAAGCTTTGTAACCAATATTATCAACTTCTTTTCATGATCCCATCTTTTAAACTTTTAGATAAAAAAATCTTCACATTTGAATTAGGTTCAGTACATACCTAGATATGTTATAAGTAATTCGTTAAATACTAAAACGTTAAAAGAGGATATTGCTCTGTATACCTGAGGTCAATAACTAAATATTGATGGTAATAATTACTTAAATGCTAGACTATAATTACGAGAAACTTATATTGTGCCAGCTGCCAACTCTTTTCTGGGATACTTTAAAAGCCAGTTAGTGGGTTTTGCTGTGGCTGAAAAACTGACAACCTATTAAAAACAATATTCATGTTCTATCTTATATTATGACCGTCAGAATGTAGGTTAGGTATGTAATTGTTTTACAACCATTATGATGTTCTGCTTACTCCGTCAGGGATTTAGGCTTCAGTGTATATATATGTTTCAATAAAATTTTACTGAAACTCAGAGCCAAAATGAGTTATCTAGCCATCCGAAACGTAGTAAATTTATGTTTTTCTTTCCATTAATTTCACTAAACCATTCATTAGTCAAAATAATACAAAATAAAGACAAATAGCATAGCACTATTTGCTTGTGTTGTGTAATGGTGCAGGCGCATGTAGCGTTCCACATAAGACTGCGACCTTTGCCTCGGTACCAATGTGGTACTACCGGGCCTATTGCCGTGTTTCGGGAATCTTTAAAAGAACTCGTCATTCTACAAAACTTCAATAACAAAACCTGGGTCTTCTTCTTCCTCCTACTACTGTGATTGGATTGTAGAGATTACGTAATAAATAATAAAAATTGATTATTATTATTTTCTTTTTCGTGTTTTACTGCCAAATCAAATGGATCCCTTTGAGTACAGAACTCTAAAACACATAAAACTTTTTTTATTTTTCTATGAAAGAGGTGTCTATTGTTCATTTTATCTTTTTACTATAATTACTCTATGTTTATCAAAAGTGTCAAAATTTGTCAACGTCAGTCCACGTAGAAGTAAGTATTTTATTTGTAAATATGATATTTAAATGGTTATGTTATAGTCCCGTAAATAACAGGTTTTTTTACATTAATAGTACGATAATACATCTATGTTATACCTACACTACAACAGAAAGCAAAAAAAAAATATTGCAAAAAAAATATTTTGTAAAGAATGGCAAACGTGCGCAGGGTTTTGAAACCACAACTTCAGGCACAAGCCACTCAATATCGTTTAAATATCAAGCTCTTCTTATATATACAATTTCTTATATATAAAATTGGACGTCCTGATTCACTGACTCATCAACACCCAGCCCAAACCCTCAGACCTAGAAAACTAAAATTTAGCAGAAAGGTGTCTTTTGTAAAGGTTGTAAGTACTAAGAAAGGATTTTTCGAAATTCAACCCCTGGGGTGATGAAATGGGGGTTCAGAGTTTGTATGGAGAAAACAATTTTTTTGGTTATTTTAACTCGAAACTTCGTCAAGATTAACCTTAAGGCAAATAAAGGGACGAGTGTTTCCGGATTTTTCGAAAATCAAGGTGTCAAGAATGAAATGGGTGACTAAAATAGTTCTTTGCGCGAGCGTAGCCGCGGGTAAAAGCAAGTCTATTATATTTACAACATCAAAGGTATTTTGCATAATTTTCATTAATAAATCTGTTTGCAGGGTAATTGATAGAAAATGACGTCTACACTCTAACTTCATCCACACAAAACCACGAAAATGCGAAGTTACAAATTCAAGATCAAACATTTGTAAATACCTCAAGTATGTATCTTATACATACGAGGAACGACAGACAGTGGGCCAAGGCAGTCTCGAATGGTGGCCAATGGGAGCAACAAGGCCAATGAGCAGACCAACCAGCCCGATGATCAGAAGATATCGTCAAAATGACGGGACCTGTATCGATGAGGTTAGCACAGAACCGTGACGATTATTGCTACAGAGAAGAAGCTCATACCCAGCAGTGGGTTGATGTGGGCTGAGTATAATGATGTACCTTATCAAACTATTTTCATGATAGCTTTTCGCGTGCGACTTCGTTCCCGTGGGAATTTGGAAAAATGATGTAGTACCTAGCCTATGTCACTCAGGGATAAATCAGCATTTTAATGGTGAAATAATTTTTGAAATCGGTCCATAAATGGCGGATAAATCGGTGAACATACATTAAAAAAAACATACATACAGTCGAACAACCTTCTCGTTTTTTGAAGTCGTTTAAAACTACAAATCTTCCCTCTTTAATTAAATATTAGTATAGATTAAAAGTAGTTATCTTTTACTTTACAAAGTTTTATTGTATTTCAGTTATCGAGACATCATCCAATTGCCGTCGAAGTTGGTACAAATGAGTGACATGACATATTATGAAGTTTTGAAACGTGGAGGTTCAAGAGAGGATATCAGCTCTTGAAAATAAGTAACAAAGATGTAAAATGACCACACTTGAATAACTTTAATGCTCTTTTATATTAAAATAAAATACATGAACTAAATTGAATTTTTTTTTTGTGCTTGGAGAAAATCTGTAAAAAAGAAACAATTTTTAAATTAACTTATCATATGCATTCTAAGATATAAGCACAAGCTTTTATATGTTTGATATATTTTACTTTTATTATTAACGCGAGTGCGTCCGATTGTTTACCTATTCAATGTACCTATGTAGTTTGTTTCACAAAATAATAATAATGAGTTTAGAATAATTATGACCCTACCCTGCTATAAACGTGGAAGCATGGAAGCTACAGTAGCTTCCATACTAGACTGGGAGTAATAGAAAAACATAGAATGTGCCAGCTGCCTACTATTCCCAGGCATACTGTAAAAGTCAGTAAGTGAGACGCGAGGGTTTTGCTGTATTGTGGGCAAAAGGCTGACAACCTCTCACCACTTACATCATTTTTCATCTTAAAACCCTAATATATGTCAAACGTGGCATCAAGTGGTTTTAAAACCACTGATGCTCTGCCTACCCTGATAGGGATTATAGGGATGAGCATATGTATATGTACTATAAACGTAAAAGTTTGAGACGGACGGAGTTTAGTTAAACCTTCACAAAAAAAAACAATTCAAGGGATTTTGGACAACTTCACAGGAATGTAGTTTTTATTTTATTTATTTACTTAACTTAATGCACTAAAAGTACAAGGGCGGACTTAATGCCCAATGGCATTATCTACCAGTTTACCTTAGGGTGATTGGTGAGAGTGAGTGGTAGCCACACATTATCCGAGGTGAAAGATAAAATATTAAATTATAAACATTATACTTGCGAAACTAAACATAAATAATAATAAACATAAATACATATGCCCTAATAAGTATATTATAAAGTGTCAAGCACAGCGTGCGCTTGAAAATATAAGTAAGAAAAATGCTTTTCTATGCTCAATACGATAGAGTTATCTTAATGCTGTAAGGAAGGTAAAGACTTCAAATAATATGTTTGTCATTATAATTTTTCAATTTATTGATTTTATTAGGAATACTTACTTAAAGTGCCTGTAATGTAAGTACCTTATCAAACTTTATTCATGATAGATTCCGACGCGGGACTTCGTTTCCGTGGGAATTTAGAAAAATGATATCCTAGCCTATGTTACTCGTGGATAATGTAGCATTCTAATAGGGAAAGATTTTTTAAAATCGGTCCAGTAGTTTTTGTGTTTATTCGTTACAAACAAACATACAATAAATAAAAATTTTATAAAAATGTTTACCGACTTCAAAATTAAAGGCACCCATTTAGATATTACTTCTTTTTTCGTTGAAGTCAACAACCAAGGCATATATCACAATATTAAAAATGGCTCTCAGTTCACATTTCTGCAATGTGTAATGGGATTTATATTTACAGATAAAACTAACTCAGAGGCTACGGAAAGGTTTAAGAAAATACGCTATTGGTTCTTGATTCACAGGTTTTTTTTTTGTTTGATAAGTACTATGTGAACCCACTGTTGGACTGGACAAGCTCAACCGAACTTCTTTTTGGAATCTTCAGTGGGTAAACACACTTCACACTTGACTATACCTACATGATAAGAAGAAGTGTGTTAAGACGTAAATATCATAATTTGGGAAACACTTCTTACTTCATCTCGTCATCGTTTTGCAGTTAAAACTTCGATTTCCAAAAAAAGGATTCACGTTAGGAAGTTCAGACATTGTCAAAATGTAAAATATGTTATTTTATTTGCATGTCCAGACGTTTGATATGATGAACATTGAATATCTGGAAAATTGTGTTAAATAATGATTTTAATACATTATTTAAAAAAAATCATGATTTGAGAACGTTAAATATTAAGTGGCATACGAGACGACCGCCTGTATTGGACATATACGTACTAACACTTGGGTTGGCAGAGCGTCAAGCAATCAAAAATACTTAGGGTTTTAATATGATCCATAATCAGGGGTATAATGTATAATGTAGCCGGTTTGGTCAAGTGGTAGTGACGCTGCCTCTTGATCGGCGGGTCCTGGATTCGATCCCCAGCCGGGGCAAACATTTGTGTAAAAAGTAGATGTTTGTTCTCGGGTCATGGGTGTTTGTGTTTGTCTTTGTGTTTTCCAAGGGACCCACGACACAAGGGAAAACCATAGTGTGGGCCTCTAAGTGTGTAGCGTTTATTTATTTATAAAAATGGTACAGCTTGACGATCTTTTGCAAAATGTTTGCACTTTTTTATATACAGCCCGCCGTGGTGGAAGCATATTTACTCGTAAGATGCATCATTATTCCCCCAACAAATTCCAAAGTACCCACAAGTACGTATACATACGTTTACTTTGCTATAATTGCGTAACAATAATCATGTTTTTTATCAATCACACGAGAAAAATAACATAATAATAGTATTTCTCAGAAGTAAACAAACACCAGAACAATATAAAACAACCCCTTTTTCTGGTTAAAAGCATGTCAATACTTCCCAATATGGCTATTTCTATTTACCTCATTAATTTTTAAGAGAGCAGTATCTCCCAAATTACTTTTTCTTGTTAAATAACATTAGTATTTTTGAATAATTACAAAACATTTCATAAGAAATTTTCAAATAACATGAAAATAATTGACAAATTGACAATTACATTCATTCAATATCATTCAAAATGTCATTCTCTGTCTTTGTTCCAGTTATAACAGCTTGAGAATTCGGACAGTATAACATGAAGTTGGCCATTTCCTGTTCCATCTATAATTTATTTGACAGTAATTGATTGCGATAAGATTGCGATACAGCTTGATTATCACTATCACACTTAGAGAATAAGGTCCCAGACCCTTCCTTCACTAAGATATTGAGCAAAAACTGAAAAAAATCCGAAAATTTCATGGTTTTTTGGTCACACTGCCGCTCGCACAGCACTTTGGAAATTGCAAATCTGGTTTATTAATATTGGTTTAGGTCTTAACAACATATAAAAAATTCAGAATGACCCGACCTTTTGCAAGCACGACCCCCTAATAATATTTAACTTGACTGAGCTAATTACCTTATTACGTTTTACAACGCAGTAGCCGAGGAAACGAAACTAAAAGAAATGTTGTCAAAAACTTACATCGTATAGGTACTTACACCCAAAAAAGAATATTTCCAATCAACATTCACTGAAAACGTGTTACAATTGAACAATGTGCACTAATATTTTACTATTAAACACAAAACATTAAGGAATTAACATTTTTATACTTAACACAAAAATTATTTTGCTGAACAAATAATTTCAAATGGCGTGCAAAACAATGACGAGCACAATATTTTTCCACAATAATGAGGCAAAGGCTAAGTTAATAAAATGCCAATAACGCCTACAGAAATTAATAAATAGTTCAATTATTTGTTAAAAATCAGATTTGTTTTATTGAAAAAGTAAAAAATAATAATTTACTTTTATATTTTTTTTGACTGAAAATCAAGATTTTCGTCAGAAATAATTATTTTGTCAGGCTTAAAAAACTCTTAGCTGTCATTCTATACAGCTAGTATGAAGCTTTATGAAAAAGGTAATACTCTCACTTGTCAAAAGGGTCACTGAATTATCAAATCAGCTACTCTTTATTTCGTCATACATTTTTGTCAGTATTTTATTCAACTTTTGCTTACTTTTTATGCATCATTTGATTAAAAAATAACTTTACTGGATCACAAAACAGCCACTGAAGTAGAATTTTGGTATATAAAAAATGGGTTATTTGCTCATTAGTTCAAATATTTTTTTTCTATTCAAAATCTTCTCATTTCATAATTACATAACATTACATGACATGTGTTAGCGGTACGTAAACGTACACTCCGTAAAATGCACACAGGAACTTGAATTTGCTATCAAAATGTTCGTGATTGAACACTCTCGATAAGTAGTTAACGCGTTTTTCGATTTAATCTCTTACCTTTCCATCAATCTCATCTTTCTAACTTTCGAAAATGTTTTTACGCACGCACGCTTTCATAGTCCGTAAACTTTGTGTATCGACACTGTTCGCACTGCCGGCCCAGGCCTGTTGAGAGACGGAGATGGCACTATTCCTATGTGTGCTGCCTTTATCAGGTGCTGTAGTCGCCTTAACAGATGACTACATGGAGCTAGAACAAAACTGGTCTACATTAGGAACTCAGGCGTTTCCATTGATCTCTCTATTTTATTTTAAAACAAATCATTCATTAATATTTTGTAGTACCTATCTTTATCTTAAACCAGACGCAGAAAAACATATACAGCTTTCTTATTGATATTACTTTTATTTCTAGTCTCTAAAGAAAGGAGATTCGAACACTGTTAAATAATTCATAGTCATGAATTGAAATAAACTCCCTTTTCCCAAACGATGTTTCGGAGAGTCAACAGTCTCTGCGATGTGCACGGTTGCATTATCTAACTAAAAGAGCAAGACGTGCTTTGACATAAACGAAACCTTAAATGGGACTTTCTCAGAGAAAAAAGAGATTTATGTATATCTTTTGCTTCAACAATCGATATGCTGTTTAATATCCTTTGGATCTCCTGAGGGGTGATACTGTAATGATTTTAAATGTTACTAATAGTTAGTTTTAACCGGCTAAAAACTTAACATTATCCGGCTAAGGTAAACGTAACCTAACTTAAGTTTAACTGGCTAATCTTAAGTTTATGGTAGGTAAAACATTATATACACACTCACGCCACAATCCTTTCCGAAGAAGGTTTTCAGAACGTCATGTGGTAATCGAAACACTTAAGCCGCCACATTTAACTTTTTGTGAGGGTTATTAGACAGAATATGAGTGAGTGTTTGTATAATAAAGACATGAAAAATTAACTTCTATAAAAAAATGCAGTAACGTTGTAAAAGAATTAACCCATCTCATAATAATAAATAAAAAGAAGTAATGATGTTTCAGAGAGAATTATTGTGTGCACCTTAAATCACACCAAAATTTGCTTTGACATAAATAAATAAAAAAATACGGAATTATGCATTAAAAAGAGATTTGCATTATATCTTTTGCTTCAACAATCGAGATCCAGTTTAATATCTTTTGCGTCTCTTGATGTGTCTTTTTATTTATTTATTTTTCTACAAAAAAATAATTTGATGAAATATGTGCATTACACAACCATTTACTGAAAAAAAAACTTATTTATATGTTACCGGAAATGTATGAAGTGTATACAATTTCGAGGCTGTCTAGGAAATGTATAAAATATTGTTCCAAAGATTTTTTAATACACACATATCCTAGGAAATGTAAACATTTCCTAGGAATTGTATAAAATACCGAAATTGCTCTAGGAATAGTTTAGAAGTAATATTTTCAGTGAATAAAATTAATAAAATAACCTAACCTAACCTGAATAAGCGACGTGGATTTGTCTTGGCCACATTGTAGATTTTCTCACTTCATGAAATGTTCGAGAATTTCACATTTCATGTCACATTTCATGAAATTTTTCACTGTCTATTGACCACATGCGACAACCGCTAACCGCAAACATAGTCGTTTCTAGCACTTCGCCGGCCGCTGCCGCGACACGCTCACTTCGCTCGCTCGGCTCGTGCATTGGGGGTCGCAGTTCTAACTAGCAGTTCGCTTTAACGTCATTCGAAACTACGTACGGGACCCGTCGCAGTTCCAAAAAAAAAACAAGCCTTTTATGCATTTCCGATTGTTATTTAGAAAATATATAGATTTCCTAGGAAATGTATCAAATATAATTCATTTCACACATTTCCGGGCGATTTTAGGAATTGTATACAAAGACGGATTTCACACATTTCCGTTAACATATAAAATTTTACTTCAACAATTTTAATCTAGTTTTGACAATTTCTTCTAGCAGTTCAAACAAATGAACATTTTAATTTGACTACCTTATGAAATACTATGGGAAACATCATAGACAATCAGTCAGAAACTGACTTATTGATATAGTGACATACAAATAACTAGTTCATATTCCTCCAGCCCGCAACCAGCTAGGATTCAGCTAAAATTTTAAGCTCCACTCACGTTAAGGTCCCCTGAGGGGCTGTCTCAGGTACAAGGAAGGGGACGGACTCAGATAGCCATTACGTGGTCACTACTCACTCTGACCCAACGAAAACCACTAAAAGCGGTCTCGTCATCACATATCAACTCGGCAAGTGCGGTTTTCTTAGAAAAACTGACTAGATCTAAGTAAGTACTGGATCTTTTGCTCGTTTTATGTAAGTTTTAGGGATGATTTTGAAGGTTTTGTTAAGTTTTTTTTGCATTGAGGATTGATCGAGTAAATTGAATTACAATTAAGTTTTTAAATTTTTTCGAGGAGATTTTTTTAAAACTGACTAAATGAACTCTCCCACGACGAACTCTCCCACGATATGGTTTGGTAACAAATAATGTAAATCAGAATTTTGCTCTGATTTATATTATTCAAATCTAAACTTTTCGAGTTTGATTAACTATTTACTTTTTCCGTTTGTTTCCCGTGGTCCACCTCGTAGTCCACCCAGGTGGACCACGGGGAATTTTTTTTTCCAGTGGTCCACGTGGTGTACCATGGGGAATTTTTTTTACCCCGTAGTTCACCTGGATGCACCACGGGAAATAATTTTTACCTGTGGTCCACCTGACACTAACCGCTCTACTATCAACGCTTAAGACTGTGATAATGATAACCTTTTCATGCAAGTCTCTTCGTATCAAGATCTGTATAGTACACAGGTACATCTATTAAATCAAATGAATATTGAGATGGCATCTGAATTAGTTAACAGCATTCTGAATAACTTTTATACCGAAGTCCGACGCCAAACAGCTTGCTGTGTTCCGTCGGTGCGTGGGAATACCAGTGCCTTAATTGGCATTTCCTGGGTTAACTCACTCCATCGTCGACCTGATCTATGACCTTGGTCAAGATTGGGGCAAGAGTTAACCCATCTCATGATAAAAAAAAATAGAATAATCGTTTTCTTTACCTAATTTGGGCCTTTTTGATTTAGCAGTTTTTATTATTTTATAAAAAATAAATCTTGAATGCCTTATTGAATTTGGCATGTAAGCCCTCTAAAACGTTATTAGTTTTAAACCTCAGGCCGTAAACACATATTTTGAGACCTTCCTATGTGTTTTCGGCTGGAGGTTTAGAACTAATAACGTTTTGGAGTGCTTTCATTCCAAACTCAATAAAAATTAATAAACATAAAAAAATACATACACACATACAGTCGAACATAGAACCTCTTCCTTTTTTGAAGTCTGTTAAAACAGCACAAATTTATTGCGGCTCTTGAATGTCTTAAGCACAATAACAAATTCTAAATAAAAAATGCGCAAGTTAGATGTAGAAAGCGATGATTATATAAAAGTTATTCAGATGCAGTTAATTAATAACAATACTTATGTATGATGCGATGCGCATTAGAAAAACTACGCTAATAATTGATATGTTATCAATTAATAAATGATAAAAAAAACTTTTTGCTTATAAGAAGATCCTTAATTTTCTTTCATAATTTACTGTTAGAAACGTATGGCTATGCAGGTAGACCACGGGGAAAAAAAAATCCCCGTGGTTCACCTGGGAGGACTACGAGGTGGACCATAGGAAACAAACGACTTTTTCCAGTTTCGTGATTTATTTTCATTGTATTTGTTCATTCACATTAACTGGAGTAGATATCAGTTGATTTGAAAGCGAATACATCCTGAAAAAAAAACATATTCTCCGATTACATGGTTGCCAATCGCCAGTGGAGCATTTCAGTATTATTTTTTATTATTATTTTAGCAAATATATAACAAATAATAATTAAAAATAGAACTTAAATGCTCCAGCTTAATATACATTGATGTACATCGGAAAATGTGTTTTTGGCAGATTTTCTGGTTGTTGTAGTACTTCTGGTGAATATTTTTTTACAAATGAACAAATAAACGATTTTATGATTCCTTTGGCTAACGTTACCAAAAAAACCGAAAAGTCTGGTTCCGGTCGGCGGTGCCGGGTCCTTTATAGCGATTCATGCCGCATTTAGACGATTGCTTCTAATATCCGCCTACTTTCAGCAGGCTTAAGCGGGATCGGATACCGTCCCTTTTCGGATACACGTAGTCGGTTAGTAATCCGTCTATGTTTTTCTGAGAAGGGAATATATCTATGAACATTTTGTGAAATGTACAGACAGCAGCACGTCAGGTTACCCATTTACATGCACAATTACGAGCGAGATAAGGGCGACGTCACGGTCAACATATATATATTTTTTTATTATAAGATGCGTTAACTCTTGACTTCAATCTTAACCATGAGGTCAAAGATGAGGTCGAGATGGAGCGAGTTAACCCAGAAAATGCCTATAAAGGCACTGGTACTCCCACGCACCCACGGAACACAGCAAGCTGTTTGGCGTCGGACTTCGGTAGGAGGGTGGTCGCGAACCAGACGGCCCTTTACAGAGCCTACCACACCGCATGAGACCATAGGACGACACCTCAGATTCAGAAAAAAAATGAAATTTCGTTGCCTGGGATGGATTACTAGGAGGCAGGTCTCATTTGAGACCTTATAGCCTGATGTGCTGCCGAGTGTACAAAAATATTAAATATTTATTTTGGTTAAAATTTTTCGTAATACGATGTTATTAGAGTATATGCTAAGAGGTTCCCCTCTTCTAAATTACTAATATCTACAGGAGAAATTCTCCTTGGCAAATTATTTTGTATCCCTATGTGGTGAACGAATGTACGTTTTTACGTTAGGAACATGGATGTAGTTTCCGTACTCAAAGTTTGCCTGGAAGAAATCACTACTAATCAATCAGATCGCCTTGTTGTATACTATGCCTGTTTACTGTCATATTTCAGCATTTATATTTCCTTTTGTGCAAATAAAGTATAATGTATTGTAGTTCATTTTATAAGTTTTTAGCTTTTGAATAACAATTTACTTCTTATTATCCTTGGTTTTATGTAGCGTATACATTGATAAACTGTTTATGTATTTGGAACTACATAGTATTGGAATGTTGAATTGGTGACTTAGGGCTTAAAAAGACACAATCTCTAAAAAGAAACTCGCAATTTTCTACACGATTTGTGTGATGAAACTATTCTGCGAAACGTTCATAATAACTCTTCATTTTGAACTGACCTCAAATACAAGAATGCCGACAGTATACCAACTGTCTGAGGACGAATTCCTCTTAAGACGGCCATCTACATCGTAGAGTTATAGAATTAAAATACAATACTGAAAATGTATCTCAGAAAATTTTAGAACCTACAAAGAACGTTGTTAACTTACTTATTCCGCTGGCTGGGAAAAGAGAGTCATAGGTTTGTAATTACAGAACGCGACTCAGACTTTGATCTATACTTAAGTAGTCTTTGTCATTTTGATAATAAGAGAAAGGGACAAACAATACTTAAGTTAAGCTGTTAATCCCAGCTGTTGTCGAATTGACTACAGTCGTTAAAACTAAGTCAGAGGCCATTGTGCGATTTGAAAACTCTGAAACAAGGGTTAGCCAAGTTCTTCAAACACTTGACTATACCTACACGATAAGAATAAGAAGAATACTTAAGTATAGATCAAGGCTTGAGTCTCCTTCTGCAATACGGGCTTTAGCCACCGATTCGAGAACTCGCAATTTGTCCCGGTCTTGTGCAGTCTCTCGCCAGTCGCTGGTATGGAGCTCGTTCAAACCCGTTTCCACCACGTCGCGCCATTGATACCTCGGGCACCAGACCCGACGGTAGCCTATCAGCGGACCTTGATAGTCTCTCTTTATACTACGATCTTCACCCACTCTCTCCAAGTGACCGAGCCAGCGAGGTCATAGTTGAGGTCAACGATGGAGCGAGTTGATCCAGAAAATACCAATTAAGGCACTGCTACTCCCTCGCACCGACGGAACACAACAAGCTATTTAGCGTCGGACTTCGGTAGGAGGGTATGGTCGCGAATCAGAAGGCCCTTTACAGAGCCTACCACATCGCATGAGACCATAGGACGCCATCTCAGATTGAAAACAAACTGAGGTGTCGTTGCCCTAAGATGGATAACTAGGAGGCAGGTCTGGTTTGTGTTTTCTTAGTCGCCTGTTACGACACCCTCGGAAAGAGATGGAGTGGAGTTATTCTCAACCGATCACCACATGGCGGATTATAAAGTTACAGACTAATCAAAGTCTTATCCAGGTTTAAAGTTTTTCTTAAGTTTTCACGGGAACGTCTTTTGTTTCGTTACAAAATTGCATATAACTTAACTTTAACATACGAATGGCCTTAGAAGTTAGAACGATGAATAATTTTATGAGCCACCGGGCCTTTTTATAATTCGAAAACGGCACGGCAAAATTGTATTACCATTGCCTCCTATGTAATATTAATACTAGAAGCTGAGAACATATGGGGCAATGGTAATTCAAATTTTGAAATGCCGTACCGTGCCGTTCGAATTATAAAAAGGCCCATTCACTTCATTTTATTCGGAAAATTGCAATAAAATATGCTAGACAAACCAACAGGCGACCTCAGCAGAATCCCTTAAAGAAAAGTCTAAAAATCTTACACAGTCGCTGCTTAAACCATCTGTCAAGAAGCAGAGGCCTCTATGTATGGTACGATTGGACCGGTGATCGCCGGAGTGGTAGTGACACTGCCTCTTGATCGGCGGGTCCTGGGGTTCGATTCCCATTCGGGGCAAATACCTATTTGTGTAATAAGCAGATATGTGTTCTAAGGGACCCACGATACAAGGGAAAACCTTATTGTGGCTTTTGAGTTTGTAGCGTTTATTAATCAGCAAGGCACGACTTGAATTTTATACGGACCACAAGAACTAGCGCGCGTGAAAAAAACATATCTGCCCAAATACAGTCCGATCCGTCCAACTGTGAAGACGGTATCACCATTACCAAGCACGCCTGTGTACTTGTCGCGACTGCACTACAGCACTGAGATGCAAGACATCGTCGAGTACATACGGCAGAAGACAAAAGTCCCCTAAGGTCTCCAGAGAGTGAAACCGTTGGAATCGCATCACCATGCTAGTTTCAAAGCATTTGTGGTGCGGTTCCCGACGTTCATGCTGGAGACAGTCATCAAGGAGAGCTTTTGGCCGGAAGACGTGGTGTTCCGCCGTTTCCGAGGGAGATTCCCGGTTGCAGACACCCCCGGAAAAACACCCGGGAAATATTGTTAGTTAGTTTTATTTAATTATATTTCATGTATGTTAGTCTGTAAGGTATTTATCTATGGGCCTAGATGCCTGATAATAAATGATTTTATTGTTATTATTATTTGGTGGAAAGGAAGAGTACTTCTATGGTTTAGCTCCACTGCTTACTAAGTCTATGATCTGAAGTCCTTAAGACTGTACATTTATATCCATTTATTATCTACTGAATATCCTGGAGCGACGCGACTTGTAGACTGAAACGGACGGATATATTTATATTGCCTTTGAGATATTTCATTGGCTTTTACAAATGCGGACAACTCTGCCTTTGATTGAGAATTTAAAGGACTGAATTGAAATATATTTTATAGCAAAAATCTGTAGGTAGATTCTTAAAACAATTGTTTCATTCCAACATGAAAAATATTTATTAGAACTTTCATTCCTTCAGTTTACTTATGTACCGGGCGTCTATTCTACTAATCAATGGTGTGGCGGTTAAATGATAATGGTGATATTTTATCCGTGCAGGCGTCAAAATTACGAACTATCGAAATCTCATACACTTATTAAAAGTGGCCCCGACCAGAAGCGCCACCGCCATCTGTACCTTATGATTCTAGCTACCTAGCAACTTAATATTCAGTTAGCAATGGCGCCCCTAGTCAAGGTAGTAGTTATTAAATGTATGAGGTTTAGATAGTTCTTAATTTCGCCACCTGAACTGATGAAATTGTCACCATTATCATTCTACAGCTATTGAGACGCCTATAGCTGTGCTGCAGTCTAATCGCCTATCACGGTCACCAGTCTCTTACCAATATTAAGTTACGCTCAATTCATATGGACGTACTCAATGTAAGTATTAATTGTTGAGAAAAACCATAATCTTTATTTAGTTGCCGCGGAGAAGAGCAGTGCTAGCAAAGTTGGTGGTGAGCCAGACTTTCAACCAGAATTTTCGTTTATTTATCACTTGGTCAGTGGTGAAGGAAAAAATCGTGATGAAAACCCGCATGTTTGAGAACGTTTTCGAAAGGCGCGTGATCCACCAACCTGCATTGTCATCATCATATCAGCCTATTGCAGTCCACTGCTGAACATAGGCCTCCCCCAAGGTGCGCCACTTTGCACGATCCTCCGCTGTTTTCATCCAGCCACTACCCGCTATCTTCTTTAGGTCATCTGACCAGCTTGCTACAGTTTTGGATAATATCTATCACTCCGGTTTTCTGTCGGATGACCTCGTTTCTGATTCTATCCCTTAGCGAGATCCCGAGCATTGTGCCAGCATCAAATTAAACGGTCACATTAAAGCACGTCTGTCTTGGAAATTTTGTATTTACGAAGTGCCCAAAGAATCAAAATATAAAGTGTTAACTTTAATATTTAAACAATAAATATAAGGGCGTGCCGTCACACATTCTTTAACTAGCGTTTTGGACTTTGACCTAAATTACCTTCGTGTTTCGAAGGGATCGCATTCGTGTTTTGATGAAAAAAAATGGCCTCTAAACAAAAAAGGCTATTTTCTTTAATAACTCACACAGGAGGACTTCAAAGCAATCATTTTACAATTTAAACCTCAATGTTTGTTCTCAATTTTCCGCCTCGATGAATTTCTTGAGGTTTTATGGTAGCTTTATTGTCTCCAACTAATTTAACAGCGGCTGGGTTTGTGAATATACACATATTATCGTATTAATGTCCCCATTACTTATGGAGCCGTTTTGAATAAAATCTGCTTCAAATAAAGGTTTGTTCTTATGCTTAACCTTTTGCGTTAACTCTAATTTACAAAAGATGACTGCATAAATATTTAAAAATAAGCCGTACTTTCTACAAATCTCAAATAACCTCAAAACAAATAAACCTCATCCCACCTTGACCTTTTTAACCACACCTTGGTCAAGATTGAGGTCAAGACTTAACCCATCTCATAATAAAAAAAAAACTTAGAATGATATTGTATATTTGTGTATTTTTTCATAAATCGAAATTTTTACAATCGATATTAAACTAAACTATGTCAAACTATTTGAGGTAATTCGCCCTATACTCGTATGCTTCTGCAGCTCAAGAACAACGTAAAAACAACGAGTTAAAATGTCAAAAAGCCATTTCGCGGTGCCCTCGAGCTATCAAAGTGAAGTTTTACCGTTATCGGAGACATTTATTGGATTATTTTAGTTTTATATGAATTGTAATTTTGTTTTTTTAATAAATTTCAAAAAACGTCATCCTAATCTTTTCAACGTAATCGATTCATAACTATGATCACACAGAAGGTTTCTTTGGCCAGCTACTGAAAAAACAAACAAAGAGTACCTACAAAAAATATTTAAAATCATTTTTTTTGCCTCAAATTTCGCACAAAACATATCCGAAAGTAAATCGTTGTATCTATCCAAACCTTTACGGGTTTGGGTGGACTAAGGACAGAATGCGAAACACGCTGGGCCCCGATTCGGTAACTTAAGGCCCCTAGCAGACGGCGTATTTTAAACGCGCCGTATACGCGCTTCAAACGCGATTGGAACGCAACCTTGTAACCTTAGCACACGGGGCGATCGTGAAACGCGCATTTACAGCGCGTTTACAGCGCGTGTACGCGCACATACAACGATACAAATGAGTTTCGAACGCGCTCCACACTCGTGTTTAAATCTATGAATACGCAAAAATCGGCATCTACTGCGCTGCAAACGAGCGTACCTGAAACGCGCGTCGTCGGCGCGTTCAAAACACACCTTGTGCAAGGGGTCTAAGTGGAATGGAGGCCGTTTTATCTGTTTAGGTGGCAAAATTGAGATTTATTCAATTTTCATATTTAGGCTGTTGTGCTACCCTATTTGTAGGGTCAAAAAGGCGTTTATTCTTTTTTTGGTTTTTCACGGCCACCATCTTGGATTTAAAAATCGATGTTATTTTAAGTATCAGTACCCCCGAAAACCTAAAAAACGACACCCATGACGGATTTTTCCAAAAAATGCATGTCCGCCATCTTTGATTTCAAAATGGATGTCATTTTCGAAATCAGCACCCCTGAAAACCTATTAAACGACACCCTTGTCGGTATGATGGCGGTCGGCTGGTAATATGCTTGGTGACGCTTCGGGCTTCGCCCTACGCGGAGCTCGGCCTTCGGCCTCGCCCTATACGCAGCTCGCCTCGGCCTACGGTCTCGGCTCGCGCGTTCGGCTCGGTCTGCGACCTCGCCTCACCTTAAAAATCTAAACTTGTATGGTGGCCATCTTTGATTGGGGGGGAGACGCTCCGGGCTTCGCCCTACGCGGAGTTCGGCCTTCGGCCTCACCCTATACGCGGCTCGCCTCGGCCTTTGGCCTCGCCTCGCGCGTTCGGCTCGGTCTTCGACCTCGCCTCACCTTTAGAATCTAAACTTGTATGGCGGCCATCTTTGATTGGGGGGGGGGCCGCTCCGGGCTTCGCCCTACGCGGAGTTCGGCCTTCGGCCTCACCCTATACGCGGCTCGCCTCGGCCTTCGGCCTCGCCTCGCGCGTTCGGCTCGGTCTTCGACCTCGCCTCACCTTTAGAATCTAAACTTGTATGGCGGCCATCTTTGATTGGGGGGGGGGGAACGCTCCGGGCTTTGCCCTACGCGGAGTTCGGCCTTTGGCCTCACCTTATACGTGGCTCGCCTCGGCCTTTGGCCTCGTCTCGCGCGTTCGGCTCGGTCTTCGACCTCGCCTCACCTTTAGGATCTAAACTTGTATGGCGGCCATCTTGGATTTGGGGGGGGACGCTCCGGGCTACGCCCTGCGCGGAGCTCGGCCTTCGGCCTCGCCTTTTACGCAGCTCGCCTCGGCCTACGGCCTCGCCTCGCGGCGTGGCGTCGTGGTTCGGTTCGGCCTGCGGCCTCGCCTCACCACTCCTTGTATGGCGGCCATCTTGGAAAATGGTGGAATCGAAAAACTGACCCAATATTCGGAATCTTCGACCCCCAGATACCGATTTTCGTCCGGATTGGAGCAACTTCATTTTCGGCCGCCGCCAACCGAACGTAAAGTTGCAAACTACCTAGCAACTGAAAATTAAGTTGGCGGTGGCGCCACCACTCAAAGCTGCCGTCATTAGATGTATGAAATTTGGATAGTTCTCAATTTCGCCACCTGAACGGATAAAGTGGCGACCATTCCATCGACACACAACTTAATTTACAGAATCGGGGTCGTGGATGTGGGCGTCTCTTTCGGATATAAATAATTACTGTGATAACACCCATTGGGGCCGCGGTCGACCCTTTCCTTGTCGCGGCCGAGTTGCAAGTCCGATGATCCGACCGATACGCTCTCCCCATAGAAATAAATCCAGTTGATATGATTTTTTTAAAAATTATGACTCTAAAAATCCTTCCGTGTTGGACAGTGAAAGAAAAACTTAAAATGTTTCAGCTACCTACTATTACAGATATACAATAAAAGTCTGTAAGTGGGACCACCTTTCACCTGATTTGTGTCAAACGTGGCATCTAGTGGTTCTAAAACCACTGATGTTCTACCTACTCCGTTAGGGGCTATAAGCGTGAGCGTATGTGTATATGTATGTGTGATTCTAAAATTAAAAATGTTGTATCAACCCCGATATGCTTCTTCTTCTTATCGTGTAGGTATAGTCAAGTATGAGGCAAACTTGGCTAACCCTGGTGTCAGAGTTTTCAAACCGCACAATGGCCTCTGACTTGGTTTTAACGACTGAAGTCAATCGACAACAACCAGCTTAACGTGCCCTCCGAAGCACGGAAACGCTCGTGATAAATTGCCTCTTTTGGTCACCCATCAGGTTTCCTGCCTCTGTGTGCGTTGCTTAACCTTACTGATCGGTTGAGATCAGCGAGAGCCACTGGCCCGATATGCTTAGCTTGTATCTATTAAACGGCTGAAGCTATTTTAATGAAATACGAGTATAGCTAAGAACCCGATTACGTCAGATGCCACAGAAACACAAATATTCAAAAACAGACGTCAAACTAACATCCCCTTTTTGTCAGGGGTTTCAAAGCTGTCCAACGCCTACAAATTAGCCTGTTTCTTTCTAATCATTCTAAAACTACAAGACGTTCTGCCTTACCGACAGGAATAATAGGCGTGAGTGAAACGTTCAGAATTGCAGGAAAGAAGTAGAAAAAGATTCATTTAATCAGATAACCGATAATTGAATATACTTAAAATAAATAATAAGAAATTAAAAAAACTTTTATTACAAAAATGAGACACTCTCAGTATGTAATAAAATTCTTGTGTTGGGGTTGTCTCGCTCGTTCCTCGTGACAATTCTAGCGGAGTTAGTTACAAAAATTAAATAACAATAATAAATTGCTCGTTTTTTAAAAGTATTTTAACATCAACATTAAAGTCTTTTGCGAACATAATTTATGTACGTGTGAGTGTACGTGTGTGTGTGTGTGTGTGTACATAACAAGCAATCACTTCAGTTTAAAGAATCTTTATTTCTCATTAAGACAATTAGAGAAAAGGGTTAGTTAATCAAAGTAAATTATTTTTTCGCTGTACACAGGCAAGACAATTTAGATTTAAGAGTGGTTAGTTTAGTACGTAGGGATAGGGTTAACTGACAACTTACATGAAGGTCATTGAGGCAAGTAAGATTAAAATTCACATTCTCACTTTTAGTTATATTTAGCATACACACTTTTTAAACATCGTTTTTTCTTAACATAATTGAAGTAGTATAGGTATAGGTAAGTGTGTATTTATTTTTTCACATTCATTTTAGCAGGTTTTCGAATAATTTTGACTTGAATATTTCTAGGGATTCGACATTTCTTAAATTGTACGGTAATCCTAACTAATATTATAAATGCGAAAGTAACTCCGTCTGTCTGTCTGTCTGTCCGTCTTTCACGCCTAAACTACTGAACTAGGGTTTCTGATTTCTCGACCATTTTTTTTTCTCGAGTTTCGAGAATTCTCGAGGCCAAATTCTCGAGTTTTCTCGGGTCTCGAGCCTTTTTATTAAAACCTTTGAAATCCGCTGAAATACAGGGTGTTTGGAACATCGTTTGCCAAATTTGAATGGGCTGGGTCTTTCGCTACCTCCTCAGCCCCAATAGAAAATTCTTGGCCCCACAATTTTTAATGCCTTTTTTTATTTTTTTTGAAAAATTATAAAAGTGCGCATTTAAAATTTATTGAAAAAAAAGTGTTTGGTACTGCTCCAATTTTTTAATTAAATCTGTTATTTTTATCAGTATGCGGTTCTACCGAAATCAAAATAATTTAAAAATAATTAGTTAAATAAATAAACTGAAACCTCAACTTTAGACTTAAATTAAAAAAAAAACAAAAGTGATCATGTTCTTCAATTTTTTCAAAACATCTTTGGACTGTCCCCTTTCTTATAGTATGCAATAAGCTATGAAAAGTTTTTAGTATATTCACTACGCGTAATTCGCTAATTTCCTGTACTAAGTCGCATTTTATTAGATAAAAACAGTAGAATTGAATCTTTTGTCTCTCTCTTTCATAAGGTAAACGATATCTAGACGACCTTTAATTATGTATCTTTGTGTATCGAGAAGACATTAGGCTGAAGCAGACATTCATTCATTTGTTCACTGACTGCCACACTTCGTTCGGCACGGCTCTACCAGTAAACTGAGATCCCAGGGCCGTCAGACCTTACTCATTTTCTCACAAACCAAAAGTGTGGGAAAGAGTAGTGCTAATATGTACTATTAACATATGAATACCTGCTAGCCTTGACCGGCAGCCAATTTTCAGCTACCAGGTTCTGAAGGTATTTCCAAAAATTACTCACTTGTCTTGAAGTCTGGTTACTGAGAAAATAATTAAGGTCTGGCGGCCCTGGGATCTCAGTTTACTGGTAGAACCGAGTCGAATGAAGTGTGGCAGTGTGTGAACAAATGAATGAAAAAGCACGGAGCGCGGGCACTCAGACGCGGCGAAAAAAATCTCGCGGCGCATCTGGCTCGATTCAAGTTCGAAACTCGAGAATTCTCGAGTTCCGGTAATTTTTTTCTCGTCTCGAATGAACCCAAATTTCTCGAGTTTTCTCGAGTTCGAGAAAGCTCGAGCATAAACCCTATACTGAACCGATTTCGATGAGATTTGGTACAGAGATAGAATAGAGCCTAGGAAAGGACATATATAACCTGTAGTACACGCGGGCGGAGCCGCGGGCGGAAAGCTAGTTTGTTATAAAGCTAGGCTCCTTCAAATGTAAACATTTATTTGCCGTAATTTGTTCGTATCTTTGGTAGTACAAGTAGACTAGCTCGTCGTACTGCGCGATTTGTTGCGTGGTTTGCTTGTGTGAGTGCGATTGAGGTATGGATGGTTTAATTCAGTACTTCTCTAATAAGAATGCAAGTGTGGTAAGTATAAAGTTGTTGTATGTTCATGAGATGTGTTTCTGTTTAGATTTTAGAAATAGAAGAAAGATAAGGATAATAAAAGAGCATTTTAATTATTTTGTTTTGTGAGATTTGCCGTTCAGTTTATTTCGTTTTCAATACGCTGCTGCATATTTCTATTAGGTACGTTAAGTGTGATTTGATTAATAAATTATAGATGGTGTACCTGAAAGGTCGTGGAATAACTCATGAACCCATTAAAGACGATATTTTACTTTTAATATAGTTCCTCGTTGGATTGCAATCCAGTCTTAGGCCTAGGTATTTTTCGTTGTTGTTTAGAGTGATAGGGATGTTATTTATTGTCAACGTTTGGAGTGGTGGAATCAACTTATTTTTTGCTGCAAAAATGACGTATGAGGTTTTGGCTACACTTATAGTCAATAGATTTTTTATCAACGACTGAAATAGAATGTCAATATCTTTTTGAACTATAGGAATTATTTCATGTATAGAGGGGCCAAAATAGCATATTCAGGTATCGTCTGCATATATGTAAAGTAAGATGACCTTGCAGCCCAAGGTTCTGGATGTCATTGACGTAAATCAAAAATAGGCGACTAAGGAAACACAAATGAGACCTGCCTCCTATTAAACCACTCCAGGCAACGACACTTTATTTTTGCGACATGCGGTGTGGTAGGCTCTGTAAAGGGCCGTCTGGTTCGCGACCACCCTCCTACCGAAGTCCGATGCCAAACAGCTTGCTGTGTTCCGTCGGTACGTAGGAGTACCAGTGCCTTTATAGGGATTTCTGGGTTAACTCGCTCCATCGTCGACCTCATCTTTGACCTTTATGGTCAAGATTGAGGTCAAGAGCTAACCCATCTTATAATAAAAAAAATCCCAAATGGTGCCGTAACTTCAGCTTTGTTATTAGCTGAAGCCACAAGTAATCTTCGCCTACTAGTACGTAAGTAGTTGTTTCGAAAGTTTCCTTAGAAGGGAAGGCAGTAATAATTTAAGTTTCGGTGTTGAATGTTCGATTTGGCACAAAAGTTATTTTAAAATTAAGACGAAAGTTAATATTAAAGCACATAACAAATTATTCACCACAAATGAGCACAGAATTTTGATTTAAGGCGACTACAGCACCTAAATTACAATTTTATGATGCGTAGATAAGCATGACGCACTGCATTAAATCGAAGAAAAAAAATACTACGGTAATATTCAGGACATAAACTAGATAAGTAGTTTGCTGAAAACATGATTCAACACTTTTGGTTCGATAGAAAAAGCTCACAAAGTCACCTCTAAATACCCAATATTGTGTATCTTTTAAGCTGTAAAAACGATAGTAAAATGCACACAGGAACTTGAATTTGCTATCAAAATGTTCGTGATTGAACACTCTCGATAAGTAGTTAACGCATTTTTCGATTTAAGCTTTCCATAAATCTCATTTTTCTAACTTTCGAACATGTTTTTACGCACGCACGCTTTCATAGTCCGTAAACTTCGTGTATCGACACTGTTCGCACTGCCGGCCCAGGCTTGTTGAGAGACGGAGATGGCACTATTCCTATGTGTGCTGCCTTTATCGGGTGCTGTAGTCACCTTAAAATAGCTTTTGTTGAGAAATTCACAAAAAATACAACTGTTTTTTTATACAAATTATAACAATTATTTATAATCATGAATAACATGGACACCATGGTGTGCAAAAATGTAGTAGATTTGTTTATTGATCTCTGATCTTAAATAAAATTTATATTTAAGACTCTTACTGGAGTCGCAATGCTAAAAAGTACTGTGCACTTTTTCAATTAATATCCATCAATTTGAAGGAGAGACAGTGAGCTCTGTATACTCTCTACATGTACATATAAGTAGGTAACTGGCAAGAAAGGTTCAATTTCGATATACAGAATGAGTTTTCTTTTCGAGAAAGTATTAAGAAATCCAAAACCCATAAAACCTTGGGTTTTATCTCTTTCGACTATATATGCGACTAGCTTTCCGCCCGCGGCTTCGCCCACGTGGACTACGATTATATCGTGCCCATTTGTGAGATAAAATGTAACCTATGTCCTTTCCTAAGGTGTAATCTATCTCTGTACCAAATTTCATCAAAACCGGTTTAGCAGTTTAGGCGTGAAAGCGTAACAGATAGACGCGTGCGATCGCTGCTAATCATAAAGTGCTATAGGGCGAAGCGTGGCCTTCGACGCGTTTATTATAGGCAAAATATCCATTTAAATTAAATACTGTAAAGGGCCATATTGATCTATATTAAATGCACAATGTATTTAATGTTCTTAAACTGATTGCATAAATTTGCTTCGTAAATAAGCCATTATTTCTCGTAAAAAGCAAAGGATAAAAAATGGTTATTGTGGGTTATCCCTAAGAGATAGACATATACCATCACGGACTTTTTTGTAGATATTTTTAAGGTGTACCATACTGTATGTAGTACATTATTATGATCAATCTCGTAGGGCTCAGCCAGCGTCTGCTATGTAAGCGTAAAAAAAGTGTCACATTAGAAACCTCTAAAATTATCAGTGTTTCTCTACTATATTATGCATGTATTATACATATAAACCTTCCCTTTGAATCACTCTATCTTTAAAAATAACGTATCAAAATCCGTTGCGTAATTTTAAAGATCTGAGGATCTTTGGTGGGAACTCGGCATGGGCAGTTGCTTTGTCAACTGAATTTTCGTTTTCTGCGTGAAAAAGTTGTTTATTGAAGATACAATAGGTGAATGTTTACGTTCAAGTTTCGAAGGTGTATCAATTCCAAAATCATCTTCTACAGCTACCTTCATACGACGCCGAGTAATTTTCTGTGCTGCTATGGGAAGATAGGCATCAAAATGCCCACTGGACAAATCTTGGCTGAATCGTAATCGCCTTACCGGATAGTCGTTAGATCCAGATTCCGTATATATGAGACCGTTTCTATAAACTTCAAACTTAAATGAGAATATTAATCCTGCTGCTATTAACTCACAAAATCCGCCATAAGTAGCATTGTTCATCATATCAGCAAAATATTCGTCCGGTGTTACGTAGTTATTACCATTCCTGTCGTGGGTCATAATTGAAAACTTGCTCTTTTTGTCAACATTTAGAACTAAAAATCATTTTGTTCGTCTTAATTTATTCTTTCCATTAGGTACTGATAGGTTCAAAATTATACATTTACATCCTCCATCATCCCTTATTTTATCCCCATGGCGGTTGAATTTATCAAAATCCTATTTAAGCGAACGTCTTCATCATAGTAGCTCCAATCTTTAATTTCAGCTTAATCAGTCAAAAATCTAAGAAGATTTATACAAACTTTCATCATCTATTTTATCCCCTTAGGGGTGAAATTTATCAAAATCCATTCTTAGAGGATGCCTACGTCATAGTAGCTTTATGCATGCAAAGTCTCAGCCCGATCGGTTTAAAATTGACAAAGTTTCATACAAACTTTCATCCCCTATTTTATCCCCTTGGGGGTAGAATTGATCAAAATCCTTTCTTAGCAGATGCCTACGTCATAACATCTACCTGCATGCCTAATTTCAGCCCCATCCATCCAGTGGTTTGGGCTGTGCGTTGATAGATCACTATGTTAGTCAGTCAGTCACCTTTGAGTTTTATATATTTAGACTAGCTTTTTCCCGCGGCTTCGCTCGCGCAAAGAACTCTTTTAGTCATCCATTTCATTCTTGACCCTTACCTTAAGGAATGATTTTCGAAAAATCGCGAAACACGCGTCCGTTTATTTGCTTCAAGCTTGCCATATCTTGACTGATATTTATTTGAAAACTTGGCCATACTATATTACATTGGACCTGAAGACAAAGCTCTCAGTTAGTCTCTGTCATCAACTGACTGACTGAGACGTAACGGGACGGATTGATGCAAGATGATGCGTGCAGCAGTTGGTGATTGCGTTGCGCAGTCTGGTCTAAGTATTTTTTTGCCTTGTCACGATCGGCTGGACTAACAGTCGCGATCGACCTGTTGGCCACGCCTGCTGTATTACATTGGACCTGAAGACAAAGCTCAAACATAGTTGTTTCATACATATACATACACTCACGCCTATAGGCAGAGCATCAGTGGTTTTAGAACAAGTTGATGCCACGTTTGACATAAAGAGATTGGAACAAGGAATCACGTCGTTCCATACAAACTTTGACCCCTTTTTTGACCCCCTTAGGGGTAGAATATCAAAAATCCTTTCCTACGTCAAACAAAGAACGCCTCCAAGTTTGAGGTTTCTACGATCAGCCGTTTGGGCTGTGCGTTGATCCGTCAGTCATGAATGACTGCGTCCTGAAGGACGAAGGATTTTATATATATATATATATATATATATATATATATAGATAGATAATATCTCTTTCGATTCCATATTTGTCTATATCTTCTTGTGAAAAAAATTATCCTGTGTAGGTAAACAAGGTCCTAAGAAAAGTATTACAATGAGATAAGTATTTGAGTATTTATTCTTTTTATTTACTAAGGGATGCCTGGGACTTCGTTCCCGCGGAATTACATAAATTTCTTCCTTACTCCTCCTTGTTTACGTTATAAAAGGAACATTTGTGCCAGATGTCATCTTTCTAGGTAAGTACAAGAGTTTGGGCAGATGTGAAGAAGATTCCAAATAACCTTATTTTAAAAATACTTAAACAAAGCGTATTAAATATAGCGGCAAGAGAAATACATCATCTCTGAAAATTTCAACTGCCTATCACGGTTCATGAAATAGGGCCTCGGACCGACTTATTTCTATAAAACGCCAAAAATCACGTTTTATGTGTAGGAGCCCTCTTAAATATTTGTTTTATTCTGCTTTTTAGTATTTGTTATTATAGCGGCAACATAAATACATCATCTTAAACTGTCTAACTGTCACGGTTCATGAGATACAGCCTGGTGACGATAACCAATAAAAACGAGCAAAAGAATCACGTTTTTTTGTATGGGAGCCCCCTTAAATATTTATTTTATTCTATTTTTTAGTATTTGTTGTTATATAGCGGCCACAGAAATACATCATCAGTGAAAATTTCAACTATCTAACTATCACGGTTCATGAGATATAGCGTGGTGACGGACGGACGGATGGACAGCGGAGTCTTAGTATCAGAGTTTTACCCTTTGGGTACGGAACCCTAAAAACATCAATGTTACGAATCCTTTTAGTTATGTTGCATGATAGTGATTGTGATAAGAGTAATAGAAAAGCGGATCGATTTCACAAAGAAAATTAATTGAATTTTTTTCAAAATCTAAGTTAGTAAATAGATCGAAAACATGAAAGAAAACTCATTACGAACTGTAATGATATTGTTTATAGTTTTAGCTAAATTTCAGCTAATCTATTCAAAAGCTATACATCATCTTGAACATGGACCAAAGTTATATGAGCATTTACAAAAAACATACAACAAATCGTTTCTAAGCGCAAAAGATCTCAACGTATACGCTAAATATAAAGATTTATTGAGAACTTTGGAAGAAATAAACAGAGTCAATGCACAAGCAGCCATTGGTGGTATTGATGGTGTTCCAATGGCACCAAAGTATAACGCGGACTTTTCGTCAGCCGAGAAATTAGCTTTACAAGAAAAAAATGATGATGAAAATCATGATGAGGGTTTTGGAGAAAAACAAAACCTAGAAGTGGAGAAAATGAATAATCAGTTCATCCATGTTGGCCCTGGTAGCTATTTTATTTTTGGTTTCCGTAGACGGCTTTAAAATGTTTACTTATATGAATATTCAATACAATTTTACTAACTTAATAAAGCTTCATTATGATGTAAGTAATATCATCATCATACTAGCTGATAAAATTGGTTAAAATTTTTCTAGTTGCTTTATTTATTTTGTCAGATTACGTACTTTTATTCTTACAAACATACAGTTCGTAGGGAACAGCTTAGCAAATACTTAAATGGTGGAATCTACCCATGACTATGATCAGCTAGAATAGAAACAATTATTTTTTTCGGGAAACGTTAAGTTACAGAGTTTTTGTGATTTCCCTACTTTGGCGCTATACAATGTAGGTACCGCGCCCCGCACGCAGTCCTCTCACCCCCCGCCCCTGTCAGAATGAGATTTACTTGCTCTTTTTCGTGTTTTACGTTATTACAGTTGTTTATTCAAATTATGAATTAAATTTTAAGGCAGATAATATTTAAAAAAAAACGTAAAAAAATCCTTAAGAAAACTTCACTGAAAAATCATTTAGAGTGATGGTCTGAGTTCAGGATTTCAGTTTTCGCTAAACTGCCCCTTACACCCTGTGTGTATAGTATAAAAGGCTATAAGTGGGATGCGCGGGTTTTGTTGTACAATGGGCGAAAGGCTGACCACCTCTCACCATAATACAACCTGTTTTATCTGATAACCCTTACAATTTGTGTCAAACGTGGAATCTGGTTTTAGCACCACTGATGCTCTCTCTGTCTAAAAATTATGGATTATAGGCGTTTACGTATGTATGTATGACTCTAAAATTTAAAAAAAAAATGTATCAACCCCGCTATGCTTCGCATGTAACTATTAAACGGCTGAAGCATTTTTAATGAAATATAGCTAACAACCATTTAGATTACGTTGATTGAGTCACATCAAATGCCACAGACAAATACAGATATACATAGACACACGTCAAACTTGTAACACCCCCTTTTTTGTCAGCGGTTTAAAAGCTGTCCATCGCCTAAAAATTAGCCTAAGTTTATTCCAGGCTTCAAACTACTTATTCTAAAACTACGAGACGTTCTGCCTTACCCGATAGGGATTATAGGCGTGAGTGAAACGTTCAGAATTGCAGGAAAGAAGTAGAAAAAGATTCATTTAATCAGATAACGGATAGTTGAACATACATAACAAGCAATCACTTCCCAAATGGTTCCGTAACTTCAATTTTGTTATTAGCTGAAGCCACAAGTAATCTTCGCCTACTAGTATTTAATGTAAGTAGTTGTTTCGAAAGTTTCCTTAGAATGGGAAGGCAGTAATAATTTAAGTTTTGGTGTTGAATGTTTGATTTGGCACTAAAGTTGTTTTAAAATTAAGACAAAAGTTAATATAAAGCACAAAACAAATTATGCACCACAAATAAACACTGAATTTTGCATTAAAATAACTTTTGTTAAGAAACTCACAAAAAATACAACTGTTTTTTTAAATAAAAAATATAACAATTATTTATAACCATTAACAACTTGGAAACCATGACAAAAATGTGCAAAAATGAAGTAGTTTTTTTTTGACGGCCGGTTTGGTCGAGTGGTAGTGACGCTGCCTCTTGATCGGCGGGTCCTGGGTTCGATCCCCAGTCGGGGCAAACATTTGTGTAAAAAGCAGATGTTTGTTCTGGGGTCACGGGTGTCTGTGTTTGTCTTTATGTGTTTTCCAAGGGACTTTGAGTGTGTAGCGATTTTTTTTTTAGTGTGGGCCTTTGAGTGTGTAGCGTTTTTTTTTTGATCCCTGATCTTAAATAAAATTTATATTTAAGACTCTTACTGGATTCGCGATGCTTTTCAATCAACATCCATCAAGTTGAAGGAGATATAATGAGCTCTGTATACTCTCTACATGTTCAAATAAGTAGGTAACTGGCAAGAAAGGTTCAATTTCGATATACATAATGAGTTTTCTTTTCGAGAAAGTATTAAGAAATCCGAAACCCATAACACCTCAGGTTTTATCTCTTTCGACTATACATTGGACCAACTTTTTCCCGCGGCTGCATACCAAGCCTGGGTTCAGGCACGTGATCGTGGAATCCGAGCTAGGAGGGTTCGTTCGAAGAAGAAGGCATTCAAATCCGCGGCCAAGTCATGCAAACGGGTTATCCGGAAGGCTCGTTTCAACCATATTAGACGAATAAGGACTAGATTGGCATCTTACCCTCCTGGTAGTAAGCCGTTCTGGTCCCTATCAAAGTCTGTCGAAACTAATTTCTGCCGTCCATCGTTGCCTCCCATGCAGAAACCGGATGGATCGTTAGCTCACTCTGCGAAAGAGAAAGCAGATCTCTTTGCATCTCTTTTTGCGAGCAATTCTCGTCTGGACTCTGGCTCTCGACAACCACCGACTATGTCTCACTGTGACTTCTCAATGCCGGAAGTCACAATACACAATAAAGAGGTCCGAAGAGCATTACAGAGTCTAGACGTGAATAAAGCGAGCGGTCCGGATGGGATACCTGCTAAAGTCCAGAGGCAATGTGGTCCTGAGTTATCTCCCATACTGACACGCTTGTACCGTCTCTCTCTCAAGACTAAAGCCGTACCTAAGTCCTGGAAGCTTGCTAACGTACAACCAGTACCCAAGAAGGGCAGTCGTGCTGACCCCTGTAACTACCGTCCTATTGCCATCACTTCCATACTCTGTAAAGTTATGGAAAGAGTACTAAACAGCAAGCTGCTGACATACCTAGAAGCTAACGACCTGCCCAGTGATCATCAATATGGCTATCGCCGGGGAAGATCAACTGGGGATCTTCTAGTGTATGTCACGCACTGCTGGGGCGAAGCCATCGAGAAACACGGTGAAGCTCTCGCCGTGTCACTTGATATCTCGAAGGCTTTTGACAGGATTTGGCACGCAAGTCTGCTAAGCAAGCTTCCTGCGTACGGCGTCCCTGCCAGTTTTTGTAGCTGAATTTCTGACTTCCTTAGTGAACGGTCAATCCGAGTAGTCGTTGATGGCTGCTCCTCAGACCTTATGGCTATTAATGCCGGAGTTCCTCAGGGGTCTGTTCTCTCTGCGACTCTTTTCCTGCTGCACATCAACGACATGCTTTTGCCTGGAGTGGTTGCGTACGCAGATGACAGCACAGTCATGGAGAGATATTTGGCTAGTGCAAGAGCTGGTGGGGATGAAATTCGAAATGAGAGGGAGGCAATGGTTGATCGAGTAAACTCAACCTTGGGTCTTGTCTCTCAATGGGGTGACATGAACTTGGTGAGTTTCAACGCCACCAAAACCCAGGCGTGCCTGTTCTCCGCTAAAAGGAGTCCATTCAACTTGACTCCTACTTTCCGGAGTACATCTTTATCTATTACCGATGAGCTAGAACTCCTTGGCATGAAGTTGTCTGCCAACCTCAACTTTGGTACCTCCATCGAGTCTAAGGCTCAGACTGCGGTCAAAAAGCTGGGCATCCTTAATAAGGTTAAGCGATACTTCACGCCGGATCAACTTCTTACCCTTTATAAGGCGCAGGTCCGATCGTGCATGGAGTATTGTAGCCACCTTTGGGATGGTTCGGCCAAATACCAACTAGTCGCTCTGGACTCGGTGGATCGCAGAGCCAGGAGGCTTATTGGTGATAAAAAGCTGGTTAAGGATAAGCTACAAAGTCTAGCTCATAGACGCAAAGTAGCTTTCCTATGTGTTTTTTATAGGATGTACTTCGGAGAGTGTGCTCAAAGGCTACATGAGCTCATTCCGCCTGCCCCTTTTTTCCATCGGACGTCCAGACGCACTGCGGGGTACCACCCTTATCTTGTCGAGATCCCTCGAATACGTACTGAGCGCTATTCTTCATCTTTTATATTGCGCACTGCCAGGGAGTGGAATTCCCTGCCGGCGTCTGTATTTCCGAGTTCATACAATCCAAATATCTTTAAAGTGCGAGTGAATAGGCTTCTTCTGGGTGAGCTCGCTACAACCTCGACCACATCTTTGCCCTAAGCTAGATCGTCGTCAAGAGCGAACCCATTTTTAATTTAAAAAAAAAGGCTTCGCTCGAGCAAAGATTTCATTAAGTCACCCATTTCATTCTTGACCCTTACCTTAAGGGATGACTTTCGAAAAATCGCGAAACACGCGTCCGTTTATTTGCTCCAAGGTTTATCTTGACGAAGTTTCGAGTCAAATTTGTCCAAAAAAAAATTTTTGTCCATTCAAACTTTGAACCCCCATTTAGGAGATGAATTCCGAAAAATCTTTTGTTAGTGCTTGCCTACGTCATAAAAGATACCTTTTTGATAAATTTACTTGGAAGAAATTGCTACCTAGCATTAAGACCGCATTGTTGTGGGTACACTATGTTTTATGTTCTGTTAATTGTATTGTATGTCTTTGTGTGCAGATAAAGTATATTGTATTGTATTGTAAATTTTAGATTTCTAGGGTTTGGGCTGGGCGTTGATGAGTCAGTGAATCAGGAACTCTATTTTTTTATTATTATTAAAAATGGGTTCGCTCTTGACCACAATCTAGCTTAGGGCAAAGATGTGGTCGAGGATGTAGCGAGCTCACCCAGAAGAAGCCTATTCACTCGCACTTTAAAGATATTTGGGTTGTATGAACTCGGAAATACAGACGCCGGCAGGGAATATATAAGGCTAGCTTATGCCCGCAATTTTGTTTGCGTGTTAATTTTTTTTATAGAACGGAGTACACTACATTGACGGAACTATACATGAAATTGACGTTTTTATTTGAAGCACCATTTAGTTCATATTTTCGTTGAATTTTAAAAATGATAATTTATTTGAAAACTTGGCCATACTGTATTACATTGGACCTGAAGACAAAGCTCAAACATAGTTGTTTCATACATACACTTACATACGCTCAGGCCTGTAGGCAGAGCATCAGTGATTTTAGAACAAGTTGATGCCACGTTTGACATAAAGAGATTGGAACAAGGAATCACGTAGTTCCATACAAACTTTGACCACCCGTTTTGACACCCTTAGGGTAGAATTTCGAAAAATCCTTTTCTACGTCAAACAAAGAACGCCTCCAAGTTTGAGGTTTCTACGATCAGCCGTTTGGGCTTTGCGTTGATTCGTCAGTCATTCAGGACAAAGGATTTTATATTTATATATAGATAGGTAAAATCTCTTTCGACTCGATATTTGTCTATATCTGCTCGTTAAAAACTATATCCTGTGTAGGTAAACAAACTCCTAAGAAAAGTCATTAATGAGATAAGTATTTGAGTATTTACTCTATTTATTGACTAAGGGATGCCTGGGACTTCGTTTCTGCGGAATTACGAAAATTCCTTTCTTACTCCTCCTTGTTTACGTTATAAAAGCAACATTTGTACCAGATGTCATCTATCTATCATCTACAAGAGTTTGGGCAAATGTGAAGAAGATTCCAAACTAACCTTATTTTAAAAATACTCAAACAAAGCGTATTAAATATAGCGGCAAGAGAAATACATCATCTCTGAAAATTTCAACTGTCTATCACGGTTCATGAGATACGGCCTCGGATAGAATTATTTATATAAACGCCAAAAATCACGTTTGTTGTGTAGGAGCCCTCTTAAGTATTTATTTTATTCTGCTTTTTAGTATTTGTTATTATAACGGCAACAGAAATACATCATCTGTGAAAATTTAAACTGTCTAACTGTCACGGTTCATGAGATACAGCCTGGTGACGATAACCTATAAGAACGAGCAAAAGAATCATGTTTTTTGTATAAGAGCCCCTTTAAATATTTATTTTATTCTATTTTTTAGTATTTGTTGTTATATAGCGGCCACAGAAATACATCATCTGCGAAAATTTCAACTATCTAACTATCACGGTTCATGAGATATAGCGTGGTGACAGACGGACGGACGGACAGCGGAAACTTACCTTTTTACCCTTTGGGTACGGAACCCCAAAAACGTCAATGTTACGAATCCTTTAAGTTATGTTGCACGATAGAGATTGTGATAAGAGAATTAGGAAAGCGGATCGATTTCACAAAGAAATTTAATTGAAAATTCTTAAATCTAAGTAGTAAATAGATCGAAAACATGAAAGAAAACTCATTACGAACTGTAACAATATTGTTTATAGTTTTAGCTAAATTTCAGCTAATCTATTCAAAAGCTATACATCAACTTGAACATGGACCAAAGTTATATGAGCATTTATTTAAAAAATTCAACAAATCTTTTTTAAGCGCAAAAGATCTCAACGTACACGATAAATATGCATTGAGAACTTTGGAAGAAATAAATGTAGTCAATGAACAACCAGCCATTGGTGGTGTTGTTGGTGTTCCAATGGCACTAAATTCTTACGCGGACTTTTCGCCAGCCGAAAAATTAGCTTTAAAAGAGAAAATGGATGATGAAAATCATGATGAGGGCTTTGGAGAAAAACAAAATCTAGAATTGGAGAAAATGAATAATCAGTTCATCCACGTTGGCCCTGGCAGCTATTTTATCTTTGGTTTCCGAAGACGGTTTTAAAGTTTTTACTCATATAAATAAATATAATTTACTTACTTAATAAAGCTTCATTTTGATGTAAGTAATATCATCATCATACTTGCTGATAAAATTGGTTAAAAAATTTCTAGTCGTCTTGATTTATGTTGTCAGATTGTGTACTTTTATTCTAACAAGCATACAGTTCGTAGGGAACAGCTTAGCAAATTTTTAAATGGTGGAATCTACCTATGACTATGATCAGCTAGAATAGAAACAATTTTTTTTGTCGGGAAGCGTTAAGTTACAGAGGTTTTGTGATTTCCCTACTTGGCGCTATACCATTTGATGCGGTACATTTACCGCTTCCCGCACGCAGTCTTCTCACCCCCGCCCCTGTCAGAATGAGATTTACTGACTCTTTCTCGTGTTTTACGTTGTTACAGTTGTTTTTTTAATGCAAAATTGAGTGTTCAAATTATGAATTAAATATTAAGGCTGAAAATATTAAAAAACTTAAAAAAAATTCTTAAGAAAACTCCACTGGAAAATCATTCAGAATGATGGTCTGAGTTCAGGGTTTCAGTTTTTGCTAACCCGTTCTTTACACCCAGTATGTATAATATAAAAGACTATAAGTGCGATGCGGTTTTTCTGTATAATGGGCGAAAGGCTGACCACCTCTCACCATAATACAACCTGTTTTATTTGATAACCCTTTCATTATCAACTTATGTCAAACGTGAAATCTGGTTTTAGAACCACTGATGCTCTCTCTGTCTAAACAGTTATGGATTATAGGCGTAAACGTGTATGTATGACTCTAAATTTAATTTTGTATTAACTCCGATATGCTTCGCTTGTAACTATTAAACGGCTAAAGCAATTTTAATGAAATTCAGCTAAGAACCATCTCGATTACGTCAGCTCAATCACATCAAATGCCACAGACAAACACAGATATACAGACACACCTCAAACTTGTAACACCCCCTTTTTTAGCGGTTTAAAAGGTCCATCGCCTAAAAATTATACTAAGTTTATTCCAGACTTCAAACTACTTATTTTAAAACTACAAGACGTTCTGCCTTACCCGACAGGGATTATAGGCGTGAGTGAAACGAATTGCAGGAAAGAAGTAGAAAAAGATTCATTTAATCAGATAACGGATAGTTGAACATACATAACAAGCAATCACTTCCCAAATGGTTCCGTAACTTCAACTTTGTTATTAGCTGAAGCCACAAGTAATCTTCGCCTACTAGTATGTATGTAGTTGTTTCGAAAGTTTCCTTAGAGTGGCAAGGCAGTAATAATTTAAGTTTCGGTGTTGAATGTTTGATTTGGAATAAAAGTTTTTGTAAAATTAAGACAAAAGTTAATATTAAAGCACAGAACAAGTTACTCACTACGAATAAACACTAAACTTCGCATTAAAGTTACTGTTATTAAGAAATTCACAAAAAATACAAATCTTTAGTTAAAAAATGACAAAAAAACTTTTCGCCTCATTTTTAAGAGTAGTTTTTGTCGTAACTCTACATTAATGTACGTATATTGTAAAGTGTATACAGAGCTCACTATCTCTCCTCCAACTTGATGGATATTGATTGAAAATGTGCACAATACTTTTTAGCCTCGCAAATGTACTCGTAGTAAGAGACTTTATTATTAGATTTGAATTTGAATCCAATTCAATCTTAGACAGAAAATGTTTTTAATCAAAATTTATTTAAGAACAGAGATTAATACTTATATCTGTTACATTTTCGCACTCCATGGATTTTTTTGCATTTTTGTGCATATTTGCACTACATTTTGCACTCATTTTTAATACGCTTTGTTAATAGTTTAACAAAGCGTATTAAATAACGTCAATGTTATGAATCCTTTAAGTTTATGTTACACGATAGTGATTGTGATAAGAGTAAATGGAAAGCGGATCGATTTCACAAAGAAAATCAATTGAAAAATTCTAAAATCTAAATAGTACATAGATCGAAAACATGAAAGAAAACTCATTACGAACTGTAACAATATTTTTTATAGTTTTAGTTGAATTTCAGCTTATCTATTCGCAAGTTTTCGAACTATTTAAACTTGAACATGGCCCACAGTTATATGAGCGATTCATTAAAATATACAACAAAACGTTTCTAAACGTAAAAGATTTCAACTTCAGATATAATAATTTCTTGAGAACTTTGGAAGAAATAAACAGAGTCAATGAACTATCAGCCATTGGTGGTATTGGTGGTGTTCCAATGGCACCAAATTTTTACGCGGACTTTTCGTCAGCCGAGAAATTAGCTTTAAAAGAGGAAATGGATGATGAAAATCATGATGAGGGCTTTGGAGAAAAACAAGATCCAGAATTGGAGAAAATTAATAATCAGTTCAGCCATGTTGGGCCTGGCAGCTATTTTAACCTTGATTTCCGTAGACGGCCTTAAAATATTTACGTATATAAATATTCAATATAATTTTCTTGTTAAAGGGTACTTAATGAAGCTTCATTTTGATGTAAGTATTATCATCATCATACTAGTTGATAAAATTGGATGTATTTTTTCTAGTCGTCTTGATTTATTTCGACAGATTATGTATTATTACCCAGGGGACAGCTTAGCAAATAGTTAAATGGTGGAATCTACCCATGACTACGATCAGCTAGAATAGAAGTAATTTTTTTTTTCCGGAAACGTCAAGTTACGGAGTTTTTGTAATTTCCCTACTTTGGCGCTATACAATGTACCGGTCCTCTCATCCCCCGCCTCTGTCAGAATGCCACTTACATAGCTGTTTTTCGTATTTTACGTTATTACAGTTGTTCTTTATTGCAAAATTAAGTGTTCAAATTATCAATCATACACACATCAACGCGGTCTAGGGATATTGCACGATTTTTCATACAAAAGAGGCCTGTTTGAGAAGCTATAAAAGCATACTCGAGATACATGGAGGGCTATAATTTTCAGACGAGCAAGTGCTAAACCTGAATTTTCAATTCTAATCAATAAATTTTGTTTTACTTGAAATTTGTGAAAACGTGACGAAAATGAAAAAAAAATTGCGTAAATTCGACCATTTTCATACAAAAAGCAGACAAAAAGTGCATTTTCGTTTTCGTTTCCGTCACGTTTTCACAAATTTCAAATAAAACAAATTTTATTGATTAGAATTGAAAATTCAGGTTCAGCACTTGCTCGTCTGAAAATTATAGCCCTCCATGTATCTCGAGTATGCTTTTATAGCTTCTCAAACAGGCCTCTTTTGTATGAAAAATCGTGCAATATCCCTAGACCGCGTTGATGTGTATAATATTCAAAAGAGGAAATATTAAAAAACGTAAAAAAAACCTGAAGACAATTAACTCCACTGGAAAATCATTTAGAATGATTGTTTGAATTCAGGATTTCAGTTTTTACTAAGCTGCTGTCTCTTACACCCCGTATAATCTGTATACAGGGTGTAAAGGACAGCTTAGCAAATACTTAAATAGTGGAATCTACCCATAACTATGATCAACTACAAATAATTACTTTTTCGGGAAATGTCAAGTTAAGGAATTTTCGTTATTTAACTACTTTAGCGCTACGCAACATACCACGTAACCGTGCTCCGCGCCCGCTCTCCCCGCACCGCGCCGATATCGGATTGCGATATACATTGCTGTTTTTCGTGTTTTACGCTGATTTTGTTGATTTTCAATGCAAAATGGATTGTATTCGAATAAATAAATAAATTTTAAGGCAGAAAATATTTTAATCCTCTATAAACATTTGAAAATTTTTCGGAGGAAAACTCCACTGAAAAATAATTAAAAATGATAGTCTGAATTCAGGGTTTCGGTTTTTGCTAACCTGTCCTTTACACCCTGTATATTGCAATGAATTAAGCACATAAGAGATTCTGGCGCACAAGAAGTTAACCCACAAATTCTCCAGCATTTTATAAAAATCATAGCAGCTTATAATATTTAACTATCCCGCACAATCGTAGCGCAGTAAATTTTAAAATATCCACGTAAAAGAGGAGAATGTGCTATAACTGTAGCTCACAAATCATAATTATATCATTTATAACAAGGTTTTACTGTAACAAAACTGAATAAATCAAACAAATAACAATGTTATCGAAATGTTCCTATCGCACAAAGTAAGAGATAACTGCATTTGGAACTTGGAAGTTCTCTTTATTATGAATTGAAGTCACTTAGAGCTAGGACTACAGAACCATTCAATTTCTACCGAATTGTTGGGATTTCCGCTTAGCCGAGAGTTCTCCCAAAGGGTTAAGCTAGTTCAAAACTTTATGTTTGTATTCAGCCGAGGAAGTTGTCATAAATATCGGAAATAGTGCCGAGCGTGTCATCTACGGATGATTTAAATGATTTAGTTCAGTTTTAACTCACTTACAAATCACTTACTTCCACGCTGGACTGGGAGTAAAGAAAAATTTATCATATGCCAGGTGCCAAATCTTCCCAGATATACTGTAAAAGTTGGAAAGTTGGACACGAGGTTTTTGTTGTATTGTGGGCAAAAGGTGTCAACCTCTCACCATTATAATGTTTCTTCTAATAACCATCTGAATTTATGTTAAACGTGGTATCAGGAGGTTATAATTATAACCACAGATGCTCTGCCTACTCCGATAGTGATTACAAGCAAGAGCTTAGGTATGTATGTATGTAAAAATCACTTTTTACGTCAGCTGTATATTTGCTGCATACACAATTACCAATTAATAATGAAATTTTTTGGTGATATCACACAGACGCTGGTAAAAACATTTGTCAAGATTTAGAGGTTTATGAAATACTAGCTTTCCGCCCGCAGCTCCGCCCGCGTGGACTACAGGTTATATCGTGCCCAACTGTGGAATAAAATGTAGCCTATGTCCTTTCCCAGGCTCTAATGTATCTCTGTACCAAATCTCATCAAAAGACGGATAGTTAGACAGACCGAGTTACTTTCGCATTTATAATATTAGTAAGGAAGTTAGGATAGCAAGGATTAGTACGTAATAGCGAAGATTTTAGCGGAAAAGCTGACAAATAAGAAATCTGGTGGTAGGTAACCTCATTAGCATCTTTAATAGAGTTTTGTGATTATGATTATAAAGTAATAAAAAGTAATACCAGTAAAACAAAGACACCATAAAAAAATTCATTTGTTTTTTAACTTGAAAGATAGAAAGATATAAATGTCTCTTTTCTGTTTAATGAGATAATATTTCCATCTCTATCGGAGCCTCTGCTTGTCTAAGTTGAAGGAACTACATCAAACTGCTTTGTTGACGCGAAAGTTAGCGAGCTCAATATCCTGCCGTTAGAGAAGTGGGCGATTATGAACCGACAGAAATTATTTGCGCTGCCATAATATTATTGTTATTGGGAATAGACTGGACTATAAATACGGCCGTTTTGTCTTAATAAACCTTTGCTGAAGTTTGTTATGTTTGCAGTTTTGTCTTGGTGGTAAAGAGATATTTGATTATAATTAATGCTTTTCCAATGGCCTATGACAGATAAATCTATTTTCAAAGGCTTCAACCGATTTTTTTAAACATCAGATGTCAATCTTTGTCTTGCAATATTTAGATGACAGTGACAGATAGAGACAAGTATCGGACGTATACTTAACAGTTTTTCATGTGAAGCCTTTATTATAAAACTAGCTTTCTGTCTGTGACGTACTTTGAGTGGAAAAATAGCCTATGTCACTCATAACCTACCAATTACGTATGCGCAAATTGTAAGAGCCTATAGTTTGTACCTAGTCTTTTCTAAACGATTACTATAGTACGAGTCTTTAAATTTAAAGTGAATAACCAAAGTACCGTTACAAAAAAGTACCGTTACAACAACAAATGCCTATAATCCTTATCGGGTTAGACAAAACATAATGTAGTTCTAGAACCCTTTGACGCCACAGCCGGTTTGGTCGAGTGGTAGTGACGCTGCCTCTTGATCGGCGGGTCTTGGGTTCGATCCCCAGTCGGGGCAAACATTTGTGTAAAAAGCAGATGTTTGTTCTCAGGTCATGGGTGTTTGTGTTTGTCTTTATGTGTGTTTGTGTGAAAACCTTAGTGTGGGCCTTTGATTGTGTAGCGTTTATTTATTTACATTTGAAACACACCCTGAGGGGGTAATAATGACTTTGTAAATCTGAAATTATAATTTTTTTGTATCAACCCCGACATTCACAGCTTAACTCTCATTCACAAATAACTCTTAAACGGCTGAACCACTTTTGATAAAATATAGCTAAGAACTATCTCGATAACTTCAGCTTTCAAACAAAACAAACCCCCATCAAATCGGTCCATTAGTATAGGAGCTACTACGTCACAGACAGACACAGTGATACTCAGACACATATGACAAACTTATAAGTAGCACCCTTTATTTTCATCAAAGGTTAAAAATGCCTCATTAAGCACTAAGCGGTGATATCCCAGTTGGTAATGAGCCAGACTTGTAATCCAAAGGTCGCGGGTTCAAATCCTGGTGCGAGCCTGCACCACTAAATTCGTCTTTTCGGATTTATGTACGGATTTCTAATTATCTTGCTCAACGGTGAAGGAAAACATCGTGATGAAACCCGCCCGTCCAAGAAAATTCATTTTCGAAAGACGACCGGTCCACCAACCCGCATTGGGCTAGCATGGTGGACTATGGCCTAAATTCCCTTAGTGTTTCGAAGGGAGGCTCATGCCACTCGGTGGGGACGTATATGGGCTGGTAAGAAGAAGCACTAAGCACCAGAATGAAACTTAACTAGAAAAATATATCTGATAAGTAAAACTACAAAAACATCTCCGAGTCGAGACGGCGCACTTTATGCAGTAACACAAAGAAAAAATAATCTTTATATGGGGTTTTCTCCTTTGTTATGCTTGTGCACAAACGATATTGCAAAAGAGCTTCAACAGGTGAAAATAACACAAATAAAAATGACAAAGGACTGTACGCAATCAGTTTTTAATATGTCAGCGCTTGAAGACTTCGTATAAATCTTCTAGATACATATTTAACATACATATTTACATATTTAACATATTTAACAGTCAAGATACATATTTAACGGTCAAGTGTGTAAATATGTATCCAAAGAATCTTTTCATAAACATGCTACCAAAAACTGTTTTTATAATAATATACAAATATAAACAGTCATACACATGTCAGCAAATTTTCTCAATAACATGTAACAAAACGATAAAAATGTTTGATACATCTTTACAATTGTTATTAGGTATACAGTGTGTTTTTTTTAACTGGGACAGTATGTTCATTTGAATAATAAAAGTCTTAAGACCATGGAGGTCCAGTTCCAATTCTACAGTGTAAATAAAATTTCATTTTTGAATATGGAATGCTTTTTGTACGTGTAAGTATCGACTGTGATGCAGTAGATAGGTACTTTGAACTAACCTATGTTATATGAGAAACATTTTATTAAATTTGACTAACTTCTGCTTCTCAGATTTTTTTCTTCCAATACAATGAAATATTTCCTTTATGAAACTGAGTCGATCCGCATCAAGAATTTTTTATCCAAAATGACTTTATTCTATGGACAACTCACGCTTGACCAAAAAAATTACTATGGCAAAATTTTTTACAAAATAAGAATAAATTGTTCCTAAGCACCTATATTGAAGATTAAGTAGGTACTTGAAAAAACTTAAATCTTAAATAATTAAGGTGCACATGTATCTCTTTTGCTGACTGTACACACATGTAATTAAGATGGTTGGGTTTTTTGTGTTGTCTATTCCTTTGTTTCATTGTTGTTGTTGTAGTGTGTATGTCAAATAAACGTTTTGAATCTTGAAATACATATTTTTACACTTGACTGTACAATCACGCGTAATAACATAGAAACGTCCTTAACCTTTTTAGCGCCAAGAGTTTTCGTCAAAAACATTCACCACATCCACACGCCACGATATTTTTTTTTTTATTATATTTGGGCAGCTTACAGCAACGTTTACAACACAGAAACTTAATTAAATAACTAAGAGCTAATAACAAGCTTCCACATATTGAAAGAAAATAAATACATAAATACTTATTGATGTCGTGGCGTTCACTACATGGCGACTATACGTCATAAGTGTCTATACTAATATTATAAAGAGGAAAGGTTTGATAGTTTGTTTGTTTATTTGCATTGAATAGGCTCCGAAACTACTAGACCGATTAAAAAAAAAATTTTTCAACATTAGAATCCTACATTTTCCTCGATAAACATTGGCTACATAATTTTCCCGAATTCCCACGGGAACGAAGTCTCGGACGGAAAGATAGTTTGTTATAAATGACAGTAAATTTTTAGGGTTCCGTAGTAATCTACGAACCCTTATAGTTTCGCCATGTCCGTCTGTCCGTCTGTCCGTCTGTCCGTCTGTCCGTCTATCCGTCTGTCCGCAGGTTTCCTAAGAAACCCTTGGTACTACAGAGCTGAAACTAAGCATGATTATACATATGAATCACGCCGACAGAACTGTAGAGTAAAATCTTGGAAAAAAAAATGTTTTCGGGTGTCTCCCATAGACGTGAAAGGGCGATGATTTTTTTTTCTCGCAATCCGTTTGCGAAATATAAATTTTTAAAGTGAAAATTTTGGTCAAACACAAGTGTCCCCCCCTATACCTGCTAAACGGTTGTTTCTAAAAATGTGAAAAAATTCACGTTGGTAGAATATACAACGAAATTTAAAGGAAAACTATCACACATAAGTTGGTCCTTCAAGTTTGCAAGTAATAGTCGACCAAGTGCCAAAAACTGTTGGGATTAATAAGAATATATTTGAACCATGCTGCTACGGAACCCTACAATGCGCGTGGCTCGACACGCTCTTGGCCGGTTTTTTGTGATTTAATCACAAAAAAAAGTTTTTGTGATTTAACCAATATCAGAGTGTTTTAATGAGTTTTATAATACAGAATAGCGCAGTCGCCAGTGACAAGTAAAAAAGTTCACATATTTCGTGCTCACACGACTATTAAGCACATTGGAAATGAATCCACGGAATTCGAAAAAATATTCATTTGAAAAATATTCTGACTTTTTGACTTTTTAGAAAGGTTAAGCTACAGGGCAAACCCTTAACCCGATCGTCTTTGTTTTAGGCTCAAATTGTAGCTGACTAAATTTTCCATAGGATTTTTTCTCAAATTTTTGATTATTCGTCGTTTCCAAATATCGAGCGCCAAAATCTTTTTTATTTTTTTATTAATTTTTTAAAAATTAAAATTAAATAAAAATCACTATTTCGGCTATAACTTTTTCGTTTTTTACTTTCTCGAAAAAATATTTTTGTACCTTACAGCTTTCGTGAATCTTATAGGTTTTTTATCGTCTTATAGGTTTTTTTGTCTTTTCTTCCGCTCCGGAGCCTACACTGAAGCGGACGAAAAGACATTTCCAATGTCAAAACCCTTTAAGGGTTGTAATACGTCCGAGTTTCGTCATTTAATTAGCAGGGTGCACCGCTAGTAGTTGTAAGGGCAACAATTTTGGATGTGTTGATTCCACTTTTTGATAAGAATGTCTTTCAATTAACTCCTTCTGGGATGAGTCCACCTTTGCTTATATTTAAGTTGCTTCCCGGCTATATGGAAGAAATTGCTCTATAGCAATATAAACGCCGCTTTGTACACTATTAGATAAGCGAAGTGCTTGCAATAATACTTATGGTTTTTGGTGTGCAATAAGGACTATTGTAATTAAGTAATTTGATTGTTTTCAGTAAAAAGAGAAAGTTTCTCCGGACTGTCCTTTTAACTATCTTCTAAATTATAAAAGGAGAAACTGACTGACTGATATATCAACGCACAGCCTGAACGGATAAACGTAGGCACTTGAAATTTGGAAGAGACGTAGCTTAGGTACCGTAGAGGTGCACTAAGAAAGAAATTCCCGAAATTCCCACGGGAACGGGAATTAGCGGGAAAATCCTTTTGTATGAAAAATCTAAACCGGTTAAGTTAGATGCTTGAAATTTGGCATGCAGGTACCTTAGTAAACTTAAAGCTTAGTTGCAACAGGATATTGCAAAATTCCCACGGGAACGGGAGTTAGTGGGAAAAACTTTACGCGGTTCCCGAAGTTCACGCGGGCGAAGCCGCGGGCGGAAAGCTAGTTTTTTATAAAATTCCACGTTTAAACATGACTGACGATTAAAACAATAGGAAGATGGTTTGATAGTTATGTACAAACTTTGAAGTTATTACGAATTTTCCGCCGAAACATAGTTTACTTATTTCGCTTAGGCAACGATTCTAAGTTAGGAAACTTAGTGGAGCGACTTTTATAGAGTTTAAATCGAGTGCCACACTCGTTGGCAACGGCCAAGTTATGAACATGGCTGAGCCGAAATCAAAGTGGAGGAAAACAAACTTTCAAAATAAAATTTTGCATTTCGACGCCTCCTCTGACTAACGTAGTAGTAACATGCAATTACCAATGTTTTTAACCACCCATAAAAAATGTGTATCTATGTGTCTGTCTGTGGCATCGTAGCTTCTTAAATAATGGACCGATTTCTATGCCGTTTTTTTGGTTTAAAACTGACGTAGATAGTTCTTACCTAAGAACTATCTACGTCACGTCACGTCACGTTTACCTAAACGTGATCAAAATTAGTTCAGTCATTACAAGCGATAAATGTCGGAAGTGATACAACATTTTAATTTTTAAAGTTATATCAAATTTGTCACCTAGCTTTGCGCATCCAGGTGACCAGGATATTTAATTAACATAGCATGAAAAGAGACTGCAGAGTGTTAAAATTTAGGTAAAGTTGGAACACGAAAGCATTTTCCTGGAATTACCTCCTTAACTTTTACGCGATTATTATCCTTTTAGACACCAGTTTCGGTATCGTCGGGTACCATTATCGGATGGCCGTTATGAGACTCAGTGTCCATAGTACGTGACTTTTTCCTATAAGACGATGAAGGTCTAACGCATTTTTCACTGAAATAGACTTTCTGCCGGGAAAAATTGCAAATTCCTACACCCTGTAGGTCAGGTCCGATGTCACGTACAATAACTAAAATTTAACAGGATTTTTTTCCTTTTGTAGTGTCTGTGTTCGTAAAAGTGCTTCTATTTCGAAACAATATTCATTTCCTATCGGCTGCAACAGGAAATGATTTTTCTCCCGAATATTGTCATTGGTCGTTTGAGGTTTATTTCGATAAGGCCTCAGCACAAAAATTGCTTTCTAAAATTGCAGCTCTAATGCCACGCTACGTCAGTATAAATTACGTACATACGATCACGCCTATAATCCCTAGCGGGGTAGGCTGAGCATCAGTGGTTAGTTCTAGCAAACTACCTGATGCCACGTCAGACACAAATTGCGAGGGTTATCAGATGGAAAAAGTTGTATAATGGTGAGAGGTGGTCAGCCTTCCGCCCATTATAAAGCAAAACCCTCGTATTCCACTTACAGACTTTTACTGTATTTTAAGTAGGTAGCTGGCACATTATAAGTTTTTCTTTAATTCGCAGTCCAGCAGTATATAAATTGATGTTATAATATAACAGAATCGTCAACACTAAAATACTGCCATGTCATTAAACCAATTGAACTGCGAAACGCATATTCCAATCAAAATAACTACCGTATCGTTTTCGTGATAATCATAATTGAACGAATTGAATTAATTTGTCAGAACATTTCCCGATAATTCGGCGTCGAAGCATGAAATGCCTTTAAACCGAAATTTCGTCGCTATTCGTTTGCAGCAAGTTGTCAATAGAGTCCAATGTTGTATGAATAAATGCGTATAAGAGTAATAAAGTGCTTGGGGTTCCACAGAGAGAATTCCTCTCAGTTCACATTAGCAGCGGTTTCCTGCAGCGTCGAATAAATGTGGGCAATTTGCGAGAGCGTTTATCACCTAAAGAAAAGTTCTGGCGACGTCTGAAACTGCTGTAATTCTGCGCCGAAATTCGAGGGTTAATCACACTGGCCATACATCAACGCTTAATTTAATAGGTACAACTTTGTTTGGGCTTTGCAAGTGCTTTACAAGTGTGAAGCGTATCAACACGCGTCAACGCTTACGAGTTTTATTTTTATCCCCCTCCAATAAAAAAGAGGGGTGTTATAGGTTATTTTGTTTGAAAACTGTCATAATTGAGATGGTTCTTAGCTACATTAATTCAAAGTTCGTTGCGCCGTTTAAAAGTTATACATAATCGAATGTCGGGGATGAAGAATCGAAAAACGTTCTTAGTAAACCCCTTATTTTTTTTAAAAAGCTATCCTATGACACCCCACTCGAAGATATAGGCGAGAAAAAAAAATCATCGCCCTTTCACGTCTATGGGAGACACTCGAAAAAATTTTTTTTTCTAAGATTTTACTCTACAGTTCTGTCGGCATGATTTATATGTATGATCATGCCAAATTTAAGCTCTGTAGTACCAAGGGTTTCTTAGGAAACCCGCGGACAGACCGAGAAACGGACATGGCGAAACTATAAGGGTTCGTAGATTACTACGGAATAGGTTCGTAGATAACTACGGAACCCTAAAAAACGACTTTATGTTTGTACAAAGAATAATAAGCTGTTTTGATATGATGTAGGGAGAGGCGAATTTTTTTTTCATAATACGGCCTATTTTCCTGCGGAAAGCTGTTCAGTTTCGTTTGATCAGCTAACTCGCTTACTTTCGCCAATTTAAGTCACCCATTTCTGGCCTCTAACCAACGTACATTCAATAATGTATCCATCCACATCAAAAAGCCAAATTCAAGCTAAATTGATTTCTTACGTACGTTTTTCTTTGGTCGAATAAGGAAACGGTTTTCGGGATCCGTCAATACAGATTTGCTTTGATAAATGAAGCGATGTGCCACTTACCGGTTACGTTCTCCTCTGGGAAAATGACTTGGCTAAATATTTGATACATTTACCTTACCTAATTTAATGGTTACCATGCCAAATTTATGGTAACAGATACCTATCATCTTCAAATGTTATTTATTTATACTTGTAACTTCGGAGTTTTCTGTAATTTGTAAATCGTAAAGTATCTAGGTATGTTCTCACTTACACCAAAAAGTAACATACTTTGTCACTTTACACATCTTCTTTTTTTATCGTGTTATAGTAAAGTGTGTGGTGAACTTTACTAACCCTGGTGTCAGACTTTTCAAACCGCGTTATGGCCTATGACTTGGTTTTGGTTGGACTGTATTCAATCGACCACAGCCAGGACCGATAACTTAAAGTGCCCTCCGAAGCACGGATTAGCTCGTGATAAATTGCCACTTTGGTTACCCGTCAGGTTCTTTGCCTCTGTGTACGTTGTTTAATCTCAATGATCCGTTGAGATCAGCAAGAGCCACTGGACTACGAGCTTCCCACTGTCCTATAATTGCTTCTATAAGACGTTGAAAAGCAAACACGAAATTGTTTTTTGAAGTGAAAACTTCTTTAGCGGCGTTGTGCACTTTGAAGTATGAGTAAAGTATGTTAAACTCGCGTCAGGGCAGGTGACCTGATCGAAAATTCGTAAGACGGAGGGAGAGTAGACCGCAGGGAAATAATATTTTAATGTGCTGGCTATCTTTGTAGTGTCAAATAAACTTATTATTAAAAAAAAAATATATATATATATATATATGTTCAAGTTTTCACTTCTGTCGGCACTCCCGGAGTGCAACCCGTTGTTTTTTTGGATATTGTTATTTTAAACATAAAATAACAAGTTTAACAACAACATTACCAAACGCAGGGAACGGGAGCTCACTTGGAATTTAAAAAATTAATTACAGAATGACATCTCCCACTTTTACCAGGCATACCGACTTTTTCTAAGGAATTTTTCTTCAAAAAAAGGCAACAGTGTTGAAGATACCTTGTTGTACTAAAGAGCTTCGTCAATTTATTTTAAAAGTGTGAGCGGTAAATGCTTCCGAGTCACAAGACTTACATTGACGGCTGACGTGGCTCGCCTTTACTAGAAAATTTACAATATTTCTCGTACAAAATCAATTTTCTCCGATAGAGTGTTAGCTGAGCTGAGCGCTTGTCTCATCGCTGAAAAAAGTCACGTATTATGGAGGTTGAACGTTTCATAAGAGTAACGACGCTATACGATAGGTGATTAGGACGACAATATTTTAGAATATCGCACGCTGAAACCGTGTGCGCAAGGAGATTGAAATAAAAAGATTCTACCAGGCTCCCTACCGCTCGTAACCCGGAATTTATGTTAGATAAGAGGTTTTTACGGGTTTGGTAATTTTTTTTAAGAAGGTAGGTATTTTAAGACTAGTTAAGATTTTTTGTTGCTTATTTTTAATTGTCATGGGTTTGACGCAGTAGCCAAAGCGATGTTAAATAACACGTCTCTCTAAATTCTCCACTGTCCGTATTTTCCACTTTTCTCCATTTACTTTATCTGAAGCTGTAATATTTGTAGCAACTATGTCAGGACACGAACCTGTAATCTTCAGATACAAGTTCCTCAATATCTTTGTTATTAAGCAGAGAAACAAAATTTATGGGAAATGCTTATGGCGACTTTGTTTTACACAGTTTAGAGATAAAATCTTCTCGCGTGGACACTGCGTTTTTCTTTTGCAATATAATCGAGATAATTAACACTTAATTTAGTCCCTAAAAAAGATACAAAGAAAACAAAGTATGAGCAAAATTAATACAAATTCTGCTTTTCAAACATCAAAAACAGATCCAGCAAATTAATTCACTTCAATCGCGTATAAATCCCTCTCAAAAGATAAACATTTCGAGTTATATCTCTGTTTAAAATTCAACGACACATTACGGGACTAGGCACGTATCCAATCGTTAGCGAGTTTCTCGTCCCATATCTCCCCATAAATCATCCATGTGGTTTGATGGTGTTTGTAAAGGGACGGAATCGTACGAAATTATTCATTCGTATGGAAGCTATAGCGATGCAGTGAATCATTTTTTTGTACTAAGTTCTGTTGAGAGATATCTTTTTTTTGGGGACCTTTGCTGGATAAGGGACACGTTATAAAGGAAGGTAAAACTGAAGTGAAAATGGGCATCTATTCCAATAATCAATGGCGTCTCAATGACAATGGTGACCATTTTATCCGTTCAGGTGGCAAAATTTTGAACTATCGAAACCTCATGCACTTGATGACAACCACCCTGATCAGAAGTGCCACCGCCAACTGTACGTTAAGTTGCAAGCTACCAAGCAATGTAACATTCAGTTGGCAATGGCGCGCCCAGTTAAAGTAACTTCATTAAATGGCTTTAGATACTCGTAGTTCTAAATTTTACCTCCTGAAAGTAGGAAGTGACCACCATTATCATTCCACCGCCATTGAAACGCCATTGGTTAGTGGAATAGTCACCCTGATGTGTTCTGGAAACTAAAGATGCAGTCAAATATAATTTGGATTCGTAGTGCCATCATGAGAATGACTCCTTTTCTGAGTTTATTCGACAGTTCACAAAGTAGCGACCGATCATAATCTTAATAAGTAAAGTTACAATATTTCGGATTTGGCAATATTACGGTGACATATACATATTATAAAGAGGGAAGATTTGATTGTTTGTTTGTTTGTTTGTTTGTTTGTTTGCATTGAATAGGCTCCGAAACTACTGGACCGATTTGAAAAATTCTTTCACCATTAGAAAGCTACATAATCCACGATGGACAAAGGCTACATAATTTTCCCGAATTCCCACGGGAACGAAGTCCCGAGCGGAATGCTAGTGTTTAATAATATTAGTGACATTATGTTGGATTAGTGACTAAGTTAATGGCTTTATCGCATTTAAAGTTTAAGCTCTAATATTCTATTATATCAAGGGTCAAATTAAATTTATACTCGGATGGTGATACCACTGGATCTAGTTTTCGCATGAATATTAAATTTAATTATCCTTGCCCCCGTAATGGAATCAGTTTGCATATAAAAACGATAAATTTCAGTTGTAAACTTAGTAAAACTGCTTCTAATTTTGTGTTGAGAATAAAATGAGTTTGCGTAGTTGTGGTTGGAACAGAAATGATGTTTTACCTTATATTGTTAACGGGTTCGTATTTTAAATATATTTATTGCAATAAATAATTATAAATAATTATAATATAATTATAGAATAGGTTTCTCGAAAACGGTTTAAATCATCATTTTGATAAAATTAAGGAGTATTTTGGTTAAAAAAGCAATTTATAATACTTTTATTTCAAAAAAATCACAAGTTCGTGATTTTATTGGCAAAATAAGCGTCATAGGAACCCGAGTTTCAGCAGGTCGTATTATTAATCATAGCTTTTAACTTAACTATCTTAGTAAAAGCTCGACTAATGAGCTCTACAATATATCTGTAATAGCACTTAAGCATTTGTGATTTGTCCTAGAATCTGATATTTTGTATAAATATCAGATTCTACGTTTGGTTGGATGGGTGCCCTTGATAGCAATTGCTAGTTCGAAAAAACGATAAGACATAGCGTCATAGGAACCCAAGTTTCAGCTCGGTTGTATAAATAAATATATATTTTAACCAACTTGGTAAAAGCTCTAATAATCTACTGATCACTGATACTGATACTATCACTCTGTAGCTAGGTATGCTAGCGCTGAAACGTTTGTGATTTGTCCTTGAATCTGGCATTTTTTTAATATTTACGAGCCCCACCAAGGGGCTTAGGCCTCCCTTTGAAACACAAAGGGGATTCAGGCCATAAATGCTGGCCTAAGGACTCGTTATTTGAAAATGAATTTTCTTAGACGTGTGAGTTTTCACAATGTTTTCCTTTACCGTTGAGCAAGTGATAATAAATTAGAAATTCGTACATAAATCTGAAAGACGAATTTAGTGGTACAGGCCCGCACTAGGCTTTAAACCCGCAACCTTCCGGTTACAAGTCTTAACCAACATAAAAAGTGTTAAAAAAGTCATTTTTAACTGGGCTATCACCGCTTTAGGTGATAAATAAAGGTTTGGTTGGATGAGTGCCCTTGATAGCAATGGTTCTCACGACGCGTTCTCGCCCTACACTTGTAATTTCACGTTCGGGAGCTTTCCTTTTCCCTTTCTGTTTGTAATGTAAATTTTTCTTATTCGTCCGCGGAACTTAAGCGAAATCTCTCCTTTTGTCCCGATCCGATGTCGGATAACAAGAGATTTAATATAGACGTCTCTAAATTCCATCTTATACGATGTTCAGACCGAACCGGCTATTTCACGGGAGATTAGCTGATTACGTTTTCGAATATTTTCTTAGGACGCCGATAGTCATTGCAATCGGATAACCATTTCCCCTTTCACATAGAACGCGTAATTTAATAAAAAAACCGTATCATTGTCTATTATTGATAATAAAGGCGTAAAAAATCAATGAGACGCTCCGGCAAACAGGAAGATCGTAAAAATAATAAGCAATTGTTTTTCATGGCTCTCAGAGTCTTCATCTCTTTCGTTACTTTTGTTTTGTTTTTTAGCGTTTGCTACCCTCAATTGCAAGATATTGTGTACGATTTCGACGATCCGGAAACTTATAAGTATGAAAAAAATCTCATTAAACGCAGGTATTTGTTTTTTTAACTAAATCAATCGGAAAATTTCAGGACTTGACTTTAAATTATGTTTTATGGTAAGTTAATTTTTTTCACAATAAATAAATAAATACTTATTTATTTGGCCCAAACAGCTAACATTATATGTAGTTTATTAGCGATGCTACTTGAATAATACTTGTATTTTAAAGCGAAATTTTTTTTGGGATGGGTTTATTTATTCCTTTATGAAAAAACGACTGGACAGGTTTTTATGAAACTTTGCAGTAAAATAGTTAAAACATCAGAATAATACATAAACTACATTATTTTTCTAAATTCCTACGGGAACGAAGTAAAATTAATTAATTTAATGACGCGGAGGCCTTTGCCCTGCAGTGGGCAGCACTGGCTAATTAATAAAAAACAGTAGTGTAAGCTTTGTGTTTGCAGAAATAAACGATTCAATTAATTCATTCCCGGTCGAAAAGCCAGTCTACTTTACGTAACCAAAAATTGGGCGAAATGTTTCGAAAACCTAAAATTGAATTAAATTTTGAAATTTGCATCAATTGGCTAATTTTCTATTCTGGATTGGGAGTGGTGGAAAAACTTAGAATGCACCAGCTACCATTTTTTCCCTGACATAGAGTCAGTAATCGGAATATGAGGGTATTATTAGGTATATTGTGAGCGAAAGGCTGACAACCTATCACCATTATAAGCATGTTCCATCTTATGCCCTCAGAAAGTATGTCAAACGTGGTGTCAAGTGGTTTAAGAATCGTTTGATGCTCTGCCTATACTTTTGAACTTATTTTCCCAAAGAAAAGTTACTTATCCCACCGTGTGGTGATCGGTTGGGAATAACACCACCCCATTTCTTTCCGTGGGTGTCGTAAGAGTCGACTAAGGAAACACAAATAAGACCTGCTTCCAATTAATCCACCCCAGGCAACGACAATTCAATTTGTTCTAAGTCTAAGGTGTCGTCCTATGGTCTCATGTGGTGGGGTAGGCTCTGTGAAGGACCGTCTGGTTCACGACCACCCTTCTACCGAAGTCCGACGCCAAATAGTTTTCTGTGTTCCGTCGGTACGTAGGAGTACTAGTGCCTTTAGGAAAATTTTAATTCTTAATTCAATTTTAGGTTTTTAGCGTACGTGCAGGCATTTAAAAAGAAATATCCGAACAAAGAAGCAGAGGATAAAGCCTTTGATAATTTCCGAAATGCTTGGTCAGCTTTGGAAAATAAAAACCAAAAAAATGGCGCAGATTCATATGACACAAACGTTTTGAGACAATCTCCTGATGATGATGATGATGACTACGATGACAGCGACAATGTTGATTTAAATAACACATTTGTTTTAAGTCATACTCCTGATAATGATGATCATGACTATGGCGACGGTGACAATGTTGATTTAAATAACACATTTGTTTTGAACCAAACTCCTAATCTAAATACCACATTCGTTTTAAACCAATCTGCTAATTTTGATTTAAATAACACATTCGTTTTGAACCCATATCCTCATCTAGATAAAAATAACAAATTAGTTTTGGACTCATCTCCTAGTCTTGATTTAAATCACACATTCCTTTGGTACCAATCTCCTACCCAATCTCCTAATCTAGATTTAAATAACACATTCGTTTTGAACCAAACTCCTAATCTTGATTTAAATAACACATTCGTTTTGAACCAAACTCCTAATCTAGATTTAAATAACACATTCGTTTTGAACCAAACTCCTAATCTAGATTTAAATAACACATTCGTTTTGAACCAATTTGCTGACCTTGATCCAACGTATTTTGAAGAGAAATATGGAATTAAGTTTGAACCATGTAAGTGGCAATTTAATTTTCCTATACACTCATCTATACACTAACGCCTTTGACTCTTATCGAGGTAGGCAGAACGCCATGCCATTTTGAAAGCATTTTACGCTAAATAGTCAAAGGCCCACTTTAAGGTTTTGTCTCGAGTCGTGGGTCCTTTGGAACACACATAAAGACAGACATGAACACCCATGACCTGAGAACAAACATGTTTTTTAAACAAATATTTTCCCCGACTGGGAATCGAACCCGAGACACATGACGCTACATTAGACATTCGTTGTGATGGTTATTAGATAGAATATGAGTAGAATGTTGACAGGTGGTTAGCTTTTCGCCCACGATACAGCAAAACCTTCGCGCCACACTTACTCGCTTTTACAGTTTTTATTGCCTGGGAAGAGTTGGCAGCTGGCAGATTCCAAGTTTTTCTTTCTTTTCCAGTCCAGCAGGGAAGTAATTAACATTTTACTGATATAATAAGGTATGAATTTTTGCCAAAAATATGGGAACTATTACAGAAATCTAAAAAAAATCTGTTCCATAAATTTAGGTCAATGTTGATTTTTTGCAACAACTATTGTACTGTCACACCTTCAAATTTCACTTCATTGCTTTTAATATATTGATTCTAATTATTGAAATTATTACAAGCCCTCAGGACCCCACTGCTGGGCTAAGGCCTTCTGTTTCTTTTTCCAAACCCCACAGTCCTCAGCGGTTCCAATTCATATCTACACTTTTAGTTTCAGATAAGAGAGCCACGTTTGTGACCTTTGTTTGTGAACGCATTGTGTTTCGCATACGGTCGGCCAGTTTTACACTTGAACACTTGAAACCGTAGAATATTTTTATTTTTATTAATAAGAATGGGTTCGCTCTTAACCATAATCTAGCTCAGAGCAAAGATGTGGTCGAGGATGTAGCGAGCTCACCCAGAAGAAGCCTATTCACTCGTACTTTAAAGATATTCGGGTTACAGATGCCGCCCGTATGACGGTAGAGAATTATGCTGCGCTCTAAATCATTTTTATAATTAGCCATATGCAAATAATAAATAATGTTTCAGATGAAAAAAGATCAAGCACGAACAGATATACCAATAGATTTCTTAACGGAAATGAGAAAAACTTATATGACTTAACAATCGCCCCACAGCTATACAAAGAATTCACCAAAAAATTCAAAATTCCAGTAAAATACAAAAAATTCGATCCAAAATTGAAATATCTGAGATTTGTAAAATCATTAGTTGAAATTAACAGGCTAAACTTCTTTGATGGAGGCACAAGAACATATACTGAGGATGCATATGTACTGAAAGAGCCTAAGGTTTATTATAGTCGTCGAAATAAGAAAAAAAATCACCACGACGTGTAAATATAAATAAGGAAAATATGTCTTTCATTTTTAGTTTAATATTACATACGGCCGATTTGGTCGAGTGGTAGTGACACTACCACTCGACGGGTCCTCGGTTCCATACCTGGTCGGGACAAATTTTTGTGTAAAAAGAAGTTGTTTATTCCCGGGTTGTTTATGTGTGTCTTTGTATATGTTCCAAGAGACCCACAATGCAAGGAAAAACCTTAGTGTGAGCCTTTGAGTGTGTGGCGTTTATACCATGTAATTGACAGGAAAATTTACAGAATGTCAAGTCAAAATCAAAAACAGCTTTATTTCATAGAACATACATAATGTTTCTTAAAATATGTCAAAATAGTGAATTACATTAGCATTTTTAACAGATATGCCAAAAAAATAAAATTTAATGGCAAGATAGGCAGAAAAAAACCAGAACTAACTTTGATCATTACTAGAACAGCATAGGGGAAACTAGTTCAAAAATACAACCAAAGATTAGCAGTTAGCCAGGGATTTGACAATGTCATTTTCATTAAAAAAAACATTTTGTCTGTTAAGCTTCCAATCGTAGTTAACATGGGATGAATTTTTGGTGAAAATGTCTCTGTAAGTATATTTCTGATTCGCTAAACCGTTTAAGATTCCTGTTATTATGAAAAGTCGTAACAGCTGATGAAAATTAAACAAAGACGACAGTACCATTGACGCACCGCCTCTAAAACCTTCATATCCCCACTAACATCAAAGCTTGTAACACAAGTACAAATGCATCTAGTACCTAAAATACATACGTTTCTACATTGCCACTGAGTAAAAAAATTGAAGGAAGGAATGGAAAGCGGGCATGGTATGTACCAACATAATAAGCGGGCGAATAGAATACATTTTTTACACGAAAATGATAGTATATTTATTCTATTATTTGCTTCATTTATAACCTTCTTATAGAAATTTTATACCTTGCAACTTGTAAATTTTAGGAAGTTCGAATGTAACCACAATTATATAAACGTGGCCTATGTGTGCTATGATGTATAAAGATTTATTAAAGTGGACATTCTGCACATCTCCATTCAGTTAATAGTCGAGGAAAGCAATCCATAGTGGTACGACATCAAACCACAATGCCAGAGCTCATGCTGCACTTTAACCACGCTGTTTTACCATTTCTCGCGTGATTTACGTCTCAGTGGTATTCTGGTTCGCTTTTAAAAGTCTGTAGCCGAGGTCTGTTCACTCACATACGCCTGTAAACCGACGTCCGTGGATAATGGGAGAAGACGGCTGGTTGCCTGTTTCCATTTTTAGAAAGGAAATGTTCTCGGGAATCTGTGGTAATGGTAAGGCCTTGTTTTAACGATTTATAAGGTAAGAGATCGAGTAGATTAAGAAGGTGTTAGCGGTCTGAGCACATTTTAAACGGTAAATTAAGAAAGTGTTACTTATTTAAGAACATTTCAAACATTAAATTAAGAACCTTTAATTTGACTGAGGACATGTAAATAAGTAGATTAAGAACGTGTTACTTGTTTGAGAACATGTAAATCCGTAGATTAAGAACGTTCATCGTTTATACCTCTTAAACGGCTGAACCAATTTCGATCAATCATAGCTAGGAACCATTTTGATTATATCCGTTTTCAAACAAAATAAAAACCGCGTCAAAATCGGTACATCCGTTTAGGTACAACGATGCCACAGACATACAAAGATAAACACGTTTTTTTTGTCAGGGGTTATAAAACAACATTTCACATAACAAAATTTTGAACCCCACAAACAACAATAGTCTTTATAGTTTCTCTATGAATGTGAATGTAGATAAGTTCTATCCTGTTCACAAAAGCAGGGATTGAAAGGTTGAGACGCAGTATTATCCCGCCACTACGGTATTTCTCTAGGGAAAAATCTATGTGCCTGTAGATATGTTGAACAACGTACAAACGTCTTTACATTTAGTCTATCTCACGTTACTCTGTTCGCCACTTGCAAATCAGTGTGGCAAAGGTCGGGGTTTCCTACCACTTTGGTAGAATTTATGACGTTCATTGATGGTGGCGATTTCGGAAAATTTTACAGATTCTAACGAGAGTCATAGAAAACCAAAAAAGGGGTTTTGTTATTTTAAAGTATGTATTTGTATCTCAGAGTGTTGTGTGAATAACGGTTGAATCGGTTTTGATGCGGATATTTGTATGATGATGAATTTGATCGAGATTGTTCAAACCTATTATTAATGGAGGTCTGTCCAAGTTTTCCTAGTTGATTCACGTATTTGACTGTGTTTAGTTATAAATGTACAACTTTTGAGTAATCAATAAGAGCGATTTGCAAAGCACGGATAATTCATCCTAATCGAGTATCTCCAAAGTTGTACGTTTCCATTTTCAGAGTCACAAACTTTTATCTTTATTTTAAGGAACTTAGTCTTTTTATAAAATCATGTTGCGCCATAAGATAACATGTAAGACTTAGCATAGTGAGTTCAAGTCTCGAATTAAGAAACACGCGGTGTATGAGCTCGCTTAAAACAGTTTTAGGTTTCGAAAAATCGACTATGTCACAACTCTCCTCTATCATAACTCACCTAGATCTCCCCTACCTTAGGTCCGTATTACAGAACGAGACTCAGACTCTGGTCTATACTTAAGTAGCAGTCATCTTTGTCATTTTGATAGTGACGGAAAAAGACAATAAATATTTGAGTTTAGATCTAGACCTTATGTAATACGGGCCTTAAAGTTTAGCTATTTAGTGTCGATTCATGCTTTTTGTACCTTTAAGAAACAAAGCCCGAATGTCATTAAACGAAGTAAGTAAAATTGCGTTTTGCAGCTAGCAACACTCTCTGCTTCGTTCCGTGCTAGCAAAATATCTAACAATCGTGCCGGGGATTCAGTATGGACTCTATCTATCTGTGTTGTAGCAAGTCTGAATACATAATGTGGTGCTACGTTCAATGTACTTGGATCTCGTGGAATTGCGTCAATGAAAAGAATTTGAGATTAGCTCAAACAATAGTAGCTGCACTGAATATTGAACTTTGTATTTGATTTCAAAGAAATGTATGTCTTTTCATTTTTAGTAGGAATCCTCCAACGAGCCTTTATGCGTTTCGTTCTCCCTTTTTCATAATTCCCAGTTTCTCACCTCCAATAAAAAAGAGAGATGTTAAAAGTCTGACCGCTATGTTTGTCTGTCTCTGGCCCCGTAGCATTAAAACAGGTGAACCGATTTGGATGTCCTTTTTTAATTTAAAAGCAGGTTTTTAAAGGTGGTATTTGGCTAAGTTTCATCAAATTCTGTTTAGCCATTTAAACGATATTCTAGTTAGAAGTGAAAATTTTGGGGTATTTTCAACTTTTCAAGTTGTTCGTTATGCTCCTCTTGTTTGGATTCTATGTTGACTTCCTATCTTGAAGAATCAGCTGATTGCTTTAAATTTTATTGAGAGGCAAACGGTTTTTTTTACATTTCTACCTATGTTCCTTGAAAAAAGTTGTTCAGTTTATTAAACTGATTTACATTTATACAATACAATACATAACTCTTTATTTGCACACAAAAAATACAAGTCCAGGGAACACAAGCATAAGCATTGTGATACAAAAAGGCGGCCTTATTGCTAGGCAGCAATAAGGCCAAAATTATTATTTATCATTTTCGGTAACAAAAATTCATCCAATATTTAAGGAATAGCTAGTCAAACACTTCTCATCAAGATACTTCTCTAAAAAACCCAAACAACAATGAAAACAAAATGATTTCTGCCACAAAGGCAGCTTAACCAAACTACTCCATTCAATCTGTATTGCAGTTTTACAATCAGACTAAACTCAGGTCTAAACAATACGAGCTATTTTAACTTCAGCTGCATTCGGCTCGTCGTCAGATGGAAATAAAAACTCTGCCTTCACTCTTGTTTCGATGGATCTAGGGCGTGAACAGGGCTGTTGCTAGGGCGAGGTCAGGCCATTGGGCCTTTTTATAATTTGAACGGAACGGCACGGCATAACAAAATTTCAATTATCACTACCCCTGTTTCTAACTACAAAAATCGCTAGTATGTAGGACGCAACGGTAGTACAATTTTGCCGTACCGTTTTCGAATTCTAAAAATAATTAGGGCTACTATTCTTATCTTATAATTTTAAAAATAATACAATATTATCATTGTAATTTTCGCCCAAATAAAATGATGATATCTCTCAAATTAAAAATTTGGTAGAACCCCCGATATTTATCGCTCATAACTCTTATCGTAAACAACTGAAACAATTTTGATTAATTTTAGCTAAGAACTATCTCAGTTACGTCATATTTCAAACAAAAAAAAACAAATCGAAATCAGTCTGTTCGTTTAAGAGATACGATGCCAGAGACAGTCACACAGATACACAGACATACAGATACACACATCAAACTTATAAAACCCCTCTTTTTTAGTCGGGGGTTAAAAAACGGCCCTGTCATCCATTACATTCCCTGAATGTCAGCCTTTTCCAACCAACGGGAAAATAATTGAATCCTGCCTATACGGACACTTTGAGCGCTAATGAAATAGCACTGTACAAAGGATAGCATATATACGAAGCGAAACATATGAGCTGTATGCAATTTTTTATTTCAAAGGTACATAGGGCTGCTGTCAGATTAAAATTCGGCATCAAAGGTAGCAGCTATCGAGTGATGTTGGCGTAAAATATTCTCTTAGTCTTTCCAGAGCCTATATCTATTTCCAGTTTTCATTTTGATTTGGTTCAAAATATGTTTGCTTTTGTTGCTATTGAAAATTTTGTGTTATTCTATAATTATTATTTTTAAATTTAATTTCTTATACAAAAGTTGTTACATACATATTAAATAAACGAATTCGCGTTTACGTCTAGTTATGCAAAGTACTGCACAAAAATGTATTTTTAAAGAGAATAGTTCGCTTTTGATCACGATCTAGCTCAGGGGCAAAATTTGGTCGAGGACTCCAGAATTTATCATCATTCCCTAGAAATTCTTCTACATTTTAACACCCCTTTTCTTTTAAGGAGATTAATTTTTGATACTAGAAACACGGGTCTCACAAATTGTGTAAAAGAGCACCATTAACAAGTTTCAAGTAAAATGTACGATATAATTTTTTACCATATAAAACTAAAGAGTTACTTATTTTAGTGTAAAACGATTAAAACAAAAAAGTGTGTCATTTATGAACTTTAGGTACGTATATGGCTAGTGATTAAAAAACAAGCCAGTAAAAGTAGTACAACATAGCTAGCACTGTCCGCAACAAATTCGCGCGTCATGCCTGTCAGGTGTTGGTGAAACTTCACTTTGATTGCGCGAAGGCAACGCGCAAAGATTTGCTCGCTCTCTGGCGTTGTCATTTTGTCATTTTTTCGAGCTGCAGATAATTATTAATTTATTTTTAATCTTCGTCAGCCAGAAGCCTTCTTTCCGCAGTGTAAAAGACTTTTTACGGAGACATTAATAATAAATTTGTCTCCAAGCCTCGAGGTCAAAGCGCTAACTTTCTTGACACATGGAATTTTTAGTGTTGTAAGGGTATGTAAGTTTACGAGGGTCGTAGGAAACTGGAAAGTATAACATTAGGTACGGGATAAAGTCATACATCAAGTGAGATAATATTACATGTTACATTTACAGTTGTTTTTCTTTACGTTTGTTTAAAGAAAGACCTAGAATATGCCAACTGCCAACTCTTCTCAGGTATACTGTAAGAGTTGTAAATCAATCGTGAAACATCGGTTAAGCTGAGGGACGCATCCGCTGTGGAATACGTGAAACACTTTATGCGTATGTCCAAAAAAAACTGCACCTTTTTGGCTGCTGGTTTTTTACCCTGTCCGCCATCTTGGACTTTAAAATTGATCATATTTTTGTAATCAACGCCCTTTCATTAATGTTATCATTTTGATCATTTTCATAATATATAAAAACGCAGGTCCTGATTCACTGATACATCAATGACCAACATAAATCCTTGGACCTAGAAAGCCGATTGACGCAAAGGTTCCATTGGTATAACGAAGGCAAGGAATTTTACGAAATTTCCACGGGAACGAGGTTACGGGCATCTTCTAGTGTTAAATATTGTGCAGAAGTTTATCTTATCTTAACTCTTATCTAAGATAATCCCTAACGTTTGGATTTAGCAAGAGGAGGTCTGGTCGAAAAGTAGTTTTTCGACAAAAAGAGATATACAGAACTAGTTCACTCCCACATCTTGGATCTTTCGGCTGCAAAAGATGACGTATGAGGAATAAATTACTTTCGCACGATGTTTGTCTCCCTTGCAAACTTGAAGGCCCTCAATTTTATATCTATAAGAAAATGTTCGCCAAGTTTTGTAAGAAAAACACTGTTTGATAAGTTAGGGCTACGAATAATGTGTAATTTATTTTATATGCGTATAAATTGTATGACCTCGTTACGTTGTATTGGATAGATACCGTCATTAATTTAGTACTAATTATTATTATTTAAATAAATAAATAAATAATTGAAGTTACAATGACTCATAGTTACAGTGACACGTGTTAGTATTAACATTATTCGCTAAGTTAGTTTATTTTATTAATCATATATATTTTTTATATCCCTCCATGTGTCTCAAGTTTGTTTTTTTACCTCTTTTGTATGAAAAATCGTGTAATATCCCTACATAGTGTTGATGTGTGTATATAACCTACAAACAGCAATGGGGATAGATATTTAACTCAATAATAATTATGAATAAGGTTTTCGCTTGTGCCGTAGGTCCATTGGTACATACATAAAGACAGACACAAACACCCATGATCCGAGAACAAACATCTGTTATTTATACAAATATTTGTCCCGACTGGGAATCGAACCCAGGACCCGTCGATCAAGAGGCAGCACCGCTACCGCTCAAACAAACCGGCCGGAGGCGGTGATAAAATATTTTTAAAAAAATGTGTAAAGAGTAGGTACAGTGTCGGAAGTGAGACTTTTTCATAACATTAATATTATTATTTTGATACTTAAATCGTGACACGACCTTCAAATTGAAAAAGTTTCAATTTAAAAATTAAAATCATGCATACAATTCATTACCTACAACGTAGCATCATCGTGTAACCCGAATTCCCTAGCTACGAGTTTTTCGTAGCAATCTGCTACGACATGCTCGTAACCGTATGATAAGCGAATATAAGCTGAGCGCAGCGTCAGCTGTCTATCATGCATCGTTATGTATGTCACGTTCAGCGACGTAAGTTTTTAGTGACGTCATTTGAAAATGAGTATGTCTAACGTTTTTCTTGCACTCAGCGAAAATGAATTTTTTTGCGTAGAAAATATGGTCCATTTTTTCCTGGTAGAGACATTTTTTATTTTGACCTGTACGTAAGAGATTTTCTACATTGAAATCCGTACTACCATTATAATCATTATTTTGACTGATTTAAAGTGCTCGTAGCCCAGTGGAGCCTGCTTACCTAAACCGATCAGCAAGGTAAAGTTGGTGATGAGCCAGACTTGTAATCGGAAGGTCACGGGTACAAATCCTGGTGTGGGCCTGTACCACTAAATTCGTCTTTTCGAATTTATGTACGGATTTCTAATTATCACTCTCTCAACGGTGAAGGAAAACATCGTGATGAAATCCGCCCGTCCAAGAAAAATTGATTTTCGAAAGACGAGCGGTCCACCAACCCGCATTAGGCCAGCGTGGTGTACTATGGCCTAAATCCCCTTCGTGTTTCAAAGGGAGGCCCGTGCCCCTCGGTCGGGACGTATATGGGCTGGTAAGAAGAAGAAGGTAAAGTAACGTCTATGTATGTTACTTAACCTCGGGGCACCTGATGGGTGATCAAATTGGCAATTTATAAAGAGAGTTTCCGTGCTTTGGAGGCCCCTCAAGCAGTGGGGTCCCGGCTGTAGTCGATTGACTATAGTCGTTAAATCATGTAAGAGAGCATTTGGCGGTTTAGGTATAAATTCTGACGACACGGCTAGTCAAGTTCGCCATAAATAAACAAAATAAAAATTATCAGGATTTTACCTAAAATAACTCAAAATTACATTAAATACATACAAACATACAGGATTTAAATACATACATACATATTCGTTGTTTTGACCCTGCTGACTACGCCTATTCGCAAAGGTGCAGTCTTCCCCAGAGATAATAATCTATACTTACCTACACGATTAGGACGGAAGGACTGACTTAAAAATGAGACTGTTTTTTTTGTACATATAGAAAAATCAAATTTTTAATTCAAGAAATTTTGGATGCTTTGTTACCTCTAAACCCTGTTTTTTATTCTCAGAGACTAAATTGACATACGCAAATGTCAAATTTACAAATAATGATACCAGTTTTTTTTAATAGTGCTGTACCTAAATTGTCGATTTTTGAATCAAACTTTAAAAAAACGTAATAATAATAATTTTGTCTTTATTAGATGATTAGCTTCTTAGTTTTCTATGATATTAACATTTTAAAAATTATTATCAAAATGAATTTATAATAAAACCTCTTTTGATGCTTATAAACAAAAAAAGACAGTTGCCATCAGTATTGTTCCCAACAGTAAAATACGACAATTCACGCTCTTATTTATGACAAAATCACTAAACTGTTAAGAAATACGGCACTTATTTAAATATGACAACAGCAAACAACTTTAAAAAAAGAAAAATCTATCGGTAACTATTCTATTAGTTATTTGTGTATGTTAGCGAAAAACACGGAAATTTCTATTTTTGATACGGCAACCCTAAAAACGCGGGACGCCCTCAAAAACTTTGCAAAAAGGGCTATTACAAAATGTCTGATTATCTATCAGACAGGCAGCCATGGGAATGAACTGCTCAAACTTTGCAAAAAGGGCTATTACAAAATGTCTGATTGTCTATCAGACAGGCAGCCATGGGAATGAACTGCTCAGCTCTAGAGTTATTTCAGATTTAGTTAAAATTAGTAAATAAGAAAATTTGTAATGCGATTTAAAAGAGCAACCTCAGAGTTTCTAGCCTGTTCTTCTCTGAGGAAGACTGCACCTTTGCGAATAGGCGTAGAGTCAGTAGGGTCAAAAGAACGAATGCGTATGTATGTATTTAAATCGTTTAATGTATGTTTGTATGTTTACATTGTAATCTTGACTTGTTTTAAGTGACATCCTGAATGTCCTATAAAATAAAGATTTTTCTATTCTATTCTATTCTACTTTTTTAGATATTAAAAAATAAATTAAAAATGTAATGCGTTTTATTTTGTTTTCCTATACTTCTAAGGGATAAAAAAACTGGCGAAATGCCCGGCCGGCATTTATTTTATCGATATAGCGGTGCATGAGCATAATAAATACTACTTATATCGATTAGGGACATTACGTTACGTTTAAAGTAAGTATTTCCTCCCTTCTCTTTAAGTAATATAAAACCGGCACCTAATTTTGATAACATCGGTTACCGTTAGTGGCACATCACTATTTAAGATTTGCAAAAAACTGGCATCCCAGGTATTGTCAATTTAGTCTCTGAGAATAAAAAACAGGGTATAAGAAGAAAATAATAAAGTTTAAATAAAAAATCGACGAATGACGTGGGTTTGACAGACGCGTCTAAATGGAAAAAATGATTTCTAGTTAAGGAATGGCACAAAACCTCTCCAGTAAAATGATTGATTAATTTAGAACTTCTTTTTAATTTTTCTAGATGGATTTTAGGGCAAAAAATATGAATTACTAACAAAGATGTCAAAATGTTGAGAAGAAGAAAATTTGTTGTTTAAAATTTGACTGCCATTAAAATGTGTTCATTATAATAATTTTCCACGTTAAAAACGTATGAGTCACCGACTTCAATCCCAACAACAGTTCGCACAAAGTAGATATCTAGTTTTTTGCGGACTACAATGCCTATTAGCAAATAACTACAAACATAAATGTCATTCATTTATTTAGATGATGTTCTAGTTTGTAGTATATTTTGTTTTTGTTGATTTTTTTTAAAAGCGCTGAATCATTTTCGATAAAATTTATATGGGACCTCTTCAGGAGTATACTTTTTCGAACAAATAAAGAATTTTGAAAATCGGACAACAGTTGCCGGAGTAATCGCGTAACAAATATACAAAAAAAAAAAAAATACCGTCGAATTGAGAACCTCCTCCTTTTTTGAAGTCGGTTGAAAAGAGTCTTAAAAGTTTAAGGTAAATTTTTGTAAATACGTAATGCAAACTTCATTGCTAATAAATTACTTTTTACGTAGGTAAAAAATCTTGACACAAACCCTTTGATCTAAAAAGCTGAAAAGGACAAGTTAGCTAAGTTTCCTATGATTCCCACGGTAACGACGTTCCGGGGGTCTTTAATATTTTAACGATAAACTTGTTAATCAAATCATTACATGCAATTTTCAAGAACCCATTCAAAGTAGCCTTACAACTTCGGAAAAGAAAACAAGAGCGTTTCATTTGCAACTTTTCACTTAACCATTCCATCTTAACAAACTCGATCCCATTTTATCAATTGTCAAAGTTTAAAAACTTAATCCACTTAAGGACCCTTTAGGGGGAGTTTCTACTGCGCATGACGCTACCCTAGCGGGAAAACCAAGGACATTTGTGCTGGAGAGTTGGCGCGAAACGGTCGCGCGCCATTTTGACGCGCGATGTTGCACGATCGACACCGGCGCGGTGACTAGTAAACACAACTGGCCAGTACGCGTTTTCCATAAAATAATAAACTCTAATATTAAAAAAAATACAGTGACTGTTAAAAATAAAATGTGAATAGAAAATGAAATCGAGAACGGTTGTGCAGTGGACTGTAAAGCGATGTGATTAGTTATAGTTGAAACTTTTTAATTTATTGCGGATGGCAGCAAAGGACTAGTAGATATGCATCGGAATATAATGAATCCGGCAAATATGAAGTTCTTATCCATAATTGCACTGTGTGGTAAGTTTTATCTAGTGTAGTAAATAATTATCCACCTTTTTAAGTTGATTAATGAATTTGAAGAAATGAAAATCCTCTTATAATATATAAAGAAAATGAAATTATTTTATTTCAAACACAATGTCAAATAGTCATACTACAGGTCTTAAACGTGACATTCCTTTTTGGTTTTTTTCTACGTTTCTGTATGCATTTCAATATTCGATTTTTTGTTATTCAGATGGTTCCTATTATGCCTAATATGAAAATCTACAATGGTACTTATTAAAATACAAAACTAAAATTTTAATTTAAAAAGTTTAGTACATTTAATTATCACTTTTTAACTTTTTGGATGTTCAAATTATTAGACAAAACTCTTACACATAATAAACACATACATACATTCACGTCTAAAATCCCTATTGGGGTAGGCAGAGCATCAATGGTTTTAAAACCACTTTATACATAATAGTGGTGAATATCTTAATCATTAATTAAGTAAAACTTTCATCAGATAAATTAAAAAAATCATTACGCAATGACTAATAAGTTATAGACGTTATATTACACTCAGAAACAATTCTTTACGATTAATTAAATTTTGCTTTACCTCTGATCTTATCGACTTACAATCTGATCTCATACATGAGGGACTAAAAATTTATAAAAGTATGTATAGACTTTATAAAAATAGTCTATATAACGAGTGATAGGCAAAAACCAAACTAATAAACTAGCTTTCGCGTAGACCCTCCTATTAACATTGTGCAAAAAATAATCCTTACTAATATTATAAATGCGAAAGTAACTCTGTCTGTCTGACTGTCCTTTCACGCCTAAACTACTGAACCGATTTTGATGAACTTTGGTGCAAAGATAGGTTAGAGACTGGGAAAGGACATAGGCTATATTTTATTCCAAAGTTGGGCACGATATAACCTGTAGTCCAAGCTAGTTAAACAATAAAAGTTTCGAGGTCATAACATCTTAGTGCTCCTAAATCGTCATCCTCACCTGCTAGCGGTGCACCCTGCTGATGAACAGACGAGGGTCTGATGTATTACAACCCATAGAGGGTTTGTTCACTTGACATTGGCGACCTTACTATTTTCAATTTTAATTTCTATTAAAATACTCTAATATTGGCAAAACCACCAAAATGGACGCCATTTTTTTAAAGTTTCACGTATTTCAATATTAATAAAGGAGTAAAAGTGTGTTTGCTTGTTAAAAGTGCGTCAAGTGATAAAAGTGCAATTCGTAACTGAGCAACGAGTAGATCTGATTATTGACATACAGACACAGATATAGTTGGGACTCCAAGAGTAAAGTAGGCTACTTTTCCATGCAAGCGAAGTCCCGAACAACATAATTTTCCACGTCAAAAACGTAAGAGTCACCGACTTCAATCCCAAAAATAATTTTTTTTTTTAAAGTTTCCCTCAATTTCTTCAAGATCCACCATCAGATCCTGGTTTCCTTACCATGGGACCACCCTTGGGATACTCCCTTTCCAACAAATAATCAAAATCGGTTCATAAACGACGAAGTTATCCGCGGACATACATAAAATAAAAAAAAGAGAAACCTTCTCCTTTTTTGAAGTCGTTTAAAAATAAGATATTTTTAACATCTGATCCCAAACAATTATTAAAGCAGAGCAGACGAACAAAATTTATTTCAGTGCAGATTTGGGTTAGCGTCTCCCAAGGAGCACATTTTAGAGCTTTTAAACCTTTTCTATCTATAAAAGGTTTATACATGGTATTTATTAAGATAACAGCACTCTATAGATAGTCTTAGGAAAATATAAATGTTCTAATAGGGTAAATTGCCTCAAGTCAAAATATTAAAACCTCCTTTATACCAATTCACTTAAAATAGAGTGAATTGTCTATAAAGTAACCCTTAAAGTCTATTATTTTAAGACCTTCTGTAGATAAGTGGTATATCTTTAGATAACTTAATCTAAAAATATTCTTTGAAGTCTAATAATGCTCTAAAAAATAAGTGTTTCTAGTCAATTCTAGATATAATACTTCAGTAGGTAATTTTTAGGGTAATGTTCTATTTATTAACACGAAAAGTGCGTCTGCAGTGGCTTTTTCATAAAAAAGCAATAGATTAAGTGCATTAATAGTATATATAATAAAACAGTAATTTAGTGCTATTATGCAAGATGGACAAAGTAAAAAATATTAAAAGATCTGGTGGATTTCGCAGAAAAGTGCAGCGAATCTTAAAAAATAATCTTGTGGAGTTCCCGCCAAGCTTTCATTGCGGAGCAGAAGTCAATAATCCAGATGGACCCTCCACTTCGGGCAGTGTACCTCAAACACAACAATCTTCTATATCCTTTTCACCTGCTGCTACGGTACAGCAACATTTTAGCACTGAAGCTTTAATTGAAAGTGACGTTAGTGGCGATACCTCGACGTCCTCGACGGACTCGGAAGATGAAAACGTCAACCGTAAAGAACGTGCATATGATATGAGATTGAACTTGCGTGAATGGTCTGTTAATCATGGAATTACTCAAAGAGCTATGAATGATTTGTTGCTTATAATTAATAAATTCGAACCTGGCACGGTACCGAAAGATGTAAGAACATTGCTGCAGAGTGCAAGAAGTATAAAAATACAAAAAATGGGCAATGGTGAATATTGGCACCACGGATTGAGGAATAATCTTGAAAACCATTTCCAAAATTTATCAAAAAACACTTCTCTTGATATTGATGTAAATATTGACGGGCTCCCTACGTGTAAAAGCTCCAAAGTTGAATTTTGGGCAATTTTAATAAAGATTTATAAAATGCCATCAGTTCCTGTTTTGATAGTCGGTATATATTGTGGAAACGGCAAACCGTCTGATGTAAATGAGTTTTTAACACCTTTTGTTGCTGAAACGTTGGATATTATTCATGAGCCAATAAAAATTAATAATTTTTGCCTGAATGTAAATATTAGAGCTATAGTTTGCGATTCTCCAGCTCGAGCATTTGTAAAAGGTAAATACAAGGTAAAACATCTACGTAATTGTTTAAAGGGCTTCCTTGAGCTAGACCAGAAATTCAAATATCCGGGCACCAGAATTTAAGAACAGAGCCCGTATTCACAACTATTCGTTTCGTTGTCGTTCGAAAAGATCGATGCCAGTATTAATAGATAAATCAGTCTCTCACGTATCAGCAACAAGCGTCGACTGAGTTGCTAATGTTGCTATCAGTCAACCACTGAGATTGGCTGACTTGCAGGGGAGGGGGGTACACGCGGGAGGGATTAGTGATTAGGTAACAAATAGTTTTTACATTCTCTTACGTTTTTTGATCTTATACCTAAGTATTTGCTTATTTTGCATTAAACTCTCCACTTTTAATATCACAAAATAATCTCTGAAAAAGGTTTAGTAAGACTATGGAAAGATAATATCGTTTACAAACAGCTCTTTTTACAGATAACCACTAGAGCTTTTTAAGATCTTACACTATTTTTAAGAATAATCAATCTATTCATACTCTAAAGCTTATCTATAGATTAAGGTGTAGTATTATAGCTCTAATCGTTGTTCTAAAATAAGCTATTTACTCTTATCGCCATTTTTAAATCGTGATGAGGGCTGTAATATTGACGTCAAATAATATGCTAGGTTTTCAAAAAATATTTGATTTGAAAATCAGCAGAAAAGAGGGAGCACGGGTTGTAATGATTTACTTTATGAGATTTCTTGTTAAATTAACCTTTCTACAAATAATAAAAACAAAAAACCTGTCACGTATATTATTTAAGTAATAATGTTTATTATTGAAATATTTGTAAAAACGCAAGCGCATCTGTTATTTAGAAGGTTTTTCATCTACTTTCACGACGTAGTTAAAACCGCAGGTCCATACGCGCCTAAAAATATTACATATTAATGAAATGGTAAAGATATAATACTTTATCTAATTTCGCCATTTGCAATTAAATGTTGATAATATAAACTATACGCCATTATACTTAAAAATAATACTATTAAAATAAATTCATCTAATCGTTATAATGCTTTAGATAATTTGGTTTTAAAATAACACTATTAAGGGAAGTTATCACAAACTTAATAATATCTATAAGCTTTCTAGAGGGCTAGTTCCTGCTCTTTAAACAGTCTTGTAGCATTCTAAGACACTAACTTCAGGACAAAGTGAAGAATTCACTCTTATCACTACCTATAGGCCGTTTCTTAACTCTATCCTAAGAGTTATTAACAAAGTTGTGCCCACTTTTACTGAACTGTTTCTACTAGCTTTCTAGGTGATATCTTGGGGGAAGATTAACTCTTATGATAGACAATCGAATTTAACTCTATTAGATATTATATAACCCATATTTAGATATAGGTGTGCTCCTTGGGTCTGCCTACGAGTCTATTTCTAACTTTAAGTTTTATAAAAGCTCTTTCGGCCCAAATTTCTGGAAATGTTGGCTCTTTCTTTGTTTAGAAGTTTTTATTTTTTATTTTGACCAACTTCATTAAACCTTCGCGCGATTCTTGCACACCCGTGTGTGCAGGCTTGTACGAGTATAGCATGTGCCGTAAACAAGCGCACGATGGGTTAACCTAGAATCAGAGGGTAAACAGAACGTTTTATTAGTTCTAGAACCACTTTTTGCCACATTAGGCATACATTCTGGGGGCTATTAGGTGAAATATAAGTAAATTGGCGATAGGTTGACAAACCTCGATAAAACAAAACCCTCGCGTTAAATTTACTGGCTTGTACAATCTATAGTATGCCTTGGAAGAGTTCGCAGCTGGCACATTCTAAATTTTATTCATTCACAACGAATTTTTTATTAACAAGATTTATAGTCAAGTCTACCTATGGAAGTGGAGTCAGCTATACATGGTTAAAGGTTAAGTCGACCTAGATCCTTCAAGAGGTTGTAGTTTCCATCATTCCTGACCGGTTTGACTATGAAACACCGTACCCCAAACTTAACCGTTCTCAAGTTATTGGACTTTGAAGTTTTTTTCCAAAAAATGCCGATTTTGTGTCTATTGTCCCCTTTTTTTGTTGTGTGCCTCTAATTTATTTGTTTTTGCTATTTTATACTATGAATTATTATTCTTAACACTAAAATTAACGGTACTCAAGCGTAAATTTTTTTGTAAAAAAACTTCAAAGTCCAATAACTTGAGAACGGTTAAGTTTGAGTTACGGTGTTTCGTAGTCAAACCGGTCAGGAATGATGGAAACCACAACCTCATGAAGGATCTACTTTGACTTTACCTTTAAACCTGTTTACATATACAGTTAGGTATTCATCTATTACAGCACTTTAAGCTAAACCTTTTATGTGTGATTAAATCTTTGACTGTAAGTGATTAAAATGATTTCTTCCCAATATAAGGTCTTTGCCCAAGTTTAGGATATCAAATAACTTCGAAACAGAATTTTAAATTAAAAATTCAAATCCTCATTTCTATAAATCTTGCCGTGTGAGATTTTTTTTCTCTGAACCCAATATCGGATCACCGAGATCGAGTATACGGGCGGGATATATCTCGGAATATTATTTATTGGGAATAAATAATATTCCGAGATACATCCCGAGATTTATCCCAGTACATAACTCAGTTTTTCCGCCGATGCGGTTGTGATTATCTTCTGCTAAGTTTACTTTTATTTTTACGTTTCCAAGTTCTTTATTTACAGTTATGTGCATCCTGTTTCATGCAATTTCATATGCATTGGACTTTGAGTTTTATTTTTGCGGAAAGAATATTGTTGGAAAGGTTCTTTCGAACGAACGGCTTTGAACAAAAGGGATTCTTTAACGAATTTCTTTTTGTTTTTTATGGTTTAATCACAAAAATAAGTTTCTAAACACTTTTTGAAGTTCGTTTAGGCATTCAATGTTTGTGACATCTTATAACGAATTCATTTCGACCAAAAACTGAACCTTTGTGAATAGGCGTAGAGATAAATGAACTAATGTAGGCAATTCACTAATTTGATGTATTAAAACTAACATTCTAAATCTTTACTAAAGTACAAAAATTAGTGTAAGTTTGTTTGTTTGTTACGCTTTCACGCCTAAAATACAGAACTTATTTTGATGAAATTTGGTACAGATGTAGATTAAACCTTGAGGAACATCATATGCTACATTTTATCCTACAGCTGGGCACGATGTAATACAAGTTACATGTAATACAGGGCGGAGCCACGGGCGGAAAGCTAGTGTACTATAAAAATAAGTTTTTTGTCTTAATATTGTAACATAAGCGGCAATATTTCACAACTAACAGGTATTTCTCTTTCGAAAACTAACTTTGTGTTACGTTTTTTGAAGCGACATTTCTAAAACATCTCAAACTGCCTGGAATAGAAAACGGTTTTTTCCATGCTTGGTTTCTATAAAATAGAAAACTCCACAGTTATACACTTCAAATATAATAATCTTCTTTATTTGAAACTCAATCAATAAAACATATATTCTTCCTTTGTTTTACAGTGCAGGGGTAAATTTACCACCAAAATACGAACGATTAGTGTCCCTACACCACAGAATAAATAATAGTACTAACGTCCTACACGTTATTAACATCTGTACAACGTTACAGATATATAACTTTGTCAGTAAGTCATTACTTGACATTTCAAAGTAGCTTTATTTCATAGAACATTTGTTACTTAAATAAGTTGAATGTTAATGTTACTTTAAATAAGTTAAATTAATTCTTAATTCAACTTAATTAATTTACATTAATTCTTTTCACTTAATGCTTATTCGCACAGGTGCAATCTTCCTCCGAGAAGAACATAGACTTAAAATTGTATCGTCCACTAGTTTCGTATTTCACTTTCCATGGTAGGTTTCTTCATCTGAGCTTTTATATTACTATAAATGAGCTTTTTTAAAATTCGAACGCCAATGTTCTCAGCTTCTAGTATTCCTATTACATAAGAGGCAACGGTAACTGAATTTTGCCGTGCCTTTTTCGATTTATAAAAAGGCCCGATCGTATTGGTCCAGTCATCTTAGTAGTTTCACCTCGGAATGTGAGATACCCAGCTGTATATTTGTATAAACCTTTATTTTGACACCCTAAAACATGTCTCAAAACCTACATATTGTAAGGTGTCCGCATCTGTCAAAAAATAAGGTCAAAGGTCACAAAAATCAATTTTTTGACGTTTTTTGCAAATATCTTCGTTACGGGATTTCTATTCATTATCAATATTATAGAAGATAAAATTTTCTACAACTTTTGTCTCAAAAGTTTTTTTATACGTTGAATCATTTTTGAGATAGAGGGCAGTGAGCACCTTTTTTAAAAATTGCCGGAGTCGTGTCACACAGCGTGCAAAAACAAAATATGTTTCTTAGAACTGGGATATTTGTCAAAGCTTTTGGAGAAGTAAATTTTAGTTTTAACATTCCCTTTACCAACTTTTTAAAGAAAATTTCTTGTTGATGAGATAGAGTACGCCCAATTAAAATAACAAGTAAATCTATATCTTCACCTATTATAACTGTTGTTTTTCCATGTTTCGATTCTTCAATAGCACTTTCAACAATAAGAACATCTGCATCATCTCTGGCCTTTTTAGGGTTCCGTAGTAATCTACGAACCCTTATAGTTTCGCCATGTCCGTCTGTCCGTCTGTCCGTCTGTCCGCGGGTTTTCTAAGAAACCCTTGGTACTACAGAGCTGAAATTTGGCATGGTTATACATATTAATCACGCCGACAGAACTGTAGAGTAAAACCTTAGAAAAAAAATTGTTTTCGGGTGTCTCCCATAGACGTGAAAGGGCGATGAATTTTTTTTTCTCGCCAATATCATCGAATGGGGTGTCACAGAATAGCTTTTTAAAAGATAAAAGGGGTTTACTAAGAACGTTTTTCGATTTAGCACTCCGTTTGCGAATCATAAATTTTTAAAGTGAAAATTTTTGCCAAACACAAGTGTCCCCCCCCTCTACCAGCTAAACGGTTGTTTCTAAAAATGTGGGAAAATTCACAGAGGTAGAATATACATCAAATTTAAAATGAAAACTATAAAACATAAGTTGGCCTTTCAATTTTGCGAGTAATGGTAGACCAAGTGCCAAACATTGTTGGGATTAATAAGAATATATTTACTAATATTAGATCCTTGGTACTACAGAGCTGCAATTTGGCATGTTCATACATATTAATTGCGCCGACAAATATAAAAAATAAAATTTTGGAAAAAAAACTTTTCGTGTGTTTCCCATACATGTGAAAGGGCGATGGATTTTTTTTTCTCGCCGATATCATCGAGTGGGATGTCATAGGATAGTTTTTTAAAAGATAGAAGGGGTTTACTACGAACGTTTTTCGATTCAGCAGTCCGTTTGCTAAAAATTAATTTTTAAAATGAAAAAAAATGTTAAATATTTCACGAGCATTTAGCATTTACGACGTAGTTCAACCTAATCCAAAACAACTGCCAAGGTCGAAAGCCAAGCTGTACCTAACATATTGACATTTCATGTGTCGTTATAGGTTTTTGGGGGTGTTAATTACGAAAATGACATCAAAATTATACACAATCGCCACGCGACCTGCTCTTTAGCACCAGCTCGAAATTATTGCTAACAATACTTTTGTTGCTAAAATATTTTTTTTTAAATGAAATTTTTTTTTTAAATACTTCCATTCTGTTGCATTGAGCCCAAAACCAAAGTTAGTGTTCCCCCCCTCTACCAGCTAAACGTTGTTTCTAAAATGTGAAAAAATTCTCGTTGGTAGAATATATAATAAAATTAAAAGAAAAACTATCACACATAAGTTGGCCTTTCAAGTTTGCGAGTGATAGTCGACTAAGTGCCAAAAGTTTTTGGAATTAATAAGGATATGTTTACAAGGTTCAATACTAAAAGTGAGGCGAGGTCGAAAGCCAAGCTGTAATATATTGACATTTTAGGTGTCGTTTAATAGGGTTTTGGTGGTGTTAATTACGAAAATGACATTAAAATTATTTTATCAGCAGGTCTATATTATTTCAAATAATATTGTCGCAAAAAAAAAAAAATTTTCGCTCGCTTCGCTCGCGAATTTTATAATTTCATTAGGTTGTCTTTAGACCAAAACTAAAGTTATTTCTGAAACTACAAACTCTTTAATACATTTGTTTTTTATACTATAGTATTTGGAGATTTTAACATCGACTATGACTAGTGATGAACGATACTCAGTCTTTTAAGGCTTTAAATAAAGACTCGCCTTATTTTTAACGCCTCACGACTGATTCAGTCTTTTAGTTCCCAATCTTTAGTCATAAGACTAGCTTTTTTAGTTAAAAAACTGAGCTGTTACTTAAACAGCTTAAAGGACTTAAAAGACTGGCGACTCATTATCTGGGAAGTTGACAGTCGTAAGGTAAGTGTTGATAGAATGTAAATATCTCATTTTATCTCTTTATCAAATGTTATCAAAATGTATTTAGTGGTTTAGGCGTGGATGATAGGTTACAAAAGAAATATTGAATATCACACAAAAACTGCGGTGCGATCCTTTTTACATAAAAGAACTTGAGTCGTTTAAGTCTTTTAAAATTAGCTGGAGTTGGTTAAGTCTTTTAGTATTTTGAAAACAACTCGAATCGTTTCAGTTTTTAATCTTTTAATAAACTACTAAGTCTTATTAATAAAAACTTAACTTTCAGTGTTAATTTTAGAGTCAAGTCCTGTAAGATGGAGGTGAGTCTTTTTAATAAGCCTTAAAAGACAGTCTCTTTCATCTCTAACTATGACTGTAACGATAGTACATCCGTTTTAAATGAATACGTAATGTAAACAATTTGTATACAACCATTTGCATCCACGCGAGGTGGTTATTAAACAGATGTTTTTTTTTTTTTCATTTTCCTTGTGGCGCTGGAATCTATATTTCTCTTTTAGTTACCTTCTTTCTTTGTGACCTCGTTTTTATTAGACATTATTAGCAATTCAACCGTCCATATGCTCGTAGAATTAAGAAGCCAGCTGCATATTTGAACCATGCTGCTACGGAACCCTACAATGCGCGTGTCCCGACACGCTCTTGGCCGGTTTTTTTGTAGTAATATTAGCAGCTTGTGATTTTTCCATTAGATATTAATTAACTTCTCCTTATTACTTCGATTTGATAGGAACCATCGTTTCGTCGAAACAAACTTCATATGTTTTTGAAAGTGCAGCAGTCCTTTTTAGCTGCTCCATTGCTTTTATGTTTTTACTTTATCAAAATATCCATCGAATACAACAACTGTATTAGAACCATAATGAGTTTGTAAATATTTTTCATATTTACCCAAAATAATAGAAAAAGTATCTTCTCTACTCCATACAACTCGATTTCATTACATGATTAGGTTATAAGTTATAAATTTTATTGAATAGATAGCTTATTGATTAATGAAAAAAAAAAATTATTTATAATGATATATTTCTGAACATTTTATAAACTATTTGAGACATATTTTTGATCGGGCCTACCGGTTGACCTTTAAAGATCCTCATATAGTTAAACACTGCGCGCTCACTGCCCTCTATCTCAAAAACCATTCAACGTATAAAAAAACTTTTGAGACAAAAATTGTAGAGAATTTTATCTTCTATAATATTGACAATGAATACAAATCCCGTAAACCCCATAGGAAACGAGATATTTGCAAAAAACCTCAAAAAAATAGTTTTTTGTGACCTTTGACCTTATTTTTTGACAGATGCGGACACCTTACAATATGTAGGTTTTGAGACACGTTTTAGGGTGTCAAAATAAAGGTTTATACAAATATACAGCTGGGTATCTCACATTCCGAGATTCTTACCTTATTAATAATTCAAAAATTGTAAAGTACATTAAACAGGTTTTTACGCACTTGTTCTGTATTTATCTAACACTCTGGAAACAATTCTATTCAATTGTTGCAGTACATCTTTAAAATACTTAGCCAATTTCAAGTAAGTAATTGAATAAAAACATTGAGTAACAAAAGTAAAAACAATAAAATAGCAGTAATATACTACCTTTCCTTTCACAAAAAGTTCTGTAATAAAATTACCAGGTCATAAATAGGTTGGCGTCGACATAAAAAGGCAATAGATATAAATTGCTATTGTATATATGTAGTTACGAAAGTGTAATACTCCCTTTAAGCCTTTCTTTTGTGTTTCTTTTGTAGGAACCCTAGTGCGAACATTGATGATTGATGAAAGGATGCTTATGTAGTGGAATGATCTAGGAAGTCTGGATATTGCAAGCAATTCTATAACCAGTACTAATTGGTTGTGACTACGCATATATAGTTAAGTAATGGAATGATATTAACAATAAAATGTATATTTTTTTATTGGACAGTATTTTTGTTTTATTGCTAAGCAAAAAAACCTTTATTAAATGGTTATGGAAAGGAACTCCTGAAAAACCTAAATGTCAAACTTGTATAGGTATTATAGCGATGTGGGGAATTATTTTTGAACGAACAATATTCGCGAACTTTTTAATTTTCGATCTTTTGATTTTCGAACTTTTTACTTCACTTCAACTTTCTCGTTGAAGTGAAGTAAAAAGTTCGAAAATCAAAAGATCGAAAATTAAAAAGTTCGAAAATTAATTACTTTTTGTTTTTAGTGGTTAAACAATTCAAAGTGCAATAGAATTCATATATAAGGTGATTTTTCTTATATATCAAAGAAAAATATAGCTCGAAATGAACTCGAAACATGGCGAAGGATTCAAAAATAGAACCATTTATTAACGGAACATTTCCCATCATTTATTGCTATCTCTAAACCTCTAATTTAATTAAACATACTGTAACATGAAATACCTTTTAATTCCTTGTTAAATAACAAATACCAAAGATTTCAATTCAACTAATTTGTTTGAAGCAGATTAGTCATTCTAAAAGGGTTGAGGACAAAGTTACAAAGGCTCGGCATTTTAATCCTATCAACTCTGAATTGGAACAGCCATTGCTGAGTTCGTTAACAGTAATTTTAATTTAAAATTTGTCAATTGTCGCTGAAATTAAAGTTGCTGTTCCTTGACAACGTGATATGGCTGGCAGAGCGCCAGTTTCGTATTGTCGTTGATTCCTTGCTGCATCCAAACAATGTCACAAACGAGGGAAAAAGGTAAATGGAAAAGTTTTATAAATTTAGTGCAGTAGTGGTACCATGTTCTTAGGTTAAGACGACGTACTTGCACTAGTCTTCCTTTTGAATCGTGTTAAAAATATCACTACAATATAATAACTATTATTTATGGCACAAACAAAGTAGGAAAAGTATTCAAGAAAAATGGTGTACAAAGGCGAGCTAATTTGTTCTGTGTTGCCCTCAAGTGTCATAAGTATTGTCATGACCTAATGATAACATGATAATGGTGACTAATTCATCCGTTCAGTGGCGAAATCTAGAATTAAACTTCATTTACAGGGCTTTAAGTATCTCTCTTTCAACCTCTCGGGTGGTTAATCAGTCCATAAAACTGAAAAACTTTACGAAAAAAAAAACGAAAAAAAAATTTTGAGTTCCGATACAAACTTCATCAGCACATAGCGCATTTTGTATGGGAGATCAAAATAATTTTTTTCGTATTTTGACCTATGTTCCTAGGGGAAGTTATTCAGTTTCATGTACTGATTAACCGCACGAGAGGTTGAAAGAGAGATACCTAAAGCCCTGTATTTGTTGACAGCTATCTTGATTTGGGGCGTTACTGCTAACTGAATTTTAAGTAGCTAGGTAGTTAGGAACTTACGTACTGTTAGCCTTGGCAGCTGTCATCAAGTGTGGTGAAGTTTTGATAGTTCTGAATTTTGCACCTGCAGGCCGAGTATGATAGTGACAGCGCCGCTACAACACCGCGATCCTTTGTCAAATTATCAGCATTAAAAATGCCATAGGGCGAGCAAGCCTTTGCGCGGGATCCCCGCGCAATCAAAGTGAAGTTTCAGCGTGAGTCGAGCGCGAGTTTGTCGTTATCGAGCTGTTGAACGGAGAATGAAAATATTTTTAAAAGACGAGAAGACCCTATGGCCTAAAAAACGCCATTGGTTAGTAGAGACCCTGTTGATGTTCTTGCATTTGAAATCTTAACGTAGTTATCAATATGGTATGTATTTCATTTGTATTAACTTTTGGGTTTAGTTGGTTTAGACTGTGCTAGTAATTGCAGACATATTTTGCCGAAGTGACGTCACTACTTGATAACATAGACTAGAGGTATTTGACCTTTGTCTAGTCGATCGGACTTTTACCAAAAAACGTCTTTATTATATTCAAAGGAATGTATTACCCTCAGATTAATGAAATCCATTGGATTTCATTAATCTGAGGTATTACCCGTGATTCAGAATTTCAATATCATCGCCCAAAGCGTTTTAATTTATAGTTAGATCATAAAATCGTTAAAGCTAGACTTACAGTTCTTGTTTATCCCCCTGTCTTGAACATTTCAACTCAAAATAATTAAATTGAGCTAAAGTCAAAGCATTAATCTAGGTTCCAAATTATATTTGGTAATGAAACCCTTTGACAATATGAACAGAATTTGACAAAGCCAAATAACCACGAAATTAAACTGCGGGTATTCCCCATTCAATTACGTTAACTTCCAGATCTACAAACTTACGTAATATTAAATAACTCAAGCTTAGTAATACCTCTTATTTAAACTCTTATTCCACAAAATAGGGATTGAAAAGTTTGTTCTGAGAAGAAAAACAAGCTTGTTCTGTAATATTCGTTAATAAAGGAAACTTAGTATAAAAGAGTAATTGAAGTTCTAGCTTTTGTATTTCTATAGGAAATATACTTTGTGAAACTAAAGTAAGTCAAGATTCAAAAGGAAAGTTGAGCGAATGTTCAGCTGTTTATTTTATCAGGGAATTGTATGTTTTAATTACATTGACAAATTAGAGAATGTAAAAAAAACATTAACACTTATTTTACCATGTTATTTTAAAGTAATGCGCTATTCAGAAAAAAAACTTTATTGCATTTTTGTTTGTTAAAAAAAATGATGAGTTTTTAAATTTATGTTTAAAAGCAGCACGTTCAAACATAAAACATTAATCACAATAGTGAAGGTTGATAGGAGAAGATACAGGTTTTCCAATTTTGATACATTCTGTTATTGATGAGTAAAAGATGAAAGATGAAAAACTTCAAATTCATTTTCACTTTTCAGGCTAAAAGAACGTTTAGCCTTCAAACTATAATCAGCTGCACTTTTTATGTTAAGTGTAACACATAGAGACCATAAAAAAAAGGTAACGACAATTTTATCGTCATACTATTGGTGCGAAAGCTCCATTTTTGGCAGTTAACACGAATAACATGGTGCAATTGTTAATTTCATCGACATAAAACGCATAGGAGATCCACGTAAGCGCGCCCGTTCGACTTGGCACCCTTCCAGTCAACGATTGTGCTTTACTGTGGCGATTATTTTCTCTGGTGCACCATTCAAAGCTACGCCTGAATAGACATGAAAGAAATTCGTGTGCACCCACCGTCTGTAATGATGATCGTTTATTCTTTTGTAAAGAGCAGGAAACTCGCAAATGTTTCGGCCTAAGATGTTAGGGTGTGTTATTTATTTATTTATTTTATATTAACAGTTTATTGTACACAGGAAAAATATAACAAACAAATAGAAAAACGAACACAAAAGGCACAGCTTATTTCTTTAAGAAATTTCTTCCAGCAGACCTGGGACAGTGAGAGGCGTAAAATAAATAAAGCCAGACGTGCACAATTAACTACTGAAATCTAAATACTAATATAAACTACATAAAAATACAACTACACATACATATAATATATAAATAATTTATATAAATACACAGACATATATTTTATACATACATAAACAATACATATTCATTATACTGAAGGGAAAGCAACAGATACATAATGTTCCTTTAATTTCTTTCTAAATATCGGAAGTGTCTCGGAATTGTTAATGTTTCCATATGTCTCTTTCTTATCGCCATGTACTACAACTAGTTTGAAAAACCTAGTAAATAACTGTATCAAACTTTTTCGTCTTTATCTGACTGCATTGCGTATGAAAACATGAAAATATTTCGTTGCTTCAAACATTGGTTTTACATTTTTAGCCCCCGACGAAAAAAGAGGGTTTTTATAAGTTTGACGTCCGTAGTCGACTTAATTCACCTGATTTATCGTGTGTATCTGTATGCTTGTATATCTGTATGTCTGTCTGTGGCGTCGTAGCTCTAAAATGAATGAACCGATTTCGTTGCGGTATTTTTGTTTGAAATCTGACGAAATCGAGATGGTTCTTAGCTATATTTCATCATAATTAATTTGCCATTTAAGAGTTATAAGCAATAACTGCTTCACCACAGAACATTAAAAGACCACTACGTTCTACGTTCTCATTATAACAAAAAAAATAAACGAAAAGGTTTTTACAAAAAATAATGTTAATGTTCGGGAATTGAACCCAGAAACTATCGATTCAAAAAAACAGCCAGCCCACCTTACTATTGAACCAAACTAGTTTTAGAATTAAAACACAACTTAAGAAGCTTGGAGCCTGGGCTAGAAATCAGATCTTAAGTAGCTACTTGACCTTATTAATAAACTCGCTTGCTTTTTCAACCGACTTCAAAAAAGGAGGAAGTTCTCAATTCGTCTGTTTGTTTTTTTAAATGTTTGTTACGCGGTAACTCCGCCAACTGTTGGCCGATTTTCAAAATTCTTTTTTCGTTCAAAAGATTTCACTCCTGAAGAGGTCCCATATAAATTTTATCGAAAATAATTGAGCGCTTTAAAAAAAATCAAAAAATACTGCAAGCCAGAACATCATCTAAATAAATGAATGAAATTTTCATTTGTGGTTATCTGCTAATAGGCATTGTAGTCCGCAAAAGATACTAGATATCTGCTTTGTGCGAACTGTTGTTGGGATTGAAGTGCGTGACTTACGTTTTTAACGTGGAAAATTATGTTATCTTGAAAAGACTGTTAACTGTGTACTGTAACTCATGATACCAGCAGTTTTCCTGCTCTTAGCTTGTTAGGCATTGTGAAATACCCATAATTTACGTAATAGTTTTTATAGCTTTGTAAGTTCATATTCTAAAAAAAATGCACACTGTAAAAATAAACTTTGTAAATAAATATTAAATGAACGAGGCATGATGTATGAATTGTTTTTTTTCGTTTTTTTTTTCATTCAAGTACAGAGACCAGCGCATCAGGCACCCATTTTCATTACAAAATTGGGGTAAGCTGTACTCAGGTATCTAAAAATAGGATAGAATAAAAATTGGAAACCTCTGAATTTAATTTGAACCAATCCAAACGTTTAAATATGTTGTGACAGTTCCATCGCGTGATAACTGCAGCTTGTGATTGGTTGAGCACTCAGTTTCCATTTTTAAAATAAGTCTACACAGAAAATGGCTGTCTAAATATGTATGTTTCTGGTATTGCTAAAGATATAGATGTGATAATTAAATCAAGATTTGCCGGTTAAACTTAGGTTTAGACATAGACACATACTTTATTGCACACAAAAACACAAACACAACAAAAACAAAAAACACAAAAACATTACAATAACAGACAAGGACAGAAAACAGAAATGTATAAAAAGGCGGCCTTATTGCTGAGGTAGCAATCTCTTTCAGGCAACCTTTGGGTAGGAAAATACTGAAAAAATATAAAGCAGAGCGGATGGTGGCTAAGAATTCAAAAAAATAATAAAATATATTTAAAATATATATACAGGTTGAAAAAGCACCTCCTAGCTTTATTGAAAATCCTGAACCAGTATCACTTACTGAACACTTTGTTTTTGGGGGGGGGGAGATATTTTTTTTCCTACACGTAGACACCACTCGGGCGCACCCTCCGAGCGCTACCCGCACCCCTCGCGTGCCTAGTGTAGGAGTAATGTCTACGTTTAGGCAAAAGATGAACTATTCCCATTAAAAAAAATTTAATATTTTTTTTTTCATAAAAGTGTTCTTTGAGTGATACTGGTTCAGGAATTTGAATATAGCTAGGAGGTTCTTTTTCACCCAGTATATTACATAAAATTTAGATAAGTTTAGCCGGCTAATCTTAAGTTTTAAGCCTTCGGGTATAAGCTGTAACGTATCAATTTAAAGATAGATGTTGCTTGTAGTACATAAAAATATGGTCGAATCGGGTCCGTTCGGGGACAGTGAATGAGTTCAGCGCCTCAGCGCTAACTCACTCACACCCGCCGCCCGTCGCGGCAAACGGCGCCATACTGACTTCTCTCAGAAAAAAAAATCCTGTGCCTTTGTTCGTTCACCAATTCTCATTCGGTTTTTTGTCTTAGAATCTGTGATCCTTGGAGCTTTAAAAAGAAACAAAAACTAACACTACACCACCACTTGTCATTATGAACAATCGCAGCAAACAGTTGGCGGCGGTGGCGGTGTAATAACTTCAACAAAAATTTTAAAAAATATAAAAACGTTCATAAAAACCGGATATTGTGTTTGAGATTGTAAGATTAATGATTATGAAACAAACATACCGTCTTTCAGACATCGTTGCCATATAAAAAAATATTTATTCGAGTAGTAGTTTCAATGTAGTTTCTAAGTTCGCGAGAGAATGAATAAAAGAGCCGATCGCGTCGCCTCCGTTCTTTCAACTTGGTAGTATTATATGTCATTCGAAAGCTAATTTAATAAGGTAACAACAATACCAAGTGAGTGTCATTCAAAAATAAACCCTAGTCCACTGAATTCAAGGATTAAGAATACATATACTTTAAACAAGGCGTTGCTTATACACAAGCGATGTGTACAAATAGCGCCTTAACTAGAAACATGTGAAAATAAACATCCGTAACGGTCAGAACAAACTAAAGGTAACTCTATCTTCGTTTTTATCATTCTGCGAAATCATTTTATCTAAATAAGCAGCATAATTTATGAGTACATAGATATTGTTTCCAAAAACATTCTTGTTTGAGTGACCTTCGATCTGTGTTACTTAAACAATGCGATAAATGTGACAAACAGAGACGTTTTCATATCTAGTTGTGATATCTGCGTAAAAGACATTAAATACATCGATGCAATTAATTTGTTATTGACATAACATTATGTGTGAGATGAGATAAATTAATCTGTTTTTGACATAGTGTGTGCTAGCGATTTAAAAGTACAAAGGTGGATGTCAAACGTCAATGTTGTGCGATTCCATGCTCTCTGGTTGATATCACAGCATCTAATTTACAAGCCTAAAATCGATACTTGAGAACATATAACTATACCGCCTAGCATAAATTACTTGTCACAAACAACCACTTAGGTACTTGCTGCCGTACTCAGAGACGTCAATTAAAGTTAAGTACTATTAAACTCTGATGTTGTCTCTTTCACTCTTGTTGATATAAACAAGGATAGCATGACATTTCATTACTTCTTAACTTTATTTGACGTCTTTGAGTGTGGCAGTTGGTTACTTACTACCAAGCACCTATTATAAACAAGCCCGACTGACCCTAACCTGAGATTCCCATTTGAACCACTATATTCAAAGTTATGGGGCCCGTACCCGCACTCTTGGATTTTATGACCTATCAACGCTACCCGTCAACTCCATAATATGACACGCCATCATCAATTCCTACAATTTCATAACCATTTTAATCTCTACTTCCCTACCTCCTATTTTACAAATGCAAAAGTAACTCTGTCTGTCTGTCACGATTTCAAGCCTAAGTTACTCAACCGATTTTTATGAAATTTGGTACACAGATAGTTTAGACCTTGGGAAAGGACATAGGCTAAATTATATCCCACAGCTGGGTACGATATAACATTCAGGTTACGCGGGAGTCGTGGGCGGAAAGCTAGTAAATGAATAATTATTTATTGCACACCACAAAAATGAACATAAACATACAAACAATAATAAGTAAGAATGACAACCTATCACCATTATAATGGACCATATAATAACCCTTAGAATAAATGTCAAATGAGAAGTCAAGAGGTTTCAGAACCATATGACGATCTGCCTACCTCGAAAAGTATTATAGGCATGAGTGTGTAGATAGATAGAACTATTACCAATGTGCTATTTTCTCAAAGCGAGTCAGATCCTCATTCGAAATTCCATATTCAAAGCCATTAGGGTCCGTATAGTCGCACTCTTGGCTTTTATGGGCTATCAAACCGACCGCTATCTGTCAACTGCACGATACGTCAATCCATTTCACAAACCCTTTGGAACCTATCCATTAGTTTAGGCTAATTATGTACTCAGTACTTTAATATCTAAAACAGGAAAACTATATGTTGAAATATCTCTAAAATTAAAAATTTTGTAACATTAAATTAAAAATTTTGTAACCCCTGCCATTAGATTATTTATAACATTTAAACAGCTAAATCAATTTTGATCAAATATAGCTAAGAACTATCTCGATGACGTCATCTTTCAAACAAAATAAAAACCGCATCGAAATCGGTCCATTTATTTAGGAGCTACTATGCCAAAGACAGACACACGGATACACACGTTAAGCGTATAACACCCCCCTTTTTTGAGGGTTAAAAATAACTACAAAATTCGAATAACATGAAACTCTTTTTTTAGTTTTGTTTAAAATTTAATTGAAAAACGATCTTATTTTGTCTTCTTTGCTTGCGAAATTTCTATCTATAAAACATCATTTAAAATGCGCCTTACATATTTTTATGTTTTGTTTAAATTAAATATACGTTGATTGGTGGTGTAATGTTTCTATTTAAAAACCCATCTTCAAACCGAAGAAAAATCAGCAACATTTTGTTTTATGAGAGAAAAACGGGATATGAGCACTTTTATTTAAAAAAACTTTTGTAATACTATTAAAACCCTTTTATCATCATTTCATTTAAAGAAAATGTACCTACGATAAAAAGACAAATACAATCCAAATGAAGCTCTATTCTACTTATTTTCTACAACTACTCTCGATACAACGAAAATTCTTACAAATAAGGTTAGATAAATAAACAAGATTTCTAATAAAATGTAATCCAATGTTATCTTGACAAATGGCGACCCTAACTATTGTGACTTGTTTGAGAAAGTGGGGTTTTAGACAAATACCAAGACTGATTACTTTAAAAGTACTTCCCTTTGTTAGCTTTTGTGTATTATATTGTAAGAGACATAGAAAACTCTTTTTTGTTTGTTTTATCAGCCCTTATAAATACATCCCTACCGAGAGGAACGGGCCTCCCTTCGAAACACGAAAGGGATTAAAGGCCATAGTCCACCAAGCTGGCCCAATGCGGGTTTGCGGACCGCGCGTCTTTCGATAATAAACTTTCTTAGACATGCGGGTTTCTTCACGACGTTTTCCTTCACCGCTGGGCGAGTGATAATTAGCGAAAAATCCATAAATAAATGCGAAAAGACAAATTTTGTGGAACAGGCCCGCACCAGGATTTGAACTTATAACCTTCCGGTTACAAGCCTGGCTCATTACCAACTGGGCTATTACAAAAAACTCTATCCTTCTTATTTTCATGTTAAAGTTTGTTTCTTTGTTTATCACTCCTTCACGACGTTATGGAACAACAAATAGACAAGATTTTTGTCACAAGGCCAAAAAATGGCATAGGCTACTTCCCCATAAGATCGATGTCACCGGCGAAACCCTGTCTTCTATAAATTAGAACCCAAGTCAAAAGTTCCCTTAATCGTCTTCAGAAAGCCTCACAATACATCTCTCCTTCGATTCCTTGCGACACTTCATTACTTTGAATCCCCTCAGGCTAAACAAAAGACATTAGTTGCCCCTACTATAAAGTGCTGTGGCCACGAAATGAAGAAGCGCAGATGGTTTTCTTCTTTCTATCTGATGTTTTTGATTCCAAGAAATTATCTCAGAACCTTTTTATATAAAAATAAGGCTATCCTCGTGTATCAGATTATGAATCAGGATTTTCCTGAACCATTAAAATTAATTACTAAGTATTTCCGCAACGGATGGATTACTCCCTATACAAATATTTTCATCCCACTAGTTCTGTTTTGATTTATAAATATAATGTTTCTGAAAAGCAGTTTCTGAAATCTACCACCAATCTACACAAAGATGCATAATATACGCAAATGGAAGCAAGGAGCCAGGAAATCAATTTGAAACAATACCGAAGTTCGACAATAGTTGTCTCTTTTGTCAGATGCAAATGACATGAACCAACTTGTTGGCGTAGCATATGCATATTGGCAAACATGCAAACATAAGCAAGAATGTTTTAACATACAAATCGAGCATTCTATACGCTCAAACTTTCTGTTATATCTCTCTTATATCGTTGTGCAAACTCGTAAAGAGAAACGGCTCCGGCAATATAAAATAATGGCGTCTTTTTATAGTACATGGATAGTGCTAGTGATAGCCTATAGTTATTTGAGTGATCCGCAGATTATATGCCAAATATTTGGACCAGAGCCAATTACGTTACACGAAAACGATTAAATCTTTAATCCGGTTATGAGGGATTAAATTGAGTCTATTCGGGAAGGCTATTAATGTATGGTTTGTAATATGGATCATATTTGCGCTTGTATAAGCTCTGAAAGCGTATGAACGAAGGCTTGTGAAAGATAATCACAACGCAACGAAACATAGTTGGGTGTAATAAGGATTACGTAGGACCAATTTAAGAGATTGTAATTTTTCCCGTAAAATCGGAATGGTTCTCAAAAAAGCCCATTATAGTGTTAAGTAACTGTTTAGCAATTTCAGTTATTTTAATTTTTGAGGCCAAGAATTTTATTTAACTTTTTGTCTCAAAATCTCGTGTCGAAGGCCAATATCCACTTTGGATCGCTGCGCCAATAAGAATGAGTAATTATTTCACAATTTTTGTTTAGTCTGCACTGCAAATTAATAGGCTATTTCTTAAATTCACTAAATTCAAATAATCACCTGTGTATTTATGAGTAGTTAGCCAAACACGAACTCATTCATTATATCTATGAGAGCAATACACGGAACAGATGATCATAATTAGTTTCTGGGTGTCCGCTCTCACACAAACCTAATTAGCATTAGCTATATCAACTAAACTAATAATATGTTTAATGAAGAGAATTCTGTTCATTGAATTGAGGTAACAAATCAATTATACACATTACTAACGTAGCGATTGGCCTTGCTTTGAATATGATACTTTAACCAAATAATGACATTATACATTTTGAAGCCACACATTCAAGTCACTAAGCTTAAAACTTCAATTATACCAAAACAGACTTGAGAACACACATTGAAAACTGCTGATTGGAAATTACTTTTTTTAACTGACTTCAAAAAAGGAGGAGGTTCTCAATTCGACTGTATGTTGTCTTTTGTAGGTTCCATAAAATTCGTCTTGATAACTACTCGAGGAAACCTGTAGATCACTAGAGCACTATTTGTCCTGTAGTAGCCTCGTGTTGAGATGTCTGTAACATGTACATTATCAAATTCACGCCTAAGTATGGAAGTATTAGGTAGCGTTCAGAAGCTTTGAACTTTGTTGTTTCGTTGTTTTTCTACCTGTGCGAAGAAAGGACAAACAAATGAAAAACAAACAGCCTCACTTTTACATTTATACTTAATTCTAGCTTTTTGGAAACTTGGGAAAATTATGTAGCCTATGTGTTATTCTGATTTCCAAGCTATGTTAATGCAAAGTTTAATCAAAAACCGTGTAGCTGTTCTTGACTTTGTTTTTTGTAAATAGATTAGTAAGAATTATTATTTTTTCTAAGGGATACTTAGTTGTTTTTATTTCAAACTCAAACTTCTTCCAAATTCTGACATTAGCCACCAATCAATCAAAAATAATAATACCTAAATATCTTTATTTCTTCTCTTACACATATACTCGTAGTTATAACAAGAGGTAGCTTAATCTAAGTGTACATCTATGTACATCTATGTAGGATATCTATGTGAGAGACTGGTATCCGTACTAGGAAAACCTGTATGACGGAATACCAACCTCTCCGATTATGTGTATAGCTTGATTCCGAAAGTGTAAAGTTTTTGGGACCTGCCCTAGGTTCGAATTGCAACCCTGCGTCACACGAGCTGGCTTTCAGCCAGAATGCATTTCTGGTGTCGATACCATCTGAGAGTCATAAACCACCTATAAACTTTCACATGGTAATATTTTCCCAGAATGAAATACTGCACATAATGAAGCTGGAGAATTGTCTTGCGCCAAGAATTTAAATAAAGGAATTTAATATTGAACCAAGTTACATGGTTTGAATGGAATTTTTGGAATAGTTTGCTTTATACGATTTATTGTTAGTATATAAGAAGTTGGTTTTATGTAAATGGGATATAATGATCGGTTTCTTAAAATTCCGAGGCTCTGTCTACCTCAAAACAAAATACCTAGTTACAATGTGTCAAAAAATGTTTTGTAGAAAAAAAAATGATTTGTTTTTTGTTTACGTTCGTCTTGTTGGACTTAAAAATAGATGATATTTTCGTAAGCCCCCAAAAACCTATTAAATGAAAAAGTATAGTTCTACTATGATGATAATAATAGAAGAGTTTATTTATCTATTTATCAATCTTTGGTGCCCTTTTTGCATCAAGAGCAGTTTAAGTTTAGATTTTTTTTTTCAATAGATATTTAGGTATTTTTGCTTTTGTTCGGTGGTCGAATTCGTAAACTAGAGGTACCAAGTTTAATCCGAGAGGATAGTAATTATAGGTTGTCTGCCTTTTGCCCACGAAATAGCAGAATCCTCACGTCACATTTACTGGCTTTTACAGTGAGCCTGGGAAGGATTAGCAGCTGGCACATTCTATGTATTTCTTTCACTCCCAGTCCAACATGGAAGGTGGAAGGTTTAAAATTGTGTTATGAAACTTGAAAAATTCTATCCGATTAAAGACCCTTCTCGCGGCTTTTTGATTTCGTTTAAAAATTGTAAGGCCAAAAAACTTTTTCTCAAACCTTTTAAAAGGACGTGAAAAGTTATAAAAGGTGAAAGTTTAATATTTCATCTTTTTAACAGATTAATTAAAATGAAAAAGTATTGTTTTAACTTCATTAGATTTATGGGATCAAATTTTGCAAGAATAAGCGGTTTTTATAGTTTTTTCAATTTTATTTTTTAAACTTAACAATACTGCAATAACTTGTAAACTTAGATGGCAAGAAAAAATGTGCGAATCTGAATTTTATTTCGCGGTTCATTATTTCATGCAAAGCTAAAACGGACGCGTGACAAATATGTCTTATTCATATCGTTCCGTCTTCTTGTTTTATCGCATAGCGTCAGTATGACAAAATTACGTCACGCGTCTATGTTAGCCCAGAAGGAGATTTTTCCCTGACCAGTCCCTGCTGTGCTAGCATATATAGGTGACATAATTTGGTCATTTCATGATGTATCTCGACGCCTAGGCCCCGATTCTGTAACTTCAGTTGTGTGTCGATGGAATGGAGGCCATTTTATCTGTTCAGGTGGCGAAATTGAGAACTATTAAATTTTCATATACTTGCTTACAACCACCCCGACCAGCTGCGCCACCGTCAAACAAACATAAATTTGAAACCTACCTAGCAGCTGAAAATTCGTCATTAGATGCATGAAATTTGGATAGTTCACAATTTCGCCACCTGAACGGATAAAATGGCGACCATTCCATCGACACACAATTGAAGTTACAGAATCGGGGCCCAGTACCTCTCGTTCTTACGCAAACCGTCAATACAAAACCAAATGACTTGCAGGAAAACATAGCCAAAACAAGGATTACCATGAACTTTTGGGATGAAATCCGCAAACAATTGATTTATTTAAACAAACATCCGGATACAAAAGCAGTGCCTCCAATAATTAGCTTAATGATTTACAAAAGGGAATCCCGTTACTTTGTGTTTAACTCTTTACTCTCCAATTTTAAAGGAACTAATTATTCCTCATCGGAGAGTTTGCGCAAATGAAGGTAATTTCAGCCAATAGGGAAAATACCTAGTTGCCAGAGTAAAACTAATTAGCAAGTTGGTCCTTTGGGGATGCATAAGGGCATGAGACACGCATGTTGTTTTATGTAAAGCCGGGGAATTTATAACAAATGTAATATGAGCGTCGCGTCAACTAGTCTAGGTACATAATGTCGTGCATTTTAGTATTTATTTGTCAAGAATATTTAGATTATTTACTTCCCAAAGGTATTTAGAAAGTTAACTAAGAATCTCAAAATCATGGAATTGAAAATTTTGTCCGCATAACCTATAATTGTAATATACAATTTTGAATAAGTTTTGTAGTTCAATTTCACCTGGATAAGTTAGGTAAATAATATATATATATATATATTTATGTAGACATATACTTTTACTGAAACTCAAAAAACATGACTAAAAATTAATTTAATAACTGAAGACAAAAAGAATAACTGTATAATAGTTGTTGATGTGAGTCCCCGGCAGAGTAGAATAGGACCACCCTCTTTCTTACCGAGGTGTCGTACAAGGTGACTAAGGTAAATAAGCAAGCAAGTTCATCTGCACAGAGAGAAGGAAAACTCTGCAATTATATCAAAACCCTCGCCAACCCGTCTGCCAAACGTGGTGAGTATGGCATTTACCCCTCATGTTATCAAGGGAGGCCCGTGCCCCAGCAGTGGGGACGTATATGGGCTGATGAAGTTGTTGATGGTTAATATTTAGGTTTTCAACTGATTAGATTTAGTTTTAGCCAATGGGCCTTTTTATAATCCGAACGGCACGGCACGGCATGACAGAATTTATATTACCATTGTCTTATATGTTCTCAGTTTCTAGTATCACTAGTGCATAGGAGGCAATGGTAGAAACATTTTCTTATTATAAAAAGGCCCAATGATAGGTACAGTATAGCCTCAAAAAAGACCCAATCAGTTTCTTTTGCATTAGGTCTATTAGCGTTAGCGTAGCAGTCTTTCTATAGATACATTTTTAGTCAAAGGGTTCATGTTTTTATTTGGGTAAAATATAATATTTAATTAGTATTAAATGAGTATGAAACCCTTCGTGTACGAAGTATCTATTGCTTCACGTAACAAGTACTCCCATTTACAGCCACCTACATTATCTTCATCTAAAACAATGAAAGGATAACGAGCTAGTCGTAGTTAATCCTCACCTAGATTAGAGTTTGTAAATGCCCTTTTGTTTGACTTGAGAGTTACCTTACCTCGAATCTCAGATCTAATGCTAAGAGAGTTCTAAGGTGACTAATTGCTCACTTTGGTATTATCTTGAAAAACCTACTTACCAGCTCTTTGGTTTTTAAAAATAAGATTTTAATGCTCCGGAAAATAAAAAATGGAACCTCATACGAAACGACAAGAAAAAAAACCGGAAAATGTTAGATTGCAACAGAAAAAATATTAAAATGCCTACAAGTTCGAATTGCAACAGCCACATTTTCACACTTTTTAAATACCTATTTCTATTAATTACTTTGTAGAGATATATCTAACTGATATTAATAAAAAATCATCCTATTTTGATGGCAAATTATTTTAATTAAATCAAATTCATTGAAGACTGCAATTTATTAAATACATAACATCTTACATAGGAACCAACTAAAAGTACCTACACAGTCAAACTTAAAACTGATTGAAATGGGTTACCAATGAGAGATCAATGTTTTCCAATAAAAGTATTTTTAGGTGGGCTAGCTGGAATCACTCACACAGATAGCCATGTCCTCATCATGACCTGCGCTGTACCTAATTAAATTATAAGCCCTAGCTCAGGGAAAACTATTCATCTACTGGTACCTACTTACACGCGGTCCACATAAGCCATTTTTTTTTCGTTAATTGCTTTAATTAATTTTTCGAGACAGCTTCTCGAAAAGATGTTCTTTCAGAGGCTAAAATATGCCTTAAAAATTGAATTTACAACCCTAGGGCTAATTTTTTACAGTTTTTTTTGCGAATACAAAACGGCTCAAGTCAAAGTTTAAAATACATTTATTTCATAGAAACTAAAATAAGTCAAAGGTAGTGAATTACATTCGTGATTTTAACTTCGCGCATATTCGGAAAGGTGCAGTCTTCCTCAAGAATCTTAATGTGCTGTAACTCGTTTTCAATAACTACCTTCTCAACCTTGTATCACAAATAACCACAATTAATGCATTTGTTAAACTTTTACTTTGAAAATTACTGGGACATTACATTAACTACTATCAGCTCGAGTATGATGCGCGACAAACTCGCGCGGCACGCCACTTGGCTGACGGTGAAACTTCACTTTGGTTACGCGAGGTCTCCGCGCAAAGGCTTGCTCGCCTTCTGGCGTTGTCAATGTTGACATTTTAACGTAGGACCGCGGCGCATTTCGCGCGCTAGTTCGTCGTGTAGTTGTAAGTATGTTTACTCTATCTCTGTCTAAGTTTGAAAAGAAATCACGTCTAGACTTAATTCACTCGCGAATTTCCAGAAAACTAAAGATCTAACTTGTTTTAATTTCGTTTGTTTTCGCTAGAAACAAATTTCGTCTATGTAAACAACAATTCCTAGAGCTTTAAATATAAAACTTAACTGTTAATTTGCTTTTATTTTCGTATTTTAATAATAAGTTTATGTATTTAATAAAATAAAAAAGTTAATTTTGTTGTTAGGTAATATTGAGAGAGTAATAAAATATTAGAAATATAAAATACAGTCCATAGCAGTACAGTATTTAAAAACCAAGACGAGACTCTGGCAATCTTAGCAAAATTGAAAAAAAGCCGCCAAACCCGGTAACATTTAAAAGATGAAAAATTTTAAACCTAATTTGAATAACATTCGTAATCCTGAGTCAATGTAGTGAAAACGTTTGTCAAACTAATGAAATTGTGTCGTTATAATGAATATTCAAAAGGCTCTGCATTTTCGTTTGATGTTTTGAATATTATTACATTGTACATTTCAAAGCATTCATAGTGGTGGCCGATTAAAGTAATTTCTGTTTCGGTTAAGACGAAAATTCGGTTTTAGGCAAAAAACAGACAAATCTTCACGGGAAAATCCAATTCATGTTTGTGGAAGGATTTTAGTAACTTTTTTTTAAGCATTAATGTTTTTTTTACGAAAGTATTGCTTATTGACAGAATGAATAACTACAAAACACATTTTAAACACGTTTTAGTCGTATTTTAACTCATGATAAAAGTACCGAATGATATCGTCTTTGAAAGTTTCTGACAATGATTTTTACTACAATTACTTATTTTTTAATTTTATTTTTGCTGTATGTGCTCTGAAGTAAAAGAAGTGTTAAAAGCCGGATTTCGGTTTCAAATTCTGTTTCGACCGAAAACCTAATTTATGTCCATCTCTACCCCCTAACATTGTACGTTTTGAATTGTTCATAGCTCAGCAACTTAAGAAAATTACTCAGCAGTCCCTCCATAATTATTATTCAACCTTTATCCGAGGCAAATCGAGTAAATTTGTTCCGAAATTACTTTTATTAAAAGCATTTCTTTCCATCCGCCGACCAAAGTGCTAAAGTAAAGGAAATGGACTGGAATTTGCGTTTTACGAATAAATTGTCTATGAATATTACGTAAATAACTCTTTATGAGGGGGTTTTGAGTGTAATTATCTTTATGCTTACTTGAATTTTTGTTAGAAATGTAATTATGTAACTTTTGGAGTTATTTATGTTTTGATAATATAATCTTGAATTGAATTCAAAACAAGTCTACACTTTATGACTGAGGCCCGTATTTCAGAAGAAGACTCAAGTCTTGATCTATACATAAGTATTGATTGTCTCTTTCTCTCACTATCAAAATGACAAAGACGACTGATACTTAAGTATAGATCAAAGTTTGAGTCGCGTTGTGTAATACGGACTTGTGTCCAATGTACGCGTTGGTATGATGAGAGACAATAGGCACAGATGAGATAGTAACAAATCAAATAAGAGATTAGTAAATGTGAGTTATTAAGGTATACTAACCGTAACGGCTGAGGTAAACTCACGCATTGCTGTAAGGAGTTGGGTGAAATGGTCCCAAATAAGTGAACTTCCCGTCCTGCTATGCTTGACGGGCGTCCCCTCTGTAGATAGCTAGAATTATGTAATGTTTCGGTTTTAGAATCTGGATTTTATCAAATTAGGTACCATTTTATTAGGTACCTAAATAAAGCAATGTGCTGTATTTTTCCGAACATATATTTATGGTATATGTCTGCCGCATGCCAGCTATGGGCAAAAATTGCTACGGACTGGCTACCCCGAAAAAAGCGGCAGCGTGGTAGATCGAGACGTGGATGGCGTGACCAGCTCTACCAATTCGATAAGAAATGGCTAAAAAAGGCGCAGGAAAGGGATTTGTGGAGGAAAGCGAGGGAGGCCTTTGCCCAACAATGGGAAATATCAAGCTAAATAGGAAAATAAGCTATGTAATTAGGTACTCTCCTGAATAATTTGAATATGTCTTAAATAACTATTGTACCCTTTACCTTGTATCACTAAATAAATATATTAGAATAAAAAACCCATTTATTGTTTCTGACAATACCATGTACCTGTGTATGAAATTGCGATATACAACACTTTTAATGGAAACACTATCAAGCCTACACAACACTTAGCAAGGTGTGGCATTAATTGAGTTTCGCTATAATTTTGTCACTATTAACAAACCAACAGTAAATTTTTCAAATAAATTACGTCATGGTATATGACATACGACCACTATGTGACCTAAAACTGACAGTGTTTTGCTTACGTCACATGTGCATATATATATTTTTTATAGTGGGCTTCCACGGTACGTATATTGTAGGCACGTACTTCATTGACAACTGGTAGTAAAAAAACGTAGAATTTACCAGCTGCCAACTCTTTTCGGGTATACTGTTGAAGCGAATAAGTGGGACGCTGTATAGCGAGGGTTTTGCTGTATAGCGGGCAAAAGGCTGACAACTTCTCAACACTATTAATGCCTTGGGAAAGTTTCAGGAATGTCACTATCTGTCTGTGGACATGCGTGAAGTCAAAAATATGTTTTGTTTTTTATTTAGTATTTATCTTTCCGCCCGGGACTTCGTTCCCGTAGGAATTTGGAAAAATTATGTAGCCTATGTGTTAATCCAGGGCGTCAGCTACTCTTTATCAGCCCATATACGTCCCCACCGAGGGGCACGGGCCTCCCTTCGAAGTACGAAGGGGATTTCGGCCATAGTCCACCACGCTGGTCCAATGCGGGTTGGTGGACCGCTCGTCTTTCTAAAATGAATTTTCTTGAACGGGCGGGTTTCATCACGATGTTGTCCTTCACCGTTGAGCAAATGATAATCATAAATCCGTACATAAATCCGAAAAGATGAATTTAGTGGTACAGGCCCGCACCAGGATTTGAACCCACGACCTTCGGATTACAAGTCTGGCTCATTACCAACTGGGCTATCACCGCTATCCATACCAAATTTTATCAAAATTATTACAGCCTTTTGAGCGTGAAAGAGTAACAAACATCCATCCATCCATACATACAAACTTTCGCGTTTATAGTATTTAGTAAGGGTAGGTTTGCTTTTTTCTACTATTTGCTCAAAGGCTTTTGAGCTTTTGTGCGTAAAGTGATATTTTGGTATCAACACCATACATAAATATAGCAATCTTTAAAAACATAAAAACAAAGAATGAACTACTCTTTTTGTGTACTGTCGGCTATCAAGTCCGTAAAAGCAAACAGTGATAACATTTTATCACTCCTGAGCTTTGGGATTATTAATGAAAATTTCAATGACAGACATAAGCTTGCGGAGTAATGATCAAAGCATTTTTTCCCTTTTTTCTCCCTTTGCTTGGGCCGTGTGAACATGCGGTTAAAATTTAATCACGGTTTGAGGTTTAGGCAAATGAACCATAATGTTTACGAAGGACCAACCTCCGCAAACATTAGCTCTACCCGTTTTCAGGCACATGTTGGCAATAATTTTCCTATAATGAGTTATACAGAGGATTCTCTTCTTTTAAAGTTGGTACTTTCTGGCGTAAAGTCAACTGACTTAAATTTTGATTTAGGTTCGGGTAATATTGGGGATTTGTTTTGCAGAAATGAATTAGATTTTACTCTATATGCGAGCGAGATTAATATTTTTGTGATCAGTTCATATGGAGGTAATAGAAAGTGGATACCTTTGAGATTGCTGGCCAATATCGAGTAACAACACAATCACACCGATCTGCTATTAGACCTTGTTATTATTTGAACTGCACGGCACGGCACGGCAAAATCGTATAAACCATTGCCGTCTATGTTCCTTGTGATGCTAAAACCTGGAATCTTAGGATATACAATTTTTATTTTCCGTTTAATAAAAATATACCCATTAAGTGGTGCAATCCAATCCACCCAGGATTGCATTTGCAATTTTACAATAGAAACAGACTTACGGGGTGAAACACTAGATTTTATAGATATAGACTTTAAAAAATGACTCTCACCATACAGTTGACAACTGGAAAAATAAGTTTTATTTTCCACAGTTTCCAATCAAGTAATCAAATTCTAAAACGGGTCTAAATTCGCGTATACACGTCTACCCGTGACCACGGCACGTGCAACCGCGTCGAAACGTCGGGAATAGGAAAATAAATATGTATACCCGATTATACCCGTTTTAGAATTTAATTATGTGTTCAAATCGCGAAAGTTTAAAGTGTAGCCGGCTTTTGACTATGGGATGTAATGTACACACATCAACAAAGTCTAAGCAACACGCACGATTTTTCATACAACAGAGGCCTCTTTGAGAAGCTGTGAAAAGTATTTAAGACACGTATTTTTAATAAAATCTTTAGTGTGAGCAAGTTCTATACCCGAATTTAAAATTCCTATAAATGAACTTTATCTAGCTTGAAGTTTGTGAAAAAGAGACGAAAATGAAAATTTAATTTTACCATTTCCATACTAAAAGCAAAGAAAAACTGCGTTTTCATTTTCATTTTTCCCTCTTTTCCACAAATTTCAAGCTAAATAAAGTTCATTTATAGGGATTGAAAATTCAGGTATAGAACTTGGTCACACTAAAGATTTTATTAAAAATAAGTGTCTTAAATACTTTTCACAGCTTCTCAAAGAGGCCTCTGTTGTATGAAAAATCGTGCGTGTTGCTTAGACTTTGTTGAGTAGTGTATATTATATCTTGAGCTATATATTACATCGCGCGATTGCTGTTCACACTGTAAGATATATACTTTGGAACAGTTCAGCTTCGGTCGCCACTGTGTCGACACGTTTTTTTATATTACCATTCTGAGGGCGAGGCAGTGAGAGGCGCGGTGTCCGGGGACGTGAGGAAAAATATACACGTTCAAAAATTTCGCTCAGTCGGTCGAAAAAATATTTATAGTTTGGGATGTAATGTATATTATAGCAGAGTGTAAATGGTCTCGTACAAAATGTATCACGAGCGATAAAATACTATATCTCAAGATGTAATATATATATATTATATATATTACATCCCTATATATTATATATATTACATCCCATATTCAAAAGCCGGCTTATATTTTAACGTTTATTCCTTGAAAAAAGTTATTCCATTTAGTCTTTTTCCATTCCCGATGTTTTCCAACTAATTTCAAGTCACTTAAAGTAACCTTTTTGTCCACAGCAATAACTTCAGCCCACAAGATAACTCAGCTGAAGGTGCCTCTCTACGCGGACCCTCGGAGAGCAGCAGAACTAAGCTGCCATTTCCAGATGGACGATCAGAGGCTTCATTCTGTCAAGTGGTACCGCGACATGAATGAGATCTTCAGATATAATCCTTCGCAGAAGGTAAGTAACAATGAAAGAAAATGAAAGCTTTTTTTCGCTGGTAGTTCGTGCGTAACGTCATATAACATAGTGCTAGCGGTAGGCCAAAAGTGGTTGCAAAATGGTATTAAAAGCATATTTTTTATGTTAGGATTTTTTTTTGTTCCGAGACCTTTCTTATGTGGTCTCGAATTGAAGGTCTTTCTAAACCGATTCTGAAAATATACCACATCAGTACTACATTTCAGTCAAATGTTTTGAATAAAAATAAAATTAATTTTCAAAACATACTAAAGCAGCTTGCATTTGGGCTTCACCGATACACTATTGAATATTTTTTTATAAAATATACCTCAAATGGTACGTAATATCCTCATATCTTAACCTCAACTAATTATCTATCGAAATTCGTGGTGTACCTCTAGAACTAAGAAGGCCTGTATTTAGGTAGTCTCCGATATAGGACCGATTCGTTTCACTACATGTCGTCAGATGTGTAATCAGTACTGTTATCCTATGCCCCGAACTATCGAAGCATCTAGAAAGATTGAATAGAGAACAAAAAACTCATAAAACTTACGTTTGCATTTATGGTGGATATTCATGCTTGTTTTTATGTTGTATCAGCGTTTATCGGTAGAAAATCACTTCTTTTCAGTTACAGAATGAGAAACAATACAGAAATAATTTAAAAATCAAATTTAGTATCCATATGAAATTCGAGCGGAATAAGTCCGCATTTATAATAACAACTTCACTTCACCGGACTAGTGTAAATTTGTCCGAATCTAAAGTCAATCAAAAAAGAAAGTCCAAAATAAACCAAAAATATAAGTATAAACTATAGCATATTCTAAATTACATATTCCTTCAAACTATGATTATTCATAGGATTGCCACAACTATGCATAATAAGCATATGCCACAAATTGGGATATTCATACATCATTGCGTGAACACGCGGTGCACGTACGTCATATGCACAAGCTCAGCATCATTTGAAACAATATGTTACCTACCTGTGATTTCTATACCTTTGCATATGTGCAGGGTTTCGGAATGAGTAAGTTTGTGCATAACTGCATTAATTAGGTAACCTTAATTTATACATTGTAATATACGTGAATGTGAATATGGATCTCAATTGCACGTCAAAGGCAGAAATTCAAGAATCATCATAAATAATTCACGAAATGATAACAAGCTTCCACACTCGATTTAAAAAAAAAATGCGTGTTAGTATGGCGTGCACGTTAGTCAGATAGACGAAGAATTGCCACCGGTTGGGCCTTTTTATAATTCGAAAACGGCACGGCAAAATTGTATTACCATTGCCTCCTATGTAATAGTAATACTAGAAGCTGAGAACATAGAGGGCAATGGTTAACTCCGAAGTGCCGTGCCGCGCCGTTAGAATTATAAAAAGGATTAATGTGTACCTACCCTGTGGACAAAGTTATCGGGGAAGACCCCGAATGAGGTCGTGCGACGATGAATCTTACTGCCCAGACTGGTACTGGGTCATCACATGGGACCGATAAAAGTGGAAAGATGCGGGACAGGCCTTTGCCCAGCATTTGGAAATCGGCTAGCAAAAAAAAACAATTTCGAGTTCCAAAAGAGTAAGTAATATAGTAAGACAAAATTTAGGTGAATTATCAGCATTATATCTGCTAAACTGCAGAATAGAAATAGTGGTTCGTTAACTACTTATAATTTCAAAATGGCGTATTTGCTATTGTTATTTATAAGATGTTTCTTGCACTCAAGAAAAATATAAAGTAGCAGACGACGCAACAGGCACTGCTTATTTCTAGGAAGAACTTTTCACTAAATTATTTCAAAAAGTGGTAGGTATTTACTATTATTATTTATTAGTGGTTATTGGCACACAAGAAACACAAAAAATGAGAGACGACACAACAGTCACACTGCTTATTTCTAGGAAGAATTTTCTTACAGCAGGGCACTTCTAAGTGCGTTTATATACAGGGCTTTAGGTATCTCTCTTTCAACTTAATCAGTCCATGAAACTAAACAATTTCCCCCCAGTAATGCGCTTTATGCTGATGAAGTTTGCATGGGAACTCAAAATTATTTTTTTCGTATTTTGACCTATGTTCCGTGGGGAAAATTGTTCAGTTTCATGGACTGATTAACCACCAGAGAGGTCGAAAGAGATTTACCTAAAGCCTTGTATACTCATCCAATGTTATTTTCCCCTCACAGCCACCAATCCGTCTCTTCAACGTAACTGGCATCATGGTCCAGGGTGGCGAATGCGAAGAGGACTCCTGCATGGTCCGAGTCATGCCCCCACCCGTCGCCACTCGAGCTGCCTACAGCTGTGAGGTCTCTACCGAGGGACCCAAGTTCCAGATTGCCAGGCAGACCAAGCATATGACTGTTGTTGGTAAGTTTTATTTAAATATTTTTGAAAGACAGAAAAAAAGTGTACCTATACAATCAATCTGTAAATAACTAACTTAATTACCGTTTTATTTTAACTAAACGTGACTTGAGTAAAATTCTTTACTCAAACTTAATTAACATAAATCTATAGTACTATAGATTAAATGCCCAGCCCATTAAATACTCAGCTTAAATGCCCTGTATTCTAAACTAGCTTTCAGCCCAGGGCTTCGTTCCCTTTTAAATTCGAAAAAAGTATGGTAGTATGCTGATAAGAGAGCTTTCTATTGATGAAAAAAAAAATCAATCTAGTAAATTTTATTTTATTTGTTAAAAATATAAAAAAGACAAATCTTCCCTCTTTATAACATTAGTGTAGGGGTGATAGCCCAGTTGGTAATGAGCCAGTCTTGTAATCCGAAGGTCACAGGTTGGTGCGGGCCTATAGCACTAAATTCGTCTTTTCGGATTTATATACGGATTTTTAATTATCACTTGCTCAAAGGTGAAGGAAAACATCGTGATGAAACCCACTCGTCCATGAAAATTCATTTTCGAAAGACGAGTGGTCCACCAACTCGCATTAGGCCAGCGTGGTGGACTATGGCCTAATCCCCTTCGTGTTTCTAAGGGAGGCCCATGCCCCTCGGTGGGGTCGTATATGGGCTGGTAAGAGAGAACATTAGTGTAGTGTAGATAAAGAAATGTTTGGGGAGTTGTTAGTGGGAAATTTGATTCCGATCGCGAATACAATGTGTGACACTGGTTCTATACAAATTGATATGAATTGAAGAAGTAAACCAAATGCAGCAATGTACGACCAGCGGTCTACGTCTTTGAATCGAAATTGACATCGTCATATTAGGCTTCAGGCTATAATATCCACCCTGTAACATAAAAACTTTGTCGATCTACTATGTTAAATAAATGGGATAGACCTCTCATTCAAATACTTTATGTTGTCGCTCTGCTATCTCATTTTGAATATCTTGTACAGAGCATTGTATTTTACTACAGTTACTTTTATTATCTATTTGGTGACTTTTTAGTTAGCGAAAATTATGGATGTGAAGTATAAAACAAATGTTTCCATAAACAAATATAAACAAATTAGCTGATTCGCCTTTGTAAGGGAAGTCAATTTTTTTTTAATTTGTATGGGTTCCTTGGCGAAAGTTGTTTGGTTGTTCGGATTCATGGAGAGAATCACCCCATGAAGTTTCAATCAAAATCACTATAACTACATATTATATTATTTATTTATTATATTATATTATATTATATATAAATAGTATGAAGCAAAGTCGCTTCCCGCTGTCTGTCTGTCTGTCCCTATGTACGCTTAGATATTTAAAACTACGCAACGGATTTTGATGCGTTTTTTTTTAATAGATAGAGTGATTCAAGAGGAAAGTTTTTATGTATAATGCATGCATAATATAGCAGAGGAACACTGATAATTTTAGGGGTTTCTAATGTGATGTCGTAAATAAACACATTTTTTTACGCTTACATTGCAAACGCTGGCTGAACCCTACGAGATAGATCAGAAAAATGTACTATATTGTACACCTTAAAAAGGTCTACAAAAAAGTCTACAATGGTACATGCCTATCACTTAGGGATAACCCACAATAACCATTTTTTATCCTTTACTTTTTACGAGAAATAATGACTTATTACGAAGCAATTAATCCTTATCCAATTAAGTACTTTAAGTAAATTGTGCATTTAACATAGATTAATATTGCCCTTTACAGCATGTAATTTAAATCAATATTTTCGAAGATATGATATTTAGACTTTGGGAAAGGGTATACATTATATCTCACAGCTGGGCACGATATAACCTGTAGTCCACGCGAGCAAAGCCGCGGGTGGAAAACTAGTTATTTATAAGTTAGAAATTCTAATTAGTTTATTATTATATCGCGTAACAAACATAAAAAAAACATACAGTCGAATTGAGAACCTCCTCGTTTTTTAACTCGTTTAAAAAAACTTTATGTACGTTTTATTAATAATTTAAGCATTGTTTACATGTCTTATTATATGTTGTTATTGCCTTAAATAGGAAACCATCACGAATTTGGTTGAATTGTAATTTGAAAAAAGAAAACCAATTCTAAAAAGCTTTAAACCAAACCAAACTCGCGCCAATAAGACCTAGAGCTTTAAGACCGTTCTGTTTCAGATGTTATCATGTTCGCTCCACGGTTCGAAATTCGCATTTTCCTTTAAAATCTTTACGAAAAATATTCCGTCTTGATTTTATGTATCTAGGTGAAATAACATATAAAACAGCTTACAAATAAGTAAATGGAAATCTTACGTCAGATTTTAATCTAATCGGATTTTCCGAGAATGCTTAAAGAGATAAGCGTTCGTGTAAATTAGAATGATCCTGAAAACAATGACATATGAGCTGAGAGATTTGATTTTATTACTTTCTGATAAATCCCCGTGTGGTGATCGGTTGAGAATAACACCACCCCATCTCTTTCAGTGGGTGTCGTAAGAGGCGACTAAGGAAACACAAATGAGACTTGCCTCCTAGTAATCTATCCCAGGCAACGACACTTCATTTTTTTCTGAATCTGAAGTGTCGTCCTATGGTCTCATGCGGTGTGGTAGGCTCTGTAAAGGGCCGTCTGATTCGCGACCAACCTCCTACCGAAGTACGACGCGATTCCCTGAAAGACCATAACAAGAAATATGTTTGGATTATTTAAAAACTTCAAAAAAATAATTAAATAATCTTAAAAGCTGGACCGGGAGTGAAAGAAAAACTTAGAATGTGCCAGCTACCTACTCTTCCCAGGTATACAGTAAAAGCCTGTTAGTGGGAACCTAGGGTTTTGCTTTGTAATGGGTGAAAGGCTATCGCACCATAATACAACTTGTTCCATCTGATAACCCTCACAATTTATGTCAACGTGGCATCTAGTAGTTCTAGAACCACTGATGCTTTGCCTACCCCGTTAGGGATTATAGGCGGCATGAGCGTATATATGTCACAAAATAAGTTCCGGAAGCTATTCATCTTTATACGCAATTATAAAAATACGAGAAAATTTCCTCTTTAAAGATTTCTCTAATAAATCAGTTCACCGAAGAACATTAAAAAGTACAATTGCAAAGACAATTGGAACCCTCGCCGACCAACGAGACCTGTCAGCTTTAAAACGAAAACTATAAATCATAGTTTTAATACTTTACGCTCCTATACTTGCTGAGAAATTCCCATTCAATTTTTAAGATCATCTGTCTGTTGACCCAGCCCCAATGTTTTATCTACGACAGAATGGGGCCACGTTGCATCAAAGTGCATCCCTTATTATTTACGAACTCTGCTCTTAGTTCACATTTTCTTGTAAGAATTTGTGTAAAATATTGGTGGAGTTCTTGGTAATTTACGCGTGATATGTTTGCGAGTTTTAATTAGAAATTAAAATTAAGAAGCGTTTGTAGCCCAGTGGCGCTCGCTGATCAGAACCAATCAGTGAGGTGAAGCAACGTACACAGAGGCAGAGAATCTGATGGGTGACTAATGTTTATCACGAGCGTTCCGTTCTTCGGAGGGCACTTCGGTCCCGGTTGTTGTCGATTGACTAGTCATACCCAGCAATAAGTCTGAATTTAAGAAAAAGTAAAATTAAATGTTGACCGCAAGTCAGAGGCCATTTGGCGGTTTGAAAATTCTGACACCAGTGCTAGCCAAGTTTGCCAAACACTTGACTATATCTACACGATAAGAAAAAGAATAATGAAACTCGTTGTCCGAGTATTCGGTGTGTTTAGTGTGGGATGTTGATTTAAATTGTAATTTTTAATTAAGTGAATAGATTTTGATACAACAAAGTTATAGTGAAAAACATCGTTTCACTTGGCAGTGGGTTGTAAGATGAATGGCATTAATTTTCATATTTTTCTATACTTACGACATTACATATTCAAAAATATTAATTTGGCTTTTAAAATCATACAAGACTCAGACATTCTATTAAAAATATTACTTATAATTGTCTTAACACCAATAACAGATAAAAACAGAAAAATAAAAAAGAAAATTAACTTATAGTCTTGTCTAGACTGAATACAAATACTTGAACTAAATTCAACATTATTATTGAAACAACAGTTTAAGTGTACGCTTTTGTAGTGTTTCAAAACTTTTAGATAATAGATTGTTTGGAGCACAAAAGCTTCTGCTAAATTCATTAATTTTAACTTAATGAATTTCAGCATCTAAACATCGTGTCTTTATTAAAACAAACTTAATTTTCTTGCGAAGACCTTTGCAGAAATTACAGACATCGTTCTAGAATCAAACAAAATAGGATGCCTTGAATTCAACAAACTTAACTCTATTCCAAAGACTTTTATTATCTCTTGTCCCATAAATTGTTAAACTAATTACAACCGTATCCCTTCTACATATGAATGTAAATCCTATCTCATCTACATCTATCCCTTTGTGTAGTTAATTTCATTCAGAGAGTTATCTTTGCCGCGTTAGCCGATCCTCGCAGTAATCTTGTTATAGGTACTCGTAGTGCTTTTAATGTAATTAGGAGTGCGGTAAGATTTGAATCGGGATATTGTGACAATTTTCGTCTTTGTGTTGATTCCCCTTTCGCATTTGAGGGAAATGTCAGTCGATATAGAATTACCAAAGTTCTTTAAACTACCGCTAGATTATATCTTTCTTGTATCTCGAAATATGTGCTTTCAGGCAGCACTGGGAGTGAAAGAAAAACTTAGAATATGCCAGTTAACATTTTTACTTTATTAACAAAGCATCCACAACTAGAAACTAAAACAAAACCAATCAGCAACAAGCCTCGTCATAATTAATCGTTAAGATACAAATGTTTTTACTTTATTTTTTTTATTTTTTTAGTTTATGTAATTGTGTGTGTAATTTGTCAGTTAAATAAAGGTTAAAAAAAAATAACCTAACCTACAATCAAACCCTAGTCAAAAAAAACCTCACAGAAAGGTGCCCAAGATGCTAACCACGTTGCCACGCTGTATGGCTGGCGAAAGCCAGTTGCCAAATCTTTCTTAGGGCAGTAACAATAAGTTTTGTCTTTATTAAAAATTAAATTCCAATACTCGAAACCATAAACATAACAGTCACACATTGTTGATCAAGACGAGTACTATACTTAGATATAAGTACTTCGTACTCGAGGGACACCGCGAATCGCTAATTTGTAGCACGCGCTGTGGTCCATGGACTAGAAGCCTAGTCCTTTAGTCTGCGCGGCAGCAGTGGGCGGTAATCTATGAGTAGCTAGCTGATGCCCGCAACTTCGTTTGCGTGTTAATTTTTTCTTTTGAACAGATTACACTTTATTGATTTAGTTTAAGATTTAGATTTTTACATACAAAAGTTTTTTCCCGCTAACTCCCGTTTCCGTGGGAATTTTGCAATATCCTGTTGCAACTAAGCTTTGAGTTTACTAAGGTACCTGCATGCCAAATTTCAAGCGTCTAACTTAAGCGGTTTAGATTTTTCATACAAAAGGATTTTCCCGCTAATTCCCGTTCCCGTGGGAATTTCGGGAATTTCTTTCGTAGTGCACCTCTACGGTACTTAAGCTACGTCCCTTCCAAATTTCAAATGCCTACGTTTAGCCGTTTAGGCTGTGCGTTGATATGTCAGTCAGTCAGTCAGTCAGTTTCTCCTTTTATATATTTAAGATGTAATGAATAGACACTTCCAATTCGCAGCGCGAGCTTACATATTTTGTTTGCAATGTCTACTCTATACGCTATATTACCTCAAGCGGTGATAGCCCAGGTGGCAATGAGCCAGACTTGTAATCGGAAGGTCGCAGGTTCAAATCCCGGTTCGGGGCCTGTACCACTAAATTCGTCTTTTCGGATTTATGTACGGATTTCTAATTATCACTTGCTTAACGGTGAAGGAAAACATCGTGATGAAATCCGCCCGTCCAAGAAAATCCATTTTCGAAAGACAAGCGGTCCACCAACCCGCATTTGGCCAGCGTGGTGGACTATGACCAAAATCCCCTTCGTGTTTCGAAGGAAGGTCCGTGCCCCTCGGTGGAGAAATATATGGGGCTGGTAAAAAAAAATGGCGTACTACCCAAAACTATTATCAAGTTACCAACATATCCTATTGAAATGTAAATCTGTTGCAGCAATGCCGGATAAGGATCCAGTGATAATTGGAGCCCCAAAATTGGTGAAGCCAGGAGAACAGATGCTATTGAATTGCACCTCCGATTTCTCACTACCCCCGTCGGAGATTAATTGGTACATCGATAACGAGCTGCAAAAGGTTTGTTGCTCTTATTTTTATTTGTTACGGTTTGTTCTAGAATTATTTTCTTACCTATCTTTCTTAATAGTTGTTCCTCAAGGACAAAATTTATTTATGGAACTCCCACTTTAAGTAGAAATAAAAAGTTTTACATCAGTTCTACCATGAACATTCAGGACAGCTTGGTAAATACTTAAATGGTGAAATATACCCTTATCTATGATCGGCTAAAAGTGATAATTTTTTCCCGGAAACGTTACTAGGAAATCATTCAGGATTGTGGTCTGAATTCAGGGTTTTAGTTTTTGCGAAGCTGACTCAGAAACCCTGTATTTAATTATAAATTATTATATGACAGAGGTACTAAAAGATATTAACCGGTATCGGATCAGTCGCTAGAGTAGTATCACAATATAATAATTTTTTTATCACCATCCAATTTTTTCTTACAGTGTCAGTAACGTTGATAGAACGTAAATAAGAAGGAAAAATATTATTTTTTCCAAAATTTTCAGATTTTGATACCCCTTTTTAAAGTCTTAGAGGATGAATTTTGTAAAACGCAGAAACACGACTATCACAAATTGTGTTGAAAAGTACTATTACCAAGTTTCAAGTCAAAATTGGACGATGTATTTTTTTTTTTCCGTACAAAAATTTTGAATTATTTTCATGCTTCATACGATCTTGAAATATTTATATGAAAAGTAGAAACAAAAAATACGGGTCTGTTAAATTTTTACAAAGTTAACGTAAAAAAATTTTGGATGGTGAATGGTGATACAAAAATCTTTCTGTATCTACCATTCGCATGCCCATTGCACGCATGCAATAAGGCTGCCTGGTTGTATACGAGTACTATGTTTTATGTTCTGTTAATTGTACTGTATGTCTGTGTGCAAATAAAGTATCTTGTATTATATAACCTTTATGCATAGTTATATCATACTGTTTGTAACCAATGAATGAGGTCAACCAACATCTGATATACACAGTCGAAAGCACTTGCAGTTAGACGTCGAGGGTTTCTATTAAATCGTGGAGGGGCAGGTTAAGCTGTTGTTCTGTTATTCGTTAGCAAGTCTTGTTCAATACTCGAAACTATTTGCAATAATTGCTTCTAGAGAGTTCGGTGAGATACCTATCTTTGTCTATAATTATTATCCTGATAATGAGAAAAGTTCAGTCAAACATAAAAAAAGTCTATATAATTGGTAAGAAATGAGAGAAATAGGAAAGCAAGAAAATCCTTAAGGAATTTGTTCTTGTCAGAGTCGCTTGGATATACTCACACCACCTTCTATGGTTACCCCTTCAAGGTTTCCTGCACTGTGAACATTGCTTAACCCTACTGATCGATTTTAAATACAAACGCCTTATCGCTGTATACCCTGAAATACAATACAGGCGTGGATGTCAATATGCCTACACACTCGTTTCTGGAGGCAACATTGTAAACATTTGGTTGAGCTCAGGAAACTATACACAGAGAATCCAATTTGTGAGGATTAGAGTTCATTACACGATTGTGATCTAGGCATTGAAACGGCTGATTGGCACATCACTTTGTCACCGAGAATCCCTTTATAGACGAATCGAAGGAAACGGCATCGGTAGGAAAAAGTCGAAGTAATTTGTAGGAACTTTAACTACACTGAGATAGTAAGTAGATGATCGGTTGTTGGTAGTTTTTATTTTGAAAATTTTGTGATTGTCTGAATGATTGCTCTTACAATGCGAAATGGGGAGAGATATTGTGAAGGGTTAATTAAGTTTAATGTGCTGCTTTTGTGTAAGAGGGACTCGAAAAACAATCAAATACAGCACAGTTTGGGAATTAAATTATTAAGTAAAATGACTGGACATTTCTGCCCGAAAATTCTATGCTGATGTTTCAGCCGTCTTTTTAGGGTTCCGTAGTAATCTACGAACCCTTATAGTTTCGCCATGTCCGTCTGTCCGTCTGTCCGTCTGTCCGCGGGTTTCCTAAGAAACCCTTGCTACTACAGAGTTGAAACTTGGCATGATTATACATATGAATCACGCCGACAGAACTGTAGAGTAAAATCTTAGAAAAAAATTTTTTTTCGGGTGTCTCCCATAGACGTGAAAGGGCGATGAATTTTTTTTTTCTCGCCAATAATTTTGAATGGAGTGTCATAGAACAGCATATTAAAAGATAGAAGGGGTTTACTAAGAACGTTTTTCGATTCAGCACTCCGTTTGCGAAATATAAATTTTTAAAGTGAAAATTTTTGTCAAACACAAGTGTCCCCCCCCTCTACCTGCTAAACGGTTGTTTCTAAAAATGTGAGAAAATTCACGTTGGTAGAATATATAACGAAATTAAAAGGAAAACTATCACACATAACTTGGTCCTTCAAGTTTGCGAGTAATAGTCGACCAAGTGCCAAACACTGTTGGATTAATAAGAATATATTTACTAATATAAGATCCTTGGTACTACAGAGCTGAAATTTGGCATGGTCATAGATATTGATTGCGCCGACAGATCTAAAATATAAAATTTTAGAAAAAACATTTTTTCGGATGTTTCCCATACACGTGAAAGGGCGATGGTTTTTTTTTTCTCGCCGATAACATAGATTTGAATGTCATAGGATAGATTTTTAAAATATAGAAGGGGTTTACTAAGAACGTTTTTCGATTCAGCACTCCGTTTTGAAAAAAAATTTTTTTTAAGTGAAATTTTTTGTTAAAAACAAGTGTCCCTCCCCTCTACCAGCTAAACGGTTGTTTCTAAAAATGTGAAAAAATTCACGGTTATAGAATATACAACGAAATTAAAAGAAAAACTATCACACATAAGTTGGCCCTTCAAGTTTGCGAGTAATAGTCGACCAAACGTTTTTGGGATTAATAGGAATATGTTTACAAGGTTCCACGCTAAAAGTGAGGGGAGGTCGAAAGCCAAACTGTAACATATTGACATTTTAGGTGTCGTTAAATAGTTTTTTGGGGGTGTTAATTACGAAAATTACATCAAAATTATTTTTACAGCAGGTTGATATTATTTCTAACAGTAATATTGCCGTAAAAAAAAAGCAAAAAAAAATTCGCGCTCGCTTCGCTCGCGAATTTTATACTTACATTACGTTGTATTTAGACCAAAACAAAAATGGTTTCCGAAATTAAAAAATCTTTAATAATACATTTGTTTTTAGGGTTCCGTAGTAATCTACGAACCCTTATAGTTTCGCCATGTCCGTCTGTCCGCAGGTTTCCTAAAAAACCCTTGGTAGCACATAGCTGAAATTTGGCAAGGTCATACACATAAATTACGCCGACAGAACTGTAGTTTTTTTTTCGGGTGTCTCCCATAGATGTGAAAGGGTGATGAATTTTTTTTTCTCGCCAATATCATAAAATGGGGTGTCATAGGACAGCTTTTTAAAAGACAGAAGGAGTTTTCTAACAACGTTTTTTGATTCAGCACTCCGTTTGCGAAACATAAATTTTTAAAGTAAAATTTTTTGTCAAACACAAGTGTCCCCCTCTCTACCAGCTAAACGGTTGTTTCTAAAAATGTAAAACAATTAACGGTGGTAGTATATACAACGAAATTAAAAGAAAAACTATCACACATAAGATGGCCCTTCAAGTTTGCGAGTAATAGTCGACCAAGTGCCAAACTTAGTTGGGATTAATAAGAATATATTTACTAATATTAGATCCTTGGTAGTACAGAGCTAAAATTTGGCATGGTCATACATACCTATTGATTGCGGTGTCAAATCTAAAAAATAAAATGGTGGAAAAAAAATTTTTTCGTGTGTTTCCCATTAACGTGAATGGGCGATGGTTTTTTTTCTAGCCGATGTCATCTAGTGCGTTATCATAGGATAGCTTTTTAAAAGATAGAAGGGGTTTACTACAAACGTTTTTCGATTCAGCAATTAATTTTTATAACGAAAAAAAATGTGGAATAATTCACGAGGGTAGCATTTACGACGAAGTGTACCCTAATCCAAAATGGTTGACATACAAGGTTTCACGCTAAAAGTGAGGCGAGCCGAAAGCCAAGCTGTAACATATTGACATTTCAGGTGTCGTTTAATAGGTTTTTGTGGGTGCTAATTGCGAAAACGACATTAAAAATATACACCTGGTTAGCTTGATATTATTATATTATTCCTTACTATAAAATTGTCGCAAAAAAAAAAAATTTCGCGCTCGCTTCGCTCGCGCACGAAACACTTCCATTCTGTTATATTTAGGCCAAACTTTTTAATACATTTGTTTTTGATACTAAGTATAGTATTTGGGGATTTTAACATCAACTATGACAATATGCTTGTAGAATTAAGAAGCCAGCTGCATATTTGAACCATGATGCTACGGAACCCTACAATGCGCGTGGCCCGACACGCTCTTGGCCGGTTTTTTTAACTAAGCCCGCTCACTAAACTGAATTATTTTTCCCAATAAACACAGGTCAAAACACGAAATAACTTTTGTTTCTCCATCAAGCGATCAGTGATTTGCCTCTATATGGAAAGCATGAGAAGTCGAAATTTATGAGAAGCATCAGAAGTAAGAATAAACCCATATACGGTATTTTTCATCCCGAAAACAGTTATACTCTTTCTTAATAACGTAGTTTAACAGTGTAATTCAAGTACATGGTGTGTTTGTCTCCCACAAAATTTACAAGAAAACTAATTACATTTTCTCATACGCGACTAATGAATATATTGACTTTCCCAAAAAGCACCCCCGTTCTAATCAGCGATATTACATTGCTGTTTAAGTAAGAAATAGTCGAGACAAACAGGGTGTCGAGAAAATGTCGTTATAACTCAATTATAGTGAGATATAGGAAAGTGGGCTAAGAGAACCTACCTGGCCGATCTCCAAAATCACTAATGAATATCAGGTGTTCGCTAAAGCAGATAACTACCACGTTTACTTAGTAAAATTGGAAGGTCTACCTTGAGGGAACCACTTTGTTTTGTTGCTTTATTTTTTATGAAAAACTCAGCATACAAAAGTTCCTTTGCAAGCAATCGCGAAAATGGCCGGGGTCTTTTGTATTAAGTTATATCAATTCGCGTTTCCTCTTTCGGAAATTAAATGCTTCTTGTTTATATTTTCGTCATTGAAAGTTGTATTTGGCATAGATTTTAAATCGCTTACCTGCGTGAGGGATATTCGCGATAGCTCAGTTGGTTAGGTTAGCATCCGTAGATCTAATCCTAGGGCTGGGGTCATTGGTTCAAGTTTTTTTGTTTGTCAAATCGTTTGCTTTTAAAATTTCTGTGAAATACTGGCTTATGAATCAGTCTTTTTCTTCGGCTCCGGGTAATAGACAGATAAGTGCCTCTCATATTTCTGCTTTCCACACGCGTCTTTTCAAAATAAGTAAAATGCGTTTTTAAAGTTCAAAATTCAGTTTGACTTAATTTTTTGTTAAATTGAGAATTAGGTCGGGCCTTCTATAGAATATCATAGAATTGTTTAATTGCCTGAACATAGTAAGTAAGTTGTTACAAAAACTGAATTTATTCTTTTCAGCCTTAAGAGCAAAGCATGCAAGATATGAGGATACAATACAATTTACTTTATTTACACACAGAAACATACAATACAATTAACAGAGCATAAAAAATTTAAATAATTAGGTAAAATTATTTATCAATACAAAAGTTTTTTTGATGCACATGCAAACAGTGCCTACAATTTTGGTCACTTTTTTCAACCAGCTTAAAGAAAGGAGCAGGTTCTATATTCGAATGTACTTTTTTTAATGTATGTTCTCCGCCATTTATGCACCGATTTTCAAAATCCTTTTATATATGTATTTTCTATCCATATGAGTATTGCGTTCGTTCTGTTTATACGAACACCATGATATCAAACCACTATAGTTACTATATCTGATAATGTTTAATTTTCTAACATTGTGAAGCCAGCACTGACAATGGCACGGTCTTGGTTAATATATGAAGCTTAAAACGGCCCTGTCTTAGTTTTTAGGTCACCTCCGGGCCTCTAAAAGAATTTCAAATCAAGTGGGGCATGAAATAGTAATTTTTCAAGATTCAGGTCGGATAAATGTAGCCTGTGTCCATAGATTGTAGACTAGTTCACTTGCCTGCACACAAGTATTTGTATGCTGAGTCCACTTGAGTATCTATACTAATATTACAAAGAGGAAAGATTTAATTGTTTATTTGTTTGCATTTTGAATAGGCTCCGAAACTACTTTTAAAAATTATTTCACCATTAGAATCCTACATTATTCCCGATGAATATAGGCTACACAATTTTCCCAAATTCCCACGGGAACGAAGTCCCGTGTGGAAAGCTAGTATTTACTATGTTAGTTGTATTGTTTGAGTTCTATTAGTAAGTTTCTATTTGATCGAATGGATATGGCCGCATGGTTTTTAACCCTTGACAAAAAATAGGGGTGTTATAAGTTTTATGTGTGTATCTGGGCATCTTTGTGTATGTCTGTAATATTGTAGCTCCTAAACGAACTTTCAAACAAAAGAACTATTTCGATGCGGTTTTTTTGTTTGAAAGTTGACGTGATCAAGATGGTTCTTAGCTATATTTAATCAAAATTGATTCATTAATTTAGATTATGTTTGATCCGTGTCGAGAGATGGCACTAGCAGTATTTAAAAGATGCTGTGTCGTTCTTCGTCGCAGAGACGTTTTAAACATGCTTTTTTTTTATAAGAATTTTCTGGTCGGTTTATTTTAAAACCTAGTTAACACTGCAAGTTTTTTGGAGCTTTGTTTTTCATTTTTTTTACTAAGAGATGGGTTAGTTTTTGACCTCCATCTAGACCAAGGTCATAGATGAGGTCGATGAAGAAGCTATTTAACCAAAAAATGGCTCTAAATTTAAATTTTCTCATTAAAATTGTTTAGGGCGGTATTCCTTCTATAGAACCTTACGAAGCATTTACAAACCTTCGTAGCAACTTAGTCTCATTGTTAAGAGGCTTAAGCAGTGGCGGTACTCTTTAAATCTTCCCTAATGGCCTTTAAAGCATCCAGTATATCTCTGGAAGCACTCTTCCCTCCCTACACCTTAAAATTTAAAAACAGGTTCAACATTAATCTTAGCCCCCGCTAGTATTTGAACTCGTCGAAAGATTTTGTATGGTGGTTTAAACGGTGTTGGGAAAAGTTTATATATTTTGATTTTTTTTTACAAAGTCTTTATATATCATTATTTCTGGTATATTAGAGAAGTTTTAAGAATCTAAACCCTGCCAAAGATTACTTAAACACTAGTGCAAACTGCTACTCATACACTTGTTGGCTATTTTTAGTCGTGACATCAACAACTGCTGAAGGAATTGTTCAGAGAAACATTGAATACATATAAATTTATGAAAAACTTTCGATTGATCCAGAAATCTTACTCAGGTATGCTAATTTTGTATAGAGAATAATGGAAAACACTTGCCTTGACATTGTGTTGGAATATAATCCTACCTTGTACTATAACAACAATAAATTCATCGCTGCTACCTTATGTAAAAAGTTAAGAGCTTTCCGATATATTTTTTTGGAATTCAGCTTTTCTTTGCTCTACATTTACAGCAATAAGTATCCGAGTATTCTCACTTAAAGGGTAGGTCTGCTGAATGCTGAAGGTATCTAGATTATGTAGTGGGTTTGGTTTAGAAATTCGATTTGTTTTAGAGCAGAAAGATATGGAGGAATTCACGATAAACTTACCAACTCATTAGGGATAGTGTGTACGAAAGAATAAAAAACGCAAGGTCTTGGTCATGTATGGTAGTTTCTTGTTTGTCTCTTTGAATTTTGCATGTGATGAAAGTTATGCGCGTTTTTCTTCATATTATTTAACAAGGAGAAGAGACTGAATATGTTTCATTTCACAAAATACTGATAGTGAATGTGGAACGTGTTAATTTTGTTTTCGATCAACTATTTTTTTCCTCGTTACTAAGAATCGCATCACAAACTGCACAAATTGTCAAGAAAAAAATATTTTTTACTTGAAAATAAGCCGCAAAACTTAAATGGTAATTTAATAATATTGTACTCCTTGTGTTATTCTGGAGATCGGACTGTGTTACGGTATAGGTGTTCTACTTTTTTTTTCATTTCATTTTTTTTTTATTGTTATTAATACCAACCTTTCCCTTAACAGCCAGAAGCCTGGCAGCGCACAGAGCTGAGTCCACCTCAGCCAGGGGGGCTTCGCGCATCTTGGCGAGTACTCCGAGTGCGGGTCCCCCCCACCGCTAGTGGGGCCCTACGCATCCGATGCGAAGCCACCCTGCAAGTGGAGACCCTAGATGTGAGGGATGCTGTGGCCATCATTACTGTGTTTTCGCGCACGCAGCTCTCTAAATACGTGTCTAATAATGGTGAGTTTTGCTTAGACATTTATAGTTTTGTTTCATGGTCAAAATACACTTTTCAAAATCCAATTAACTCCTAAATAGCCTTGTCATCACTAATTGTAAGTACAGTGTAATCCAAAAGCTGGACTCGACGTCCGAATAGCTTTTCATCCGTTGGAAATCGGTTTAAAAATAAAAATCTATATAAACATATACAATTGGAGGTCCTGACTCACTGAGTCATCAACGCCCAACCTTGGACCAAACGCTAAAACTTGGCACAAAAGTTTTTATAACGTAGGCAAAGAATATGGAAAGATTTAATGAAATTATCATGGGAAAGGATTCCCGGGCGAAGACCAAGTACTTTTATAAATGTCAAAACCCGAACTACCGCAATGAAGAATTTTAACTACATCTCCATTTTGACTGCCGATAACAAACACATAATACAAGTCTTGACTGGCCTAATACAAAACAAAGCATGAATTTCTTATGGATTTTTGCTATCATGAGTACAATCAGTGCACATTTTAAACAGTGTGGTGATCGGTTGAGAATATCACCACTGCATCTCCTTCCGTGGGTGTCGTAAGAGGCGACTAAGGAAACACAAATAAAACCTGCCTCCTAGTAATCCATCCCAGGCAACGACACTTAATTTTTTTTTCTGAATCTGAGGTGTCATCCTACCTATGGTCTCATGCGGTGTGGTAGGCTCTGTAAAGGGCCGTCTGGTTCGCGAACACCCTCCTACCGAAGTCCAACGCCAAACAGGTTGCTATGTTCCGTCGGTGCGTGGGAGTACCAGAGCCTTTATAGGCATTTTCTGGGTTAACTCGCTCCATCGTCGACCTCATCTTTGACCTTTATGGTCAAGATTGAGGTAAAGAGTTAACCCATCTTATAATAATAAAAAAATCTGTGCACATTGAGCTTGATACTATTAACCTTATCACCCTTATATCTTACGAGTAAGATATAAAATTGCACTTCGATTCTCCAGCCCGCGCAATCAAGTTCCGTAAGTTACTCAGAATGCGACTTGCATTCCGAACATCCTGATTTGTGATCACGCTTTGTTTCCGTCGTCTTTGTTTCAGTTTCTAAGAATCTTGCAGATAACTTCTATAGAAATGAGACAGGAATAATATAATAGTATCAGTCGTCATTATTTCAATTGTGTTATTTTTTATTACCTAATCTGAAGATGTGGCAATTTCCTCTTAGTCTTTTATTTGACTGGTTCTATCGATTGGCCGAAACAAAAGATTTTTGATGGTTTTCTATTTCTTTCGTTCTTTACAAAGGATGAGATTGAAAATAGTCATTATGAGTTATGAGTGTAAAAGAAAGTGAAACGGATTATGTTATATTAATAACTTATATTAAATGAATAAAGGATGTGAATCAGCTGATTAAACTGAACAACTTTCCCCAAGGACAAAATTGCGCAAGTTTTCTTATAAACATATAGATAAAAATTGCGCCTCAGTTATTCTTTAGCCGATTGCCCTTAAGTATGAAACCCCATTTTTTAAAAGAATATAATAGAAAATATCTTTTGTGGAAAGTGTTTCAGTTTCGTGGGAAAAATTGCTCCTTCAAGTTTCGCTTTCTAATTTAAAATCACCCCTAAAAATCACCTTTAAAGTCACATGTACCACTCCTGACTGGACCTAATCTTTTTTTTCCTTTTCTAGGTATCACCCACGTGGTTGGAGGGAGTGCCAAATTATTTCTAGTTACAATTTTGTGGACGGTTTATGAATTGTCAAGGTTTGTGAGCTTATGAGGACGGGTAAGGACAATGTGGTGATATTAGATTATAGAATAATCCTAGGTAAGCTTTATCGGCCTCAGTTTATGTAAAACAAAAATATGAATAAAATTATATTCCTTTATTAGCCGAAGCGAGTATTTTTAAGGTCTACAAGATTATGACATACTTGTAACGTACCTTGGTACAGGAATCGCTGTTATCAGGATGATAAAAGTATGGTTAAAACTTTTAAAGAACATCTAGTTCTCCTATATTATATATTTTTTTTAAATATTAAGTAAACGAATGTCATGACTTATGAAAGACATGTTTTTTACATACTAGGTCCATTTGTTTTTCGTTTTTTTTTTAATTTTTTGGACGGTTTATGAATTGTCAAGGTTTGTGAGCTTAGTATGAGCATGGCAAAGTATGTTATCTTCATACAACCGCCCTTTTTATACTGGGTAAGTAATCGAAACCGGTTGCATAAAAATATAAAATAAACTAGTGGAACTAGTGTAAAAATCATGTCTTTCATTGGTATATTAATATGGAGTTCCATCAAGAAGCAACAACACAAAGTATAAACTACATTAAACCAATCTTCATCTTTTAAATTGCGCACCGCAAAGGAATGGAATTCTCAGACTACGTCTGTATTTTCGAGCTCATATAACCCAAATCTCTTTAAACTTCCAGTGAATGTGCATCTGCTGAGGAAGTTTGCTACATCCTCGACCATATCTTCGCTCCTAGGCTAGATTTTAGGCAAGAACAAACCCATAATATATAAAATAAATAAAAAGTTGATAATTCTGAGTTTCAATTACATTATTTGCGAAATTGAAAGCAATCTATAGTAACTTGAATCGCACTTCAAACTTGCTTCTTCGGCTAATAAATGAAGAAACGATTTATAAATGTTACATGTATGAAACCTTAGAAAATACCATTTACCTTAAATTAAACAAAACAAGAATTTATTGCAAAATATCCATTCAACAATGAAATGTATCAATGAAGTTATTTTTTGTACATTCGAAATTTAACATATGTGTCACCTGTAAAAATTAGGTAAGCATATAAATTTTAAATTAAAATTATTAGCAAAAAACTAATCCCTTCTTTAAATAGATAAATAAATCACAATGTTATTGTTTCTTCAAAATGTGAATGTAATATTTATGTAGTGTGTCTAAAAGGTTAATTAGTTTTACAAATAAAACGTGTAAGTATATGAGTGTCGGTATATTATCTCCTCATACGAAGTTTAATGGGGTCTATCATAATAAATACTTCACATTTCTTAGTAATTAGACTCAAAAGCCTACACTAAGGTTTTGAATTAGCCGGCGAAACTGCCTATTGGTATTCAAATATACAGGGTGGCCCAGCGGGCGCCGTCTAAAAGAAAGAATCTTAAAAATAAAGAGAAAAAAAAATCGATTCTGGCTGAAAAATTTCGAAATATTTATTAAATATGTAATAACTTCTAAACTACAAAAAAATCGCAGAACATACATGGCACGGGGTATCCAAATTTTTCTTTTGGACGTCGTCCATTGGGCTATCCTGTATTAGAGTTTTTTAAATGTTGATTCTTTTTCGTATTCTTCTCAGTAAGCCCCTTCATTTGGCACCCATATCATGGGAGTGCAAAATAAAATAACAAGTCCACCATATTCGATTTATCATGACGTCACTAAGCTAACCGTACATTATCATCAAAATTAAACGTGTATGCAAAATTGCAGCCGAATCGGTTGTGAACTGTTTTAAAATTCAGTTGCCAGATTTGACCCGAACAAACATACTCGTACGTATGTACAGAGAGCTGAAGTTTTAATGAAAAAACGAAATTTTATTTACTGTGATTGAGCGTAATTGTTTAGTTGGAAAATCTGTCTTAGTGTACAAAATATCATTTGAACCTACAACATTTCGTGAAATAACTTCATCCTTATTTCTTATCGGGGTGAGTTAACTTAGCAGCTGACTGTACAGAGGGCCGCGTATCAGGTTACCCATGCCTGCACTCAGTGCTGTTGCGATAAGAATGGTTTTTCAATGAATTGGGGTAACCTGAAGCGCTGGCCTCTGCATATATTTATAAACCTATACATTGCAAGTTAATAAAAAGCTTGTAAAAAGTCGACACTCATATACACATTGTTAAATGTACCTAATAATATTAATAGGCATAATCTATGGCTGTGTTTTCACTAAGGTAATGTCAATTCTGCGCACGACATCATCTTCTATCTTTAATGTACAGTACACAAAAATTGTTATTTTATTTTTGTTTTATTGTAAAATTTAAATGGAATACGTAAATAAAAATATGATGCAGACACTGGCTTTTATTAAAATATATGAAAATGGAGGCAACGAGTCAAAATGTTTTCAGAGTGAGCTTCGTAGTAATTGAAATAAAATGGAATTGTTTATGGCGTTTATAGATATGACTATGATTTCAACATCAACATAGAGAGGCATCGATTAGTTTCAACCTAGGCGTTCTGTTTTTAAAATTGTTTTTCCTTAAAATAGTTTTCATATTCAAAAATAGAGAGCATTTTACAACTGGCCACTTATATTAAAAGCGGCCATTTTTTAAGTGAAAACGGAACGCCAAATTATTTATTTATGAATTCTATTCATAATTAAAAAGAACTCCAAATACTAGTGCTTTATATGCTGTTTAATTTTTGTTTGTTACGAAAATAATTATTTTTCGAATCGTTTAACAATATTTTATTCAGAACTATTATTTCATTTTATACAACTTCTTAATGATGACAACTTCAACACTGGATTGGCAGTGAAATAATAATTGGAATGTGCCAACTGCCAACTCTTACCCAAGCATTGAGACCATCTATCACCACTATTCCATCTCATAAAAAAAAGAACGGGTTGCACTCCGGGAGTGCCGGCAGAAGTGAAAACATGAACATTAACGTTGTGCATTAATATGGAAATAAAACAAAATACACAAAAAGAGTCCGTTATTCTCTCAGGATTCGAACCCTCGACCTGTTGCTTACAATCTGGCAACTTTTCCACTTGACCAAACTGTCTACTTTCAATTCAATAAAATAGTCTATCGGTATTTGCGCACTATGTGCGAATAATCGTTGACATCTGTCACTGAGATAATTTTACCATAGGGCTGCCATCCGTTCGGGTTTCCACCCATACTTCAAAGTACACAACGCTGCTAAAGAAGTTTTCACTTCAAAAAAGGTGGCAACCCTATCCTACGCATTTTTGACCACGGTCACGTGACATCTGACGATCTGATGCGAGTTCATCGCGAGTTTAACATTTTTTCCCCATACTGAAAGTGCTCAACGCCGCTAAAGAAGTTTTCACTTCAAAAAACCCCAGAATTAACGTCAAATAAGATGTCAAGTGGTTTTACAATTACATGACGTTCGTTCTGCCTATCAATGAATTTTAGGCGTAAGTGTATAGATGGGATGGATGGATGAGTACTTAAAAGAAACGTAAAGCTATTTTGGTGGTCCGAATCGACGATTCATAAACACCAAGCGGGGTTTCGGACCACGGCCCGAAACGAGGATTACTCTTAGGCAACTGAACTCAAAGGCTTAATACTGGCAATTAAATAAATTACAGCTAGAACGAAAATTCGATAAAATATGTAATACCCGAATCGTCGAGAACAATCATCATAAGCTAACAAGCAAACAGTGCAATAAATACGAGTGTATTGTCAACGCTCCCCAATTTCGCTCGTAAGTACTTTTCGATTGCCAGATTCGAGTGTAAACTCGGCAAAATTAATCGTGCGTTAGCTAATCCGAGCTGTAATGAGGGGCCTCTGTTGAATAATCGGTCCAATCGATTTTCCATTCGTAGTAGGCATACATATTCAGACGCCCGTCGCCTTTGCCTGATGCTGTGTGGGTGGTCGTGGCTGAGCCACAGCAACATAATTTCTGTTGTGTTTGTGTATTAATTTTGAGGGTAATTCTATGAAACATGAGTATAGTAAAGATTATCACCCTTTCGCCCACTTAGATTTGCGTCCCGCGGCTCTGTAAGGGCAGATATTACTGAGGAAACGGAATGAGGTTATGAAAACAATCTGACAGATGTTGCTTGAAGATTATACGTTCTACGGATATCCTGTACATTGTGAAGTTTTATTGTACAACTAGCTTTCCGCCTGAGACTTCGTTTCCGTCGAAATTCTTGACGTAAACATTATACATTATATCCAGGCTAACCTAACCTAACCTAGACCTCCATACCAAATTTTATCGAAATTGGGCAGCGGTTTGAGCGTAAAAGAGTAACAGACATTCATACATACATCCTCACAAACTTTTGCATTTATTATATCAGTTTAAAGATACTTTATTCTTATTAAAGACGATTGTCACTTACATGAGAAAAAGACAAAAGTAAAAGATATAATAACGTTCACTTTCCTGTTTTAGAGGTACACTAAACTTGGTATTCACTTCAGTCACTCATTTTTATCAAGTACACAAAGTAAACAGATTTATTTTGTTAGGTTTCCAGTCAATCACACGATAGACCACCTAATATTATAGTAGGATCTTCAAAAGCAAACCAGGGCTTGCCAGAAGAAGTCACACGCCCGAGGCGACTGAATAGATTGCTCTTCATCAGACTGGCCGACGGTTACTTCATTTAGATTCGCATCCCGCGGCTCTGTAAGGGCAGATATTACTAAGGAAACGAAATGAGGTTATGAAAGCAATCTGACAGATGTTGCTTGAAGATTATACGTTCTACGGATATCCTGTGGATTGTGAAGTTTTATTGTATGGACGTCCGCAAGTCTTTTTTTTTTATTATAAGATGGGTTAACTCTTGACCTCAATCTTGACCATAAGGTCAAAGATGAGGTCGACGATGGAGCGAGTTAACCCAGAAAATGCCTATAAAGGCACTGGTACTCCCACGCACCGACGGAACACAGCAAGCTGTTTGGCGTCGGACTTCGGTAAGAGGGTCGCGAACCAGACGGCGCTTTACAGAGCCTACCACACCGCATGAGACCATAGGACGACACCTTAGATTCAAGAAAAAAATGAAGTGACGTTGCCTGGGATGGATTACTAGGAGGCAGGTCTCATTTGTGTTTCCTTAGTCGCCTCTTACGACACCCACGGAAAGCGATGGGGTGGTGTTATTCTCAACCGATTACCACACGGCTCAGGTTACCACATGCCTGCACTCTGTGCTGTTGTGATTAGAATGCAACGAAAATGGAGTAAACTGATGCGCTGGCCTCTGTACAAATAGCTTTTCGCCAGAGACTTCGTTACCGTGGGAATTTGGGAAAATTATGTAGCCTATGTGTTAAATTTTATCGAAATTGGTCCAGCCGTTTGGGCGTGAAAGAGTAAAAAACAGGATGTATCCTCACAAACTTTCACATTAATAATATCAGTAGGACGTACTTCATTGGACAGTGGCGCATTTCACCCCAGATAAGTTGTGCTTGAACTGCTGATATGTCACAGATACTCAAATTACCTAATTTACTAAGGTAGGTATCCAACTATAATAAGTTGTGGTTTTATATAACAGTTCACCGCTACATAGGGTGATTTCCCGTGGTCGCCAAAAAACACTAATTGAAATTGTATTAGGTTAGGTGGTTTTCTTTAATTTGGATATTTAATAGTTTCCACACTCATTCGCTAAGCGGGCCAAATTATCCAGAATTAACAGAATTTACATCACAAATATGTTACTAATTACAATAATGTAAATAATGTGCTAAATCCAATAGTTAAGTTTATCTAAAGTTCATAAACTTAAAACAGCGTGACTAAAATGTACGATTTAAATTTATTTTCCAAGCGAACAAATTAAATTGATGAGCTCGATACTTAACTACGTAGTAGTGTAAGTAAATTGCTTAATGGCGCGCTTTGGCCTATCGAATCCGGCCCAATGATAAACGGAGAGGTTTCTGCGGTCCGCCAAAACAGATAAACCCGGCCTACTAACGACCAGACTACAAATAAAAATAAACGTCAAAAAGCGGACGCATAAAATAATACGTTCCGTCCCGAATCGGTGATAAAGATAATATATTCATACAGCGTAATTATTTTTCCAAATACTCGAAGCTTTATGTTTTGGGTGGCAAGTGAAGGCAACGCGAAGGCTCATAATAACGCAAACGACTAACTCCCTCGGGGAGAGGAGTAATTTAGCCGTCGCCTCTCAGATCATATTATCTGTATTCCTAATACAAATGATCCGCAGTTCCGTAGGGACGTGCCAAAATGGCTAAATTAAAACGGAGTATACTTCGGTTAGTAGAATTTGGTGCGTACATAAAAAGCCGCAGAGAGGCTGGCGAGTATCCAGGCTGGCGACTTGTCAACAGCGTTCTCAGATTTTTATCATTTCGTACTGCTAAGCCGAGGCAATGGCATCGTGTTACCGCATTCTTATGCCCGTTGCCCCGGAAAAAGTAAGCATACTTCGCATTTTTTTAAAGTCATTCGAAATTTGGAATGAGTCTTTGAATTTGGAACTGCGTTTGAACATTTATTGTGGTACATACGGCAGTACATCATCTAGATACATGTTGACCTTAACGTCGCCCTTATTTCACTCGTAATAGCGTCGGATTGTAGTGCAAATGGTTAACCAGACGTGCTGGTCTCTGTACATTAGACAGTAAAACTAATTAAGTACTTAAATCAGTCAATAAATACACAATACTTTTATTAAACTAGGTATGCTAGACATTCTAATCATAATAGTTAGATCGTAAGTAAATATACAATCTAATTAAGACGTGTGAACAGCTAACATAGAGTACACCTACATTGTGTTAGAGAATTTGATTAGTTTGAAATTGGTAGTAGGTAATTAATTAAGAACGAAAGTGAACTACGACTAAATTAGTAAGAATGTTTTCTTCTTTTCTTCACAATGAACACTAATCACACTGCTTGTTACTTCTTCACGCTCAAACAGCTAGATTAAGTTTGATAAAATTGAGTATGAAGGTAGCTGACCCTAGATTAACACATAGGCCACGTTTTTCCCGAATTCCCACGGGAACGAAGTCCCGGTTAGAAAGCTATTACAATTTTCCGCCTCGACCTGCATTTTTATATTTTATATTATTACGTATCACTGACTCATCAATGTCCAGCCCAAATCCTTGAACCTAGAATGCTGGAAGGAACGAAGTTTCCCTAAAGGGCAAAATAAATAATAACGTAAGCAAAATAAAACAACCGGCCAAGTGCGAGTTGGACTCGCACACGAAGGGTTCCGTACCATTATCTATAAAAACGACAAAAAATCACGTTTGTTGTATGGGAGCTCCCTTAAATATTTTTTTTTTTTTTTGTATCTGTGAAAATTTCAACCGTCCCGTTTTTACCCTTTAGGTACGGAACCCTAAAAAAAGCAGGAAATTTCCCACAGGAAAGAAGTCCCAAGCATACCATATTCGAAAAAGTCTCTCTACAAGACCACGGATGCGGCTGACTATACTAGTTCACAAAGATTTAGCCCATGTCGACACGATCAGAAAATGAAGAATGAGAAAGGTCTTATTGTAATCCACTGTCAACAACACATGACCCTCACGTGCTTGTTTACGCCGCGTGCGATACAAATCTCGTACACCATGTGTTCAAAAAGCACGCGAAGGTTTAAGTGACAGTGTGATAAATTATTTTAATATATATATTTATATATATTTGTGTTAATGTGATATATATATTTTATATATTTTAATAGTAAACCCTTTTTTAATATGAATCAAAGGCTCTATCTCATTCAGAAAGATGTATTCACCAGTAAAAGTGTTGCATCCATAAACAGATTCGCAATAAAAATGCAAAGTTGCACATAAATAAATCATTCAAAAAATAAAACGGCCATCTTGGATTATTTTGAAAAATTCAAGCCATTACGAAGAAATAAAAATGTTAATTTTGTTTCGGGTGTATTTTGAAACTAAAGATTAGTACATTCAGTTTAAATAAGTATAATTAAAGCAAATAGCAACCTTTATATCTTTAAATTAGTTCTTTAAATCAGTCCACGCAACTGAACAAGTTTCCCAAAGGACGAAATATGAAAAATAATAAGATTACCTTAGTATGAGAAGTCGAATTTTATATTGGTTCCTTGGGGCAATTTGTTCAGGGAAAGTTGTTCAGCTTATTCATTTAAAGTCACTTTATTGTATGGTTTAAGTTGTTAAGTTGGGTTTTCTCTTATCTGGTTTAAGTGTTGCAAGATCATTTTAACTCTTTCAATCAAATTTTTTTTAAGAACTTTTATGAAAACTCTTTATTAGCGATACATAAAAATAAAATAAAAATCGCGTTATCAAAAGATACGAGTAATTGCATAATTATGTATTTCATTGTAACTGATGTTTTCTGATTTTCACGTATTTTGTATCACAAATTTTGTTTACAAAAGATACGATTGCTTACTGATTTTCACGCATGTTTCACAAATTAAAAAAAAAAATCGCGGTATCAAAAGATACGAGTAAATGATAAATGATAAATGATTTATTAAACTGTCCGAATAATACAACATAGTTTTACTGAGATAACCACACTAGGCTAGGCCTGTGTCGTGATTATCTTTATATAATGATTAAACAGGGACATTTCTTATAGATTTTCTATTTGAGCAAAAAAGTATTTGTCTGTGTATGTGTGTGTGTGTGTGTGTGTGGTATGTGTATGTGTGTGCGTAATTGTTAATGTTTGTATAGTATAGTAATTATATAGGTATTTCATTGTAACTGATGTTTTCTGATTTTCACGCATTTTGTTTCACAAATTCAAAAAAAGAAATCGCGGTATCGAAAGATACGAGTAATTGCTTATGTATTTCATTGTAACTGATTTTTTCTGATTTTCATGCATTTTGTTTAAATTTAAGAAGTTTTAAAGAGGTAAAAAACATTTTAAGAATAACAAATGCTAAGATTTGTAACTCCACCATTTGGAATTACGTAAACGCAGTATAAAGTAAGCGAACTTATTCATAAAATACCAAGACTATATCATTTCAGCTTGTAACAAGAGGCAAGCAATAATCGCGCACCGCACACAGCTCCACCCGTTATGAGATGCCAGTCTGTGCTGGAATGTACGCAAGTTTATCTGTCTGTTTTATGTTAGTATAATGCATACCACATTAGGTAAACAACTATATTGTCGAGTCAGTGTCGTTCTTTACATTCTTAAGGGTAGGTACGGTCGGCCAAATAATTGGTTACCACTTTTGACAACACTTCCCATGAAGCCTAAATATCGCTAAGGTTGAGCAGTAAGTAACAATGAAAGAGATGCATGATCTTGACGTTTTGTCTCATGATATGCTTGACATCAGCTATCATTGATCTTGTTGTAATGTTTACAACATGATCATGGATCTAACTACACTATGGAAAAGTGTAAAAGCTATTTGCTTAGTGTTACAATTCAAACTAGGAACACGAGGCAAAGTGTTGACAATGTCACTCTAACGAATGACAAAGAAAGCATTAGCAATCTGTCAAAATATTATGCAAGCGAAAATCAACCTTGTTGTTTATAACGTGCTAGGGGAAATTTAACCATAAGGTGGTAAACCAATTTTTAGGCAGATTGTACTATACCTTGATACAATACAGGGTGTAAGGAACAGCTTAGCAAAAACTGAAACCCTCAATTCAAACTATCATTCTGAATGATTTCCCAATACATTTTTTCTCCAGAAATTTTTCAATTTTTGTTTCATGTGTTTTAATATTTTCTGATTTAAAATTTAATTGTTTATTCGAATAAACCATTAACCATTAAGCCATTTTTCAATAAAAAAACAATTATAACAGCGTAAAACACGAAAACCAGCAATGTACGTTGCACTCTGACAGTGGCGCGGTGCTGGGGGATCGCTCGCGGGGCTCCGTTTCGCAGTACATAGCGTATATAGCGGCAAAGTAGGTAAATACCAAAAATAACTTGACATTTCCGAGAAAAATAAATACTTGTAGCTGATCTTAGTCATTGGTGAATTCCACCATTTAAGCATTACTAAAAGAGAGAATAGCGAAGTCGCCAATATCAAGTAAAGATACCCTTTATTTAAGCCCAACCGACACCCAACCGTGTCCAAATGTCGCTTTTTGTTTTTTAACCAGTGTCTGCTTTGTTATTTTGTTGTATAGTATAGGATTTACATACTGTCTAATTGTTAAGATGTTTTAAACAAACAAAAGTCGGTATAGTAAGTAAATATGCCCCTCGTTGATGACGAATAGAGCTGATAAAATAAAATAAAAGTAAATAATGTACATGTACGGATATACTATGCCAATGAATGGGCTTGGGCAATGTTGGGCCAGTGCCACAAAGGATGTGTAATATATTTAAATAACACAGGCTTTTATAAATAAAAGATAATTTCCTGTAAAGTATAAACAAATGTAAATTACTAAGCTAAGTTATTCACATACAAAAAAATGTAGGTCCAAAAAATTTGCCTTAAAAAGCGTTTCTTAATAAACAGAATAAACTGTCATTTTAATTCCTTTTTATATTCCTCGTGGCACGAAATTGTGTTTTAATTTTAGGCTCCTTCACTTTGAGGTTGAAACATAAGGAAAAACGCGACTTAATTAAGAGTCGTAGTCACTTTCGCGGAACCATCAACATTTCCATGAATTTTTAAGGGTGGCAACTCTAAGAATAAACATTATAAAGAGGAGAACGAGCTTTTTAACTTAGCTGGATTGCTTTACTACCCAATTTATACAATTTTAATCATGCTTTTTACTAATATTACAAATGAGAACATGTCTGTTTGTACTTTGTTTTCTTAACTTGCATAGGTGATTAGAGAGCTAGAAAGCATAACTTTAACTACCTTTTTACTTCCGACAAAAAATAGGGGTGTTATAAGCCTTTGTTCTTACTCGTTCAGTTGTTTAATGGCTGGAGTAGTGAGAATTATTTTCTCGTTTGTAAGGCCCTGAATGTCTAGAGTTAAATATCTTTTTTTAAATTTTAGAGTTATTAGGTAAAATGGTTTAGGCTGGGTATTGAAGAGTGGTATTGAAGCGGTGATAGCCCAGTTGGTAATGAGCCAGACTTGTAATCCAAAGGTCGCGGGTTCAAATCCTGGTGCGGACCTGTACCACTAAATTGGTCTTTTCGGATTTATGTATGGATTTCTAATTATCACTTGCTCAATGGTGAAGGAAAACATCGTGATGAAACCCGCCCGTCCAAGAAAAATTATTTTGGAAAGACGAGCGGTCCACCAACCCGCATTGGGCCAGCGTGGTGGACTATGGCCTAAATCCCCTTCGTGTTTCGAAGGAAGGCCCGTGCCCCTCGGTGGGGACGTATATGGTCTGGTAAGAAGATTGAAGAGTCAGTGAACAGCAATTTTGTATGGCATATAATTTTATATACCTATTAAGAAGATTTCAAAATCAAGAAGTTTGCCGAGAGACAATAAAAAATAGGAGTACCGTTGAAGGTAGATTAATATGTCAAATAAGATTGGCGCGTCTGTCATATTACCACACACAGAGTGACGCGACATCTCTTGAATTTAAACTACAAGTAATAAATGCTGAGTCGTATATTCATAAACACGGACCGTGAATAAGAGCGGTTTTTATGCACGTTTCATTTTAAATGGAATAAGCGAAACAAAAATGGGAAAAAACATCGGGGAAAGCAAATTACAGGAAGCGAAGGAAACTAAAATGCGGACGGCTCGCTCGGGCTTGGAATCAAAGATGTTGTCTGAAAAAGAGATAAAAATCCTTTTGTTTTTCATCACTATTTTGAAGAAGCGTCATATTAAGCTTATGTCAGTTTCTGATCATATGAAACAGACTCATTTATTACCCGACTGCGCCAGAAGGAGGGTTATGTTTTTCGAGAGTATGTATGTATAATTTTTTGGCACGCTCTGCGGCCTGAACAGCTCGATGGATTTTACCTTGAGAGGTGTCGTTAGATTTATATTTACTGAGAGAGTGACACTGGGTATGTATATCAAAATAAAAGAAAAACAAAATGTCAGATTTTTGCAGCCAAATTCAAATGTAAAACTAAAAAGTGTAAAATAAAATTAATTAATTTAAAAAATAAAAAAACCCGGCTGCGTAGTAAAAACTGAAAAGAAAAAAATAAGTAAGTCCAGTAATCGAGACTTTTGTTATGAGTATTATTTAATCATAAACGGTTTTAACAGTCGGGCCCATCAAAAATCCGGCTTCCTAATAATGGATCCCGATTGTTAACATCGTTATGTTATTTAATAATATTCAAAAACAAAATAGTGCACTTGAGTGGTTAAGTAGAGATATGTCTACTTAACCACTCAAGTGCACTATTCACCACTTTTCTTTTTTTCTATGAGATCATTGGTTGAACTATAAAATATTTGCATCCAAACGAGGGCAGAGCAACAATAAGATGGAAATGCAAAATCCAGCTGTGAAGTAATGCATACTGTCCGCTCCGCTAATAACCAGGGGTACGTTTTACCCCCGCCTGTGGCTTAGTGTCATTTTGTCACAGTACAATCTGGTCACACTGCAGTTTGATACATTTTCAGAGCTTTGTATTGGAACATTGGCATACAGAGTAACAATAAATTTGTAAATGCATAATCTAGCTGTGAAGTACTCCATACTGTCCCCTCCGTTAACAACCCCCACCTGTGACTTAGTGCAATTTAGTCACAATGCAATTTGATACATTTTCAGAGCTTTGTATTGGAATATTGGCACAAAATTACACTGTAGCTTGGTGTAATTTTGTCAAAGTGCAATTTAGTCACAATGCAATTTCACACATTTTCAGAGCTTTGTTTAGGAATATTGGCATACAGAGCAACAGTATACGATGGAAATGCAAAATCCAGCTGTGAAGTAATGCATACTGTCCGCTCCACTAATAACCAGGGGTACGTTTTATCCCCGCCTGTGGCTTAGTGTCATTTTATCACAGTGCAATTTGTCACAATGCAAGTTTTATATCGGAATATAGGCGTGAGCCTTTCTGAGTGTGTGGCGCAAGTAAATGAATATAGGTAATTAGGTAATTAATATTGTTGGCTTGGATTTATTCTTCGAAAAAAAATGGAAAGAAATTATATTTTGATAACAACCAAATTGATTATAATGTAAACTATAAGTTCACATACTTTTGCATAATTACCTACACGATATTATGTCGACAGACTTGTATTTACATTAGATGCAAAAAATTAAAAACATGTTCAGATACTGACACTTAACGCCGCGGCGTTAGAAATCACCACATTCCACTTAATATAAAGAAATATTGTGTGACGAAAGTTTACTGTGACTAAATTGCACAAGGTTACTGCCGCCGTTAACATGAAACATAATCTGTATAATATCACGATATACGTGTAAATACGAGTCAGGAATATTTTGGAAGACCAAATAACTGACAACGACATTTAGTTTGGTAAAATCTGCTAGATTTTCGACGTGTATTTCGGTCTTAGTTATTAGACAAGATTATTAAAATGTCCGAATAAGAAAAAAGAATTTTTTTTTCATAATATCCCTTTACGCGGGCAAGCGTTTTAGAAATACAGAAAAGAAGAGAAACGATAAATTAAAATAATGTGAGAATTTTATAGTATGACAGAATTTTATGGTTTTTTTTTTCTTATGGCTCGATCATTCCTGATCATGCTAGATTTTGACTCTACACTTTGTTTAATTACCTATTGCTTGTTAGGGTGCACGATAAAAGTAACTTGCGTATGTAGAGACACTAGCGCAGCACATGTCATAATTATTATGAGTCAATGTTCGATTAAAGAAATACATAATATGCTATTTCGGTAATCTGCTAAGAAATATAATATGTCGTTTCGGTTACTTACCGTGTAAAAGCACTCTTACAGCGTAAATACAGAACATCTATTCTGTAAGTCTACAATCGTTACTTCGGAACATTAGATGTAAGTAACTAAGTATATATCTCTCTATCTCTATAATGAAAGTGACAAGTATTGTCAATAGGTGTATCGTTCGTATGCACTATACTCGTCGAATAGATGCCCTGGATGTATTTTAATGGCACATTTCTTGCTGATGTCTCACAATAAGTCACTCGAAATAACCCAAAGAATCAGCAGTCCAATTTTAATATTTCGCTGCGTACAACCATCATAAAGTTCCGCCGCAGAGCTCTAGTACCTTGTAAAAATACTCCAATGGTAGACAGAAGAATACAGCCGAATTTAATACGGGGAGCGTCCCGGAGGATTCTACAGGGCCCAAGCGCGTCCCAGACTGATATTGTGAAACTTTCTTCGACGCAATCTACATAAAAAATGAGCCGAGGGTTCGTGGTGACCCGCTGGTAAATGAGAGCCTTTTGAACTGTTAATTTTGTTTGCATACAAAATGAAATCTGACATGAAAGTTATTTGCGTCTTGATCTTCCCCGAGCTTTTCATTTTCTTGGTTTACTCTGAATTATTTGTTTGTTTAGTTGCATTATGTAAGAGGCTATTTGAGTTGGATGTTGTTTACTTACATTTTGATAATATCTTTTACATTTTATTAGAGTAGTTTAATTTTTAAGAGTGAAAAATTAAACCCAAGGTTTCGCCGTACTATAGAAACTTTACCACTAAGTACTATACTAAAAATTAATTTATTTTTTATCTTTATTCAGAGATTTCAAAACTATGTCAATAAGACAAGAAACATTATTTTTATAAGAAGATACAGTCAGCAGCACGTCAAGTTACACATTTATAACGAAAACCGGCGGCGTGGCGCGGCGCTTTTATAAACGACACATCAGGGCTACGTTAATTTTATTTTTTTCCTGATATGCTGTTGTGCGTAACATTAACACGCTCATTGAAGTAAGCATTGTGAAATACATGCGTGTGTGTGAGTATTAAAGAAAAAAAACAGCATAAAGGAAAAAAAGTCGAGGTAGACGAGAAAAATTAAACATTAGGAAAATTATAATAATTTCAAAGTAAACGCTGAAAACGGGCACGTGTTTCATAAACCAAATTGAGCTTACAAACGAAATTTCAAAAACAGCCACTCTGTGTGATAAAATACAGCCGGAAAAATAAAACAAACGTTTTAATCCAAACAAAAAATTAAATAAATTGGCTGCTGTTGTCCTCAGTGATTGCCTTCATGGCATAGATCAATCATTTTTGTTTTTGTGTAGCTGAAAATACACGTTTCAAAATACAAAGCATTTAATTCTATTGATTTAATAGTTAGCTATTGTTTATTGCAACAAGAGTTGCAATAAACAATAAATAAATAGGGTCTACTTCAATAGAGATAACACTGTCATGGACTTTAAAATGTCATAGCGATACGATTGATAACCTTACTAAAAAAGCTATTAGAATACCTACGCGAAATTTTAGTAGGAATAAAACATTTACTACTAGATAGTAGGGATAAAACATTTTGACTCTGTGATATATGGGGTCTTAGCGAAACTTGAAATTTTCCCCAAGGAACCCATATCAAAATCTTAAAATTAAAATACGTCGTACCAACGCAATCGACGAGACGAGATTGTTTTTTTTTTAAAATAAGATGGGTTAACTCTTGGCCTCAATCTTGACCAAGGTGAGGTGAGGTAGATGAGGTCGACGATGGAGCGAGAAAAACAAGAAAATACCTATAAGGCACTGCTTCCTTCGCTCCAACGGAACACAGCGAGCTGGTTGGCGTCGGTTTTCAGGAGGATGGTTGCGAACCAGACAGCCCTTCACAAAGCCTACCACACCGCATGACATAGGTAGAAATATGTTTTTAACCGACTTCAAAAAAGGAGGAGGTTTCTCAATTCGACCGTATATATATATTTTTAATGTATGTCCGCGGATAACTTCGTCGTTTATGAACCGATTTTGATTATTCTTTTTTTGTTGGAAAGGGAGTATTCCAAGGGTGGTCCCATGGTAAGGAAACCAGGATCTGATGGTGGAATCCTGAAGAAATTGAGAGAAACTCTCGAAAAAATTGTCTTTTTTGGGATTGAAGTCGGTGACTCTTACGTTTTTGACGTGGAAAATTATTCATAATTCGACCTATGTTCCTTGAGCAGAGTTGTTAAGTTTAGTTAGCTGATTCGTATTCTTAATTTTTGCTAACTAATCCATACTAATATTATAAATGCGAAAGAAACTCTGTCTGTCAGTCTGTCACGCCTAAACTACTGAACCGATTTTGATGAGATTTGGTAAAGAGATAGATTAGAGCCTGGGAAATGACATAGGCTACATTTCATCCCACAGTTGGGCACGATATAACCTGTAGTCCACGCGGGCGGAGCCGCGGGCGGAAAGCTAGTTTAAAATAACCTAACTTAACAATGAAAAACCCAATCCGTAACCATATTTTTCTAACTTGCTATGAAAGAAGAAATAAGTAGTTATAATTTCCTCGTAAACCTAGAATGAGTCAGTGTGTACCATAAGAGGCAATAATGACTACCTATGCAATTGTAATTAATGTTTATTAATCTTCGCACTAAAATATGCAAAGCGTAGCGCTTAGCCGAAATTGCAAGCAAAAAGCCAAGCACTTTAGTTCTCATAGTGCAATTACAAGCACACTTGTGCAATTGTGCATTGAAAACAAAAAAAAGGAGTTAATCTGTTTCTCATGTAGGTTCGTGTTTTTTGCTTGTTTAGCCATTTCTGGTATTCCAATTATTCCGATGCGATTACAGTTTTTTAATGGAATCTATATTTTACTCTATTATTGAGTGGGTTTTTTTGGACTTCCATGCTGGACTGGGAGTGATAGAAAAATTTAGAATGTACCAACAGCCAACTCTTCCCAGGCATAATATAATAATATAAATAAATATAAATATAACGCCATACACTCAAAGGCCCACATTAAGGTTTTCCCTTGTGTCGTGGGTCCCTCGGAACACACAAAGACAGACACAAACACCCATGACCCGAGAACAAACGTCTGCTTTTTACACAAATAGTTGCCCCGACTGGGATTCGAACCCAGGACCCGTCGATCGAGAGGCAGGGCCACTACCACTCGACCAAACCGGCCGTCATACAAGTCAGTAATAGGGATGCCAGGGTTCTGCTGTATTGTGGGCGATAGGCTGACAACCTCTCACCACTATAAATCATGTTTCATCTAAAAACCTTCAGAATTTATGTCAAACTTAGCATCAAATAGTTTTGAACCACTGAGCTCTGTCTACCCCGGATGTCAGGCGTGAGCGTATGTGTGTGTGTGAGTGAGTTGGGTGTATTAAGAGTTGAGTAAATGAAGAAATCGAAAATATTTTAAGATTTCCATTGCTTGACAATGAGTGACCTATGTGGTGGGCGGGAGACGACTGACGTCATCGTTACTGTAAGTGGCAAAATGCTGAATTCATTTCTAAGTTGTTTATATTCGAAAATTTGGTCATAAAACGGAGATTTTCACCAAAATAAATACAATTTTACATTGGATTTATTAATTGAAAACAACGCTTAGCTGGTTTCACCTGCCCACGTTTCAATGTCTAACTTTACTAACACAATTACATTTGCTTCTTTCAATAAACTAAACCTCTTTTTTATAAACATGATATAAAATTAAGTTATAGTTGAGATCCTCACGGGAGCGTTTAAAAAAGTTTATCATTTCTTTATAAGTAAGATATGTTTTTATACAGTCCCACGAGACTTTTAACTGTCACTAAACTTTTTATTTTTTGAATAAGGGGGTAATGTTGTCTAAACCATCTCACAACATTTAGTCTAAATTGGATTTCGCGTCCGGAAAGAAATGCAAAAATATTTGTACAGAAATCAGTTTTTTCAAAAAAGAAAACTGAAAACGGTATATCAATCTTCTTACCAGCCCATATACGTCCCCACCGAGGGGCACGGGCCTCCCTTCGAAACACGAAGGGGATTTAGGCCATAGTCCACCACGCTGGCCCAATGCGGGTTGGTGGACCGCTCGTCTTTCGAAAATGAATTTTCTTGGACGGGCGGGTTTTATCACGATGTTTTCCTTCACCGTTGAGCAAGTGATAATTAGAAATCCGTACATAAATCCGAAAAGACGAATTTAGTGGTACAGGCCCGCACCAGGATTTGAACCCGCGACCTTCGGATTACAAGTCTAGCTCATTACCAACTGGGCTATCACCGCTTTTTTGGTATATCAATCAATCAATCAATATTATTTATTTGCGTAAAACATGGTATGATACAGATGGTCATCTTTAATATCTAGGCACAATCATGTTTTGCTGGTCTAGTAATCAGCATGCAAAGTGTAATCCTTACTTCCTTACTAATATTATAAATGCGAAAGTAACTCTGTCTGTCTGTCTTTCTGTCTGTCTGTCTGTCCGTCTTTCACGCCTAAACTACTGCACCGATCTTGATGAAATTTGGTACAGAGATAGATTAGACCTTGGGAAAGGGCATAGGCTACATTTTATCTCATAGCTGGGTACGATATAACCTGTAGTCCACGCGGGCGGAAAGGTAGTTATAAATAAAAATGAAGAATTTAAATTACATACACATGCCAAAAATAATTTAAATAGTAATAACAATAAAAATAAAAGGATGCTAACAATGTCAATAAAAAAAAATAAAAAAAATATGTCAATTTAAATAAAATGTCAATAGTTATTTTATGATATGTCTTTGAAGAAGTCTTTAATGTGATAAAAATTTTCTTTATTTAGCCACTGGTATAGTTTCGCCTTAAATAACTTAAAATGTTATACTATAATAAAAAGATACAAAGATAAAAATCTAGCACTGCATATTTCTGTAAGTCATGACTGAAATGTAACAGCATCGGATGTTGTACTTTTCACTGTAAACCAAAAACACAGTTTGTCTGAGGCAGCATCTTTTCTCGTCGAATTTGTTGTTTGACTTATGCTTAATTTGCTGCATAAATTTCTTTTTCTTTCTTTCGTTGTATACAGAGGTATTGGTCGTAGATTTAGGGAATGTACACAGACAATAAAAACCGACTTGTCCCTTACACCCTGTGTAATTATAATTAGTAATGATTCTTCATCAGAAAAACGCCAATTAACACGCTAAAAATTCGTAAAAGGAATGAGAAACGTACGTCAGAGTTCCATTTACTTTGAGATCCTTTATTAAGTATTTAGAGAAATTCTCCGTCTTTCTTTTCACTCAAATTCCTTTGATTTGCTGCCTACTTAGGTATCATGTGACTGAATGTCAGAGCTTTCAGTATAGTGTATCTCCTCACACAATGGTCATATTGTACAACCCACATATCTCAGTCATTTAATTCTATATCAGCCAGTAACATATTGTCGATTAGAGCACCCGCTGTATTCAATTAGACATATACTGCTGGTACACTCGACCTCGTATTTAATTTTCATTATGTACCTTCTTTTGAAAGGAAAGGGTTAGTTGGACAGAAAGGAAGACAAATGAAGAAGTACTGAGGAGAAAGGAGGAACATAAAAAAGATTATAGAGAATAGGAGAGGAAATATGATAGGGCACCTGATACGACATGACAATTTCTTTAAGAACATCTTGGAAGGAAAAGTAGAAGGAAGAAGAGGAAGAGGAAGACCACGAAGGAACTTTATGGATCAAGTGAAGGAGAAAGTTAATCTCATGTCGTATCAGGAAGTCAAAGGACTGGCTGAAAGACGTAAAGAGTGGCAGATACTCCACCGACAAGAGCACAGCTCTTAAATTGAAAAAGAAGAAGAAGACCTTCCTTTGAACTGCTTCATATAAAAAGATTTAAGGTGTTAAAAAGTTAATCATAACAATAAAACAATTTATTTAAAGTCTCATAGTAAAAAGTCGCATCTGGATTATTTGAGACAACAATAAACGCAGACAAGAAAACACCCAAACCAAAGAACAAACATAAGCAGCACCCCGATTGCGGTAAGTTTGAACGTTTTTACCAAAGCTAAACCACTCACGGGGGGCAGGTACTCATACATGGATAAGACTTAAATATGTTTGGTCGAGTGGTAGCGACGCTGCCTCTTGATCAGCGGGTCCTGGGTTCGATCTCCAGTCGGGGCAAACATTTGTGTAAAAAACAGATGTTTGTTCTTGGGTCATGGGTGTTTGTCTTTATGTGTGTTCCAAGGGACTCACGACATAAGGGAAAACCATAGTGTGGGCCTTTGAGTGTGTAGCGTTTATTTATTTATTTATTATTTATTTATGTACTTCAGGTCACCAGAGCCCCCGATATTTTATTTTGACACTAAATATAAGTATGAAAACAGCAATCACCTTTCGGTATATGATTTTTCTGTCACATATATACCGCCTTTTGCACTTGTGCTTGTGTTATTATTTCCTACGTTTTTGTTTTGTTTACGTGCAATAAAGAATTTATTCATTCATTCATTCATATTAGGTGGACAATCAAATTTGAAGTCGACTGTACCGGAGCCTCGTATGTCGTATTGTTAGAGTGTCGAGTCGTCGATAACTCGAAATTCGGGCAAATTAGATTTTACTCACAAAGGTACAGCCTCAGTATTCTCTCAAAACAATGGATGTTATCTCAGCCGATACGATTAAATAAACATTACTCCCTGTATATTATGTGACGACATAGAGCTCTAATAAATAGATGCTCCGTCTACTCAACTTTTCCTTCCTATCATTTAAGTATACATTGACAGTTTCATTGATAAACTAAGTATAATGCATGAATAATGAAATATTTATAATCATAGGTGACAATGTTATTATTGTTATTTTTTTGTGAAATGAAGAGATACGAGTATGTAGCTTATTTAGTTTTATGCAACTGTTAGTTTTTTTAACCACATCTTATGCAAATAAAATACTTTGAACTTTATAATCAAGTACATGGCGCATTTGACAACTCTGAGGTCAGTTTTTAGGTTTGAAATCTGTAATTAACTGACGCTAGCGGAATCGACGCTTTGACGTGCTCTCCGGAGCACGAGCATATATTGCCACTATCTTTCCCAACTCAAATAATATGTTACTTAACCTCATGAAGCAATTCAACAGTGAGCGCCACGAGCTGGAGACACTTCTATCTTGTAGTCCAGACTGATTTAGTTCAAAGAGATTCCTAAAAAAATGTTTAATTGATTTAGTGTAAAGCAATAAACAACATGAGCCTCTCCCTATTTTCTGACGTCATTCATTTTTTTGTCTTTTTCACATTTTTCACATGGCCAGTGGGCGAGCAAGCCTTTGCGCGGTGCCCTCGCTCAATGAAAAAGAAGTTTTATCGTCACCGGAGTGGTGGGCGTGATGCGCGAGTTAGTCGCTGTCATCTATTCTGTAACCTTGCGACCGATACTTTGAAGAATGGGATGACTATTGTAGTACGTCTCTCTCTAGTGCTATGACAGTGACAGGAAGTGACAAGAATCAATTGTATATCTCGGTCGTAGACTTACCGAATGCTTGGCATCGACTCTACCTACTCTACGTTCTGTGGCTAAAATTGATGTGTAATAAGCGAGTAGGCAGAATTGCACAGACAAATATTTGGTTTGTATATAATGAAAACAAGATTAGGGAAATGTTTTAAGTAATGTTTTCATAATCGCGTTTAGATGGAAATTACAACTTGACTTAACTAGGTATTTATTTCTTACTAGCTTTCCGTCCGACGCCCGAGACTTCGTTCCCGTGGGAATTTAGGAAAATTATGTAGCCTATGTGTTAATCCAGTGTGTCAGCTACCTCCATACCAAATTTAATTAAAATTGTTCAAGACTTTTGAGCGTAAAAAAGTAACAAACATCCATACATACTTTTCGCGTTTAATATATTAGTAAGGATATTTTTAGTAACGAAGTATAATTCGAGGACATTTCATATTTTAAAAATTATAGAAATAGTTTCATTTTGTAACTTAAAACCCTAACAAAGTACAAAAGGTAGAAGTAGTTCTTCGACCCAGATTTAAAAACAAAATGGTTTAAAAAAAAGTCAGAAGTTAAGTAGACACCAAAAATAAATATAAGTAACAATAACCAGATGAAAACCGAAATGTATTTTTTTTTCTGTATAAATTCTTTGCATGTTGTAGTATATTATTTTCTTTGCATGTCAGTACTATTGCTTGTATTACCTATAAGCCATATTGTGTGTACGCTCTTAAGGTTTTAGCCTATTTTAGATGTTACTATATTACAAAAACAACTATTTGTTATAACTGATGATAACCTTGCAACCTGTTGTGTATTTCTTGCACGCCGGAATGGAAATGAAAGAAAAACTTAGAATATGCCGGCTCTTTCCAGGCATTCTGTACTAGCGAGGTAGCGAGTAAGTGGAACGTAAGTATTTTGTTAAATAGTGGGTGAAGGCCTGTGATAACCTGTCACCACTCTACAATTTTTTTTTTATCTGAAACCTCCCAGAATGTATGCCAAACGTGGCGTCAATAGAACCATATAACGCTCTGCCTACCCCGTCAGAGACAGTAGGCGTAATTGTATGGATGAAAGGATGTTGTATATTTCAGAAAAAAAAATGGAATATTTATTATAAGATAGCAGTGAAATAATACAAGAGGAAAATACTTACGTACACGAAACATTTTGATAATTTCACGGATACAAATTATAAAAAATATACATGGAACCACATCCTGCCAAGACACGTGTAAAAGATAAACATCCTCTGCTGGAAAAGACACATTATTTCCCAAGTAGCAACATGTGTTTCTAGGTAATGTCCTCTTTTACTAGCCTAAAGAGCAGAATAATATTATTTCTTACACAAATCCTATCTATAGCGTCCTTTTTTCTGCGTGTTTCTCAATACTTAATATACAGGGTGTAATGGACAGCTTAGCAAATACTTAAACGGTCGAATCTATCCATATCTATGATCGACTATAAGTATTTTTTGAATTTTGTTAAGGAGTTTGTTTTTGCTATGTGTTTGTGACAATATTGTGTGTAGAATAAAGGAATTTGTATTTGTATTTTGTTATTTACTTATTTTGACGCTAGGCAATGTAACGCGAAACCGCGTCCAGAGTGCGCGAATGTGATTTACATTGCTGTTTTACGCCTATAGATTGTTTTAAATTAGAAACTGAAATGTATAAGAAAAAACTATTTAATTTTAAAACAGAAAATATTGAAAGAACATGAATGAACATTTTCCTGAAGAAAATTCCACTGGAAAATCATTCAGAATGGTGGTTTGAGTTTCCTGTATACTTTTTATGAAAGTCATCTTTTAAGTTGCTTGTGTAACTGAATTTTCCGTAATTTATCTACCCACAAAAATTTTGCCATGGAATATTAATTGCCACTTTCGTGTAACCTAAATAATCATAATCTTACAACATCTTCAGTACCTTACTTAGTTCCGTGTTTTTAGATTCAGGATATAGTGGGGGGACTGCATATCTGAGCTCAGGGAAATCATGAAATCTTGCAGATTTCCTCAATTTTTTCCCTCATCGTAAATACTTCGGCTAGTGTGCTAATTTAAATAACCCAGTAAAAAACGATGTCGCAATTGAACTAGGATCGAACTCCGATACCTGTCAATTACGAGTCTTTCCCGCTAACTTTCGCCTCAATAAAAACAAATTACATACACAATTACACACCATACAATATTCCATGGTATGTTTATATGCATGCCAACTTAAATTTTCATAGTTTTTTCATAGGTACACAAAAAGTAGGTAATGTAATTCATAATAAACAAAACCTAACGATTCAACAAAAAAAAATAAAAAAAGAGTGCGAATAAAGACTTTAATAAGTATTATAAGTACTTAAGTTTCTGCCGCATTAAAATGTTTTGAATTGGATATCCCTTGAAAGGACTAAGAGCGGGTAAATTACCCTCCTTGGTCGGAAAGTGGGCTTTAAATTGGACCTCCTCTTACCTAACTGTTCAGTTATCGCTCTACAAGTGTGTTGTCGTATTCAATAGTCATTGTAATTTATTTACGAAATTTTGATAGGTATTCAATATTTGAAATTCTTGTTCTATAGCCTTTCACCCGGAACTTCGTTTCCTTAGGAATTTGGGAAAATTATGTAGTTTATATGTTAATCCAGAGTGTCAGCTACCTCCATACCAACTTTTTTTAAATTGGTCCAACCGTTTGAGCGTGAAAGAGGAACAAACATCCATACAACCTCACAAACTTTCACATTAATAATATTAGTTGGGTAATATATACCCATCAACACGGTCTAGGGATATTGCACGATTTTTTATACAAAAGAGGCCTATTTGAGAAGCTATAAAAGCATACTCGAGATACATGGAGGGCTATAATATTCAGACAAGCAAGTGCTAAACTTGAATTTTTAATTCTAGTTAATAAATTTTGTTTTACTGGAAATTTTTAAAAACGGGACGGTAACGAAAACAAAAATGCACTTTTTGCCTGCTTTTTGTATTACGCATTTTTTTTTCTTCATTTTTGTCATGTTTTCACATATTTAAAGTAAAACAAAATTTATTGACTACAATTCAAAATTCAAACTTACTCGTCTGAAAATTATAGCCCTGCAAGCCCTCCATGTATCTCGAGTATGCTATTATAGCTTCTCAAACAGACCTCTTTTGTATGAAAAATCGTGCAATATCCCTAGACCGCGATGATGAGTGTTATGTAATAGTAAGATTATTATCCGTTTTATCACACTATATTATAAAACAAAGTCCCCACCACGTCTGTGTATCTCAACGCGAAAAACTCAAAACCGGTTCTCACCAATAGACAAAAAGATTCAAGAGGAAGGTTTACGTGAAAATGCATTCCCGGACTCCCCACGGGAACGAAGTCCCGGGCGGGAAGCTAATCCTACATAATTGCAAAATATCTTAATGCCGTTTATAAACGACAGTAAAACGTCAGTTTCTAAGTTGCTTAACCCTCAGAGCGGTTGCGTACTATGTCCGATCCGATTCCGATCCGAACCCGAGAAAATATGGATACGGAGAAATATAATTGTATCGGATGACGGAGATCGGATCTAGTGCGTAAATTACCATAGAAATAGTTCTTCGGCTACTACGGACCATATTTTCAAGGGTTCGGCTCGGATTCGGATCGGACATAGTGCGAAACCGCTCTTACAGGGCATCTATTGACGGCCGGTTTGGTCGAGTGGTAGTGGCGCTGCCTCTTGATCGACGGGTCCTGGGTTCGAATCCCAGTCGGGGCAAATATTTGTGTAGAAACAGATGTTTGTTCTCGGGTCGTGGGTGTTTGTGTCCGAGGGACCCACGACACAAGGTAAAACCTTAATGTGGTCCTTTGAGTGTATGGCGTTTTTTTTTATATCTATTCTACTAACCACCGGCATCTCAATGGCGGTAGAATGTTATTGGTGACCACTGCATCCGTTGAGGTGACGAAATTTAGAACTAACTCAACCTCATACATTTGATGTCAGCTACCTTGACTGGAGGCGCCACCGCCAACTAAACGTTAAGTTACTACGTAGCTACTGATCGGAGTGGTTGTCATCTAGTGTATGAGGTTCCAATAGTTTTAAATTTTGCCATCTGAACAGATATAATTTTCCACGTTAAAAACGTAGGTATGAGTCACCAACTTCAATCACAACAACAGTTCGCACAAAGTAGATAACTAGTATTTTTTGCAGACTACAATGCATATTAGCAGATAACCACAAACGAAAATATGACTCATTTATTTAGACGATGTTCTGGTTTGTAGTATTTTTTGTTTTTGTTGGTTTTTTTAAAGCTCTGAATCATTTTCGATAAAAATTATATGGAACCAACTCTGGAGTATACTCTTTCAAACAAAAAAGAAATTTGGAAATCGGGCCATAATTGGCGAAGAAATCGATGAACATACATTAAAAAAATACATACAGTCGAACAAAGAACCTCCTCCTTCTATGAAGTCGGTTAAAAATGGTCACTATTGTCATTCAGCCACCATTGATTTATGGAATAGACGCTCAGGTTACCGTATAGTTCTAATTTTAAAAGTATTCTAATACATCTTTTTTTTTTTAATTATAAGATGAGTTAACTCTTGACCTCATCTTGACCATAAGGTCAAAGATGAGGTCGACGATGGAGCGAGTTAACCCAGAAAATGCCTATAAAGGCACTGATACTACGTTAGTACTATTATTTATTATGTGCACCAGCACAGAATAAATAATACCAAATCCCACGCACCGACGGAACACAGCAAGCTTCGGTACAGCCTTTTACAGAGCCTACCACACCGCATGAGACCATAGGACGACACCTCAGATTCAGAAAAAGGTAAAGTGTCGTTGCCTGGGATAGATTACTAGGAGGCAGGTTTATGTTTCCTTAGTCGCCTCTTACGACACCCACGGAAAGAGATGGGGGTGGTGTTATTTTCAACCGATCACCACACGGTTGTAACATCTTTGCTTCTTCGTTTTTTTTTAAATTCGTACACCTGAACTACTGTAGATGAAAAACACGTGAGAGGTCAAACTATGTTACTGGCTATTGACTCCGAGAGACGAGAACAAACGCAGGTGTGTACTCAGGTACGCTTTTAGGTAAATAGGGGTATAACCTTAATAAAAATTGGGGTATTACCTTAATAATTTAATGTAACTTAATTAAATTCTGGTTTAATAAATAAATAACTCTAAAATTTAAAAAAAGAAAAAGATGAACACAAAATTCATAACTTTTGAATGGCAAAACTAATTTTAATGAATTATAGCTAAGAAACATTTAAATTACGTCAAACAAAAAAGAAGAATCTAAATCGTTCCATTCGTTTAGGAACTGTGATACCACAGAAAGACATACATATTATACAGATAGGTACAGAGACACAGTTACATACGTCAAACGTTTAGAACTCATTTTTTTCGTCAGGGGTTTAAAAAATAAAAATGGTGCAGAATGGTAAATGACTATCACAAACAATAATCTATGCCGTCCCTATATTTTGGAGTTATTAAAAATCATTGTAGAAAACAAGGCAAAAAGATAGAATGTAGAAATGTTTTATACAAAAATTGATACATTACTGAACATGGTTAGGCTAACTTAACACGGTCCTGCCTATGCTAAAAGCAACAGATATATTGTTGTTTAATTAAGTGTAGCTTTGTGTTTCGATGGAAGTTTCGGTGGGGACATATATGGGCTCGTAAAAAAAACACGTCAAATGCGAAAGGGGAGAGTAAAATTAATACGAAAAATTATTTTTAGGTAATGGCAATAAATGTTAATTTTAACTACATATCTATTGGGCCTTTTTATAATTCGAACGGCACGGCACGGCATGTCAAAATTTGAATTATAATTGCCCCTTATGTTCCTAACTACAAAAATCCCTAGTATGTACGAGGCAATGGTAGTACAATTTCTGCATTTAGAAAAATGGTTGAATGCATTAATTTCTTTGTTCCCTTTTGCATTTCACGTGTTTGAACATCGCTTCAAGTTCAGTTGGTAATGAAAAAACAAGTATGACTGTATTTTAGAGAGAAACCGTTTTAAAATGTTATACTGTATCTAGACTTAAGTTCTACGTGAATAAATGCGGCTATTCCACCTAGCCAACCTCGCCATCCCTCCTGGGTGGGAAGAGTGGAAAAAAAATTCTCCTCTTCCCACCCAGGTGGAATAAAAGGAATATTTTAATTCCACTCTTCCTTGTCTTATCATCAGCATATGTAAAATGACAGAGTTAAAATTGAAACAAGAGTTTTTACAGGCAGGAAAATGTAGCAGATTTCACAAGTCTGTCAAAACTGTATGACTTGTTTTACAATGCGCCATGCGGGCCAACTTTGTCATTCACCTCTTCTTTTGGTTATGTTAAATCAGCACCGATATACTCGTAAATAAACATGACCAAATTAGTTTTTGGGTATCTCCACTTCCTGACCTTAACTCTCTGCCCTCATCCCCTTGCTAAATACAGCCTCTCGGGAAAGCAAAGATCGGTTTTCGAGTCGCAGTCACAGTAAATAGTTGTTGAATAACGTATGAGGCTCGGCCGATCTCGTTGTTCCCCGACATTCGCGATTCACCAGGGCCAGGGCCCCAATTCGGTAACTTCAGTTGTGTGTCGATGGAATTGTCGCTATTTTATCCGTTCAGGCGGCGAAATTGAGAACTATGTCAAATGTCATACATCTAATGACGGCTGCTGTGGCTGGTGACGCCACTGCCAACTGAATTTACAGTTGTTAGGTAGTTTGCAACTTTATGTTCGGTTGGCGGAGGCGCTGCTGGTCGGGGTGATTGTCAGCAAGTATAAAAAAATTAAATAGTCCTCAATTTCGCCACCTGAACAGATAAAATAACCTCCATTCCATCGACACACAACTTAAGTCACAGAATCGGGGCCCAGGGCTGTCACACTTGCATATCAATCAGGGCTGCTGCGTGACTTATATTTTAATTTTATTCGACAACCGTGCTAAAAATTGGTGGTGAAATTGTTGCGTGTTTTCTGGGTTTTTTAATCGTTTTATAGCACATAAAAAGGAATATTCATGACTATACGGACTGATTTAAAAAACTGGTAAATGTTTATCCTTTTGCAGTACATTCCTAAATTATTAGGTACCCTTTTCTATAAAAATTACAAATTAAGTAATAGTATAGTAATCTACTAATAATTTAGTAATTGTGTACGGGTGGGTAGATTCCGTAAAGCTAAAAGAATTCAAAATAAATAGAATTTGAAATCCTGCACCTTACGCTTAGCTTGTCATTTTCATGTTATCTTACGTTTAAGGCCAATAACCCTTATTGGCTAAAAACTATTTACCTACCACGATTGTTTAAAAGCATTTCTGTTTAGGATCCAACTTTGAACTGCTTCGCAATTGGAATGTTTTTTAAAATGGTACCATGATGGCGCTGCTTTTGAACTGCTCGGTTGTCTATGGTCCATTTTAAATGTCTACATAAATTGTCGCTGGTTTGCCTTTGAATCGCAACAGCGCCAAAATTGAATCGCTTATAAGCCATCATGGTACGAATAAGCGTTGCAGACTTGTTTAGGTCCTAAATTGGATCACGCTAAGCGATCATGGTAAACCTCCTGATCTGTCAAATTCTGAACCATGGTCAAACGTACCCTGAATGAAGAATGAAAAAAAAAACCCTAAGTATAAAGTAATTTGAAAGAACAAATAGTAAACTAATTAAACAAATAAACGTTACACACACAATGGCCCACACTAAGAGAAAAACTTATATAAAAACAGGCACAAACATCTATGACCCGAGCACAAACATTGTTCTTTTTACACAAATATTTGCCTCAACTGGGAATCGAACACAGGACCTGTCGATCAAGAGGCAGCGCCACTACCACTCGCCCAAACTGGCATACAAAACAACACCTGAATATTCTTCGCATTATCTTAGATTTTGAAGTTATTTTTATTTTAAAAAAATCTGCTTTTTCTTCTATTTCATATATTTTCTTAATTATTATAAACTTAGTACGTATTTAGTGGAGATGCTCGGAATATTCCATAATGTAAGTCCAATCTAGAATGTTATCATAAATCTGAATTACAATTAGTTTGTCTACAGACAAGCTTAGTTAGTTTTCTCATAATATTTTCCGATAGACTTGGTCAGCCTTTCAACTCCCTGGTGATGTAATAACTAGGTCGCGACACGAACGCTTAAAGTTCTTAAGGGGAAGGTCAATCAAGCCCGACTTTTAATTCAAGCTTGGTTGGGCTTGGTGCAACTACAAACTCAGTTAAGACCGGCGCTCAGTTATGAAAACTTTTTGAAGTCAATCTACATAAAAAATGAGGTGACAGCCCTTAAGCTCGGTGCAAACCCGTTTTTGAGTGGTTAATCCTCTTTACATGATAAATGTTGGAAAATAGCCGCCCAGTTGTTAACATTTCCACAGGAAGAGTTCGTTTGATGACGGCAATAGAATTTTGTTTGTGTTTAACAAAGGTTCAGGCTATTTGAAAGCTAAAACTAACGCAAATACTGCCAAATAAACATTGAGGTTACACTCGAAGCTAACTATAAAAAGTAGAAAAACATATTCTGAAATTTTACTTCTTTGATAAAAACATTGGAGATTTTTCGAATGCTCATCTTAAATGACTTTGAACGACCAAGAATGATACAGGAAAATCAAAATTTTCCAGCCAATACGATAGACAATACTTTATTGGCATATTTCATACAGAGTATAAATATGCAGAGTCTAGCTTTCCACCCGGGACTTCATTCCCGTGAGATATGGGGAAAATTATGTAGCCTGTGTTTTAATCCAGGGTGTCAGCTACTTACCTCTACAAAATTTTATTAAAATTTAAAAAAAAAACATAAGCACAATCACAAACTTCCGCCTTTATAAAATTTGTGTGATGTGATTAGTAGCAGTTAATAGTTTTTTACCCTTTGCAAAGTTTTATCAATTTTAAATTCTACTGTAAGAATCATTAGTATCAGTACTGCATAGAATATAAGGTGTAGTTTACGAAGCCTGATACTGAAAGTGGATGGCTACATTCAGTAGGGATAAAAGTCTATCGAAAATTAATCTGCACTCTAGGATTCAAATATCATAACCGTATTCAACTACGTACAATAGAAAACGGGATACGACCTCTATAGGACCATTTTAAGACAGCTTTAAGATGCGCTTTCCTCGAATTTTATGTAAAATCGTCGTTTTACGACCAGCACCTTGCCGCTAGATTATAGCCAAGTGCTCCTTAATGTCCAATTTAGTTGGAACTCTCAAAACGATTATTATCTTCACCTTTCACGTAGTGTGAGGGGTCTGGATAGTAAGCCGACTCAATTGGTTATTTCCTGAATTTGTTGAAGTGATTTGTCAGCTTAAATATTTATTGAATTGATCTGAGAAATTTATTAGAGAAAATGGAGAGGATATCGTGTCTTTGAGTAAGAGTTATATCAAAAATTGAGATTAACGTCGAGTAAAAAAATTAAATGTGTTGTTAAGCGCAAAACTCGAGAATGACCTAATAAATTTGGCAAATTTTATTTTCTATGAAAGGAGTTGTTTAATAGGAATTATCTTAAATTTATGAAATATTTGTTGACTAAGTTTTAACTTAGTAAACTTCTAAGTTTTATCTGTGTTATAAACTATTGATATTTTTCCGAAATAAATATTTTTAATTTAAATGTAAAACCTACTGCGAAAATGCCCACCGGAACAAACTCTCGGGAGGAAAGCTAGTAGGCTATAAAATGTACGTCTGATTCAGCAATAACATCTGTGAGACTTTGGCATCTCTTTTTTTATGTAGAAAAGGGTGACTTTTAGTCAATATAGAATGTCATTTAGTGACCACAGGTAAAATGAGATGCAATTAATTTCATAATAAAGCATTAACACATTCAAATCAAATGAATGATCGGAATTTAATAAAGAACTGTAGAATTATAAACAGCTAAAATGTTATGTAAAACGCAGTCAGTTAACATCAATTTTCGACGTTGAAATCCAAATAACTAAATTAATTTATGTATCTGATCTTTGTTGTGTTGAGCGAGAGTGATTCTACTGGTTTTAATAAAAAGGAAACAAAGTTATACTGTAACTCAAAGTCGTCTTTAACTTTAGGGAAGTTGGAATTAAAGAGGACAAAAGAGATAATTCTTCTGACTACGTAATAAAAAAACATCTGCTTTTTAGTTTTTCATTAAGGGAAAAGTTGTAAAAATTATGTAATTTTACCACCGAAGGTCTTAGATTCTATACACTCACGACCATAATCCCTTTCGGGATATACAGAACGTCAAAGTTTGTAAAACCATTTAACGGCACATTAGACATTAATTCTAGGGGTTATTACATAGAATATGAGTATAGCGGTGATAAATTGTCATTCCTGGAAAAAGTTGTCAGTTGGTGTATTCTAAATTTTTCTTTCAACCCAGTCCATCGTGGACCTGAAAGTAGGACTTAGAAGTTGAAATTTGTTCCACAACTAAACAATTTTGATCGGCTGTTTTAGAGTTATTGATTTTCTTATGTTATTTAACCTTTGAAAAAGACTTATTTAAGGGTCATGATAGCAGATGCTTTCAAAATAACATATCAAATACAGAATAAACCTGGTGTCAGAGTTTTCAAATTGCACAATGACTTCTGACTTGGTTTTAACGACTGTAGTCAATCGACAACAGCCGGGACCGACAGCTTAACGTGCCCTCCGAAGCACGGAAATGCTCGTGATAAATTGCCATTTTGGTCGCCCATCAGGTTCCCTGCTTAGCCAAGTTCGCCACATACATACTTGGCTATAGGTACCTACACGAAAAGAAGAAGAAGAAATACAGAATAAGCTATCCTTCCTCCTTCCTTATCGTGTAAGTGTAGTCAAGTATGTGGCGAACTTGACTAACCCTGGTGTCAGAGTTTTTGAACGACTGCCGGGACCGCTGGCTTAACATTCCCCCAAAGCCTGGAAACGATCATGATAGATTGCCATTCAGTCACCCATCAGGTTCCCTGCCTCTGTGTACGTTACATAACCTCAGCGACCGGTTCTGATCAGCGAACGCGAGCTATTCGTAGCCATAGGTTTGAGCTTGGTCCTTCCTTTTCAAAAGATTTTATTTTTAATAGCATGTATTTTTTAGTTCAGTTGGAAAAACAAACTTTTTTGCGAATACGCCAACGAGTTCCGAGATAAAATAAACAGCAGTAGTTTTTGATAAATAAACCTTGTCAACCGTTTTTTCTCTATTTTAGTCTTATTTCTGTGTTATTTATTTTTCTCATAACATTTATTTTATTCTGTTTTTTAGTATTTGTTGTTATAGCGGCAACGTAAATACATCATCTGTGAAAATTTCAATCGTCTATCACGGTTCATGAGCATGGTGACAGACGGACAGACAGACAAACAGCCGAGGAACAGCGGAGTCTTAGCAATAGGGTCCCGTTTTTCCCTTTGGGTACGGAACCCTAAAATGGACATTTCCTATGCAAATTCAAAACATATGTCTGAGTGTCAGTTACTTAAGCAATAAAAAAATCAACAGCTTTTATCATAACAGTAATAGAATACTGTAAGACTTTACATCAAAAACTTTAAAATACATGGTGTATCATTTAAGGATGCAACTTCTCAACAATTCCACTTAAGAAACATTCTAGTGTAGCCACTGAGATTCAAACTAAAGGAGGAGATTGTGATGAGGAGTGGTATTTGTGAACATTACACGGTAAAACGACGACTTCGGCGAAGATTAGCAGCAGAGTTGCACTTATTACTTGTCAGTTTGTGATTTAAAAAAATTGAAAATTTCTACCAAAAAGCTTACACTTTCTTTCGCTTAACGTTTCTCTAGCCAGGATTTGTTTTTCAGCTTTATTGTCTTGATTTTGTTTGACTTCGGGCATCTCCCATCGTTCGTGAGTTTATTTATCCTTCATGTTGACTCTTGTCACCGAGTCCGGGGATCATTAGACACTCATGTCATGCTAGCATTTTTTGAGTTTGGGTAATGAGTTCAATGCATCTGTTCTCGGCAAAGACATGAGACAAGGACGACAAAGCAGGGATAAAATCTTAAAATACATACACACATCTATGTATAATCCCTATCGGGGTTAAGTTAGGTTAGGTTAGCATTTGACATACATTAACTCCGCATTTGACATAAATTGTGAGGGTTATTAGATGAAATTGATGTATAATTGTGGGAGGTTGTCAGCTTTTCGCCCATAATACAGCAAAACCATCGCGTCCCACTTACTGACTAGTATACCTGGCAAGAGATGGCAGTTGGTACATTTTAAGTTTTTCTTTCACTCCCAGTCCAGTGTGAAAAATTCTTAAAATAATGATCACAAATTGCATAAATCCTAATACTTTTGTAAGTGTCACCTTTCAACCGCAGTGTCATATCTCCGAGCTTATATCTCTGTGTGTGGGGGCAACTTATATTAACGACTTAGCGGTACAGGATTTTAAATTAAATTTTCTTGATAATAGGGCTACGCTTGGATGTCCCTACTGTGAGCTAGGAACTCGTCTTTTCTCTGTAGTGTGACCATTCGTCTGGCCAACAAAAGACGAAGAAAATGGAACGCTGGCAACAATTTATGTTCCGAGTTCAACTTTATGTTGATACAAAGCGTTTTAAAGTGTAAAGTACATTTTGGTGCAGAAATATTTTATGTAGAAATAGGTGCTTGGAAATTTACTAGTGTACTGATTTGTAGGTATTTTATTTAAGATATTATATTTTAATTCAAGAAAATTACATTATCTTTGATTTTTTTTACAGATGTAGCCTATATCTATTCTCGTATCTTTAGTTATATTCAGACGCAGGGCTATGTGTGTAAACGTAACAGATAGGCAGAGTTACTTTCGAATTCCTAATATGAGTATAGATTCTACATTTATTGGTTGCCAAGCATTATCGATGATCTCTCAACAAAAGCTTCACATATTGTCAACAGTTGAATGGTGAAATTCAATAAGTTCTGTTACACACTTATGCTATTCTGTTGTTAGACATAGGAGTATAAATGTGATACACCTTTTATGTGGCTCGGTAAAACACTGATTTCGCCAATTCGACGGCCTGATAATCCTATTTCCGCAGTAGTTCACTATGTAATTAATTAGGATGGAAATTACAGTTGTTATTACAATTAATTGAAATTTATCTCTTACTGTCTGATTTTGGTTTTTATTTATTTTTTATTTATTTAATAGATCACCAACAAGTTACACACCAACTCTTAATTAAAATGGCACAAATTTATAAAAAAAGGCTAAATGGTAACCCAATTATAGGTGACAACCGCATTCAAAAAAAAAAAATTAAGTAACATTATACCAAGAACATAGTACCTAATATTATACCTTAAATCAAAAATCAAAATAAAACAGTCGCAGGGAAACAATTTGCAACATGAAAAGTTACATTTAAATTATACATATAAAACATAGTATTGAAAATTAAACATGGGTGAGCTACTTTAAACAATTTAGACCAAGGATTTGTTTTTTGATCGAAGCTTTGAAGGAATAGCTTTTATCTCCAAAAATATCACAGCTGGAAGAAATTGTATTATATTCCCTAGCCATTCTTTGTAAAGGCGAGTGAAACCCGAGATTAGAACTAACCGACCTCAATGAAAAAGGCTGATATTTATTAGGGCGTGGTAATTTCGCGGGCACTTTTATACCTACTTGAGGCAACAACTCGGGACAATCAAGGGTACCACTCACAAGTTTGTAAAAGAACATAATATCCAGGTAGCGTCTACGATCGGACAGAGAGTTCATTTTAAAATTCAGAAGTCTTTCTGAATAAGATTTCAACTTTTTAGCTAACCCAAACCGATACGACAAGTGCCACAAAAACCTTTTCTGTACCCTCTCAATTTTTTTAATATACACATCATAGTGTGGATTCCAAACCACACTGCAATATTCTAAGTTACTACGTACCAAGGCATTATATAGCATTATCATAGTGTGAGATTTTTTGAATTCTTTGGTATTACGCAATACAAAGCCAAGAATCTTAAAACTTTTGTTACAAATCTTATCAATATGCGTATGAAATCTTAATTTACTATCCAAGGTCACTCCCAAATCCCGCACACAGTTTTCTTCGGTCAAGGGCTCATTGTCTATGGAATACGATCTAAATAGATGCACTTTTTCTCTGGTAAACCGCATCACACAACATTTCTCAGCATTGAGGCTCATATTGTTTTTACGACACCAAGAGACAAGTTGATCAAGATCAGACTGCAACAACTGAGCATCATGAGAAGAAGTCACTCGCTTAACCAACTTTAAATCATCTGCGAAAAGGTAACACTTAGACTGTTCAAAAGATTCGCAAATATCATTCATAAAGATGTTAAATAGTAAAGGGCCTAAATGGCTTCCCTGAGGTACACCGGAAAGAGAAACATAGAGCCTTGAAGAATACCCATTTACCACAACCGAAGATTCCCTATCACTAAGATAGGACCTAAACCAATTTAATAAATTTCCGTAAATACCATAACACGAAAGTTTGTTAATTAAAATTTCGTGATCTACTTTGTCAAACGCTTTACTGAAGTCCGTGTATATGACATCCACTGATTTTTTTGAGTCTACTTCATGATCTAGATACTCAATCAAAGAAACCAAATTGGTAGCTGTGGAACGCATTTTCAAGAAACCATGCTGATGGGGGCTAATTATTTGCTTAAAATGCCACATGATAACCGGGTACACAAGTTTTTCAAATAATTTTTCAAAGACTGATAAAATGGAGATTGGCCTATAATTTGATACAATTTTATCATCTTCGTTTTTAAAAACTGGTACAATATTGGCTCTCCTCCATTCCGCGGGAAATTGTCCAGTAGCCAGTGATTTATTATACAATATTGAAAGTGGACAGGAAAGTGCTTCAGCACAACGCACTGCAAAGATAGAAGGGATTCCATCAAGTCCAGCACTTTTATAAATGTCCAGTCTTTTTAAAGCTTTCAATACTTCTCGTTCTGTAACTGCTAAATGACCTAATGATGCAATATTAGGATATTCGGTACAAACAGGGACCGAATAGGAAGTAGAGGCCGTGACACTGGAAGAAAAAGTGCTCGAAAAATGTTCGGCAAAAAAATTACAAGCATCAGGACCAGATGCAGCTACTTGACCATTGAGATACAACTGTGACGGATAAGTACTTTTATTAACTCTTTTACTCTTTATAAAGGACCATAAAAGTTTAGGGTTGGAGGAAATTGCAGACTCCAATCGCTTTAGATAATTTTTGTAACATATACTTTGGAGAAGCTTACATCTAGACCTAATCAAATCAAAAGAAAGTTGATCCAACGGATTGTTATTAAACTTTTTCAGCTTTTTCCTTAGCTTGAATTTCTCGCGCAGAAGATTGATGAGATTTTTCAAATACCAAATAGGATATTTTTTCTTACGTGGCTTACTTTTCGGAACATATTTCTCAATGACTTCTCTTAAAGTTTTATTGAAAACATTTAACATTTCGTCTACTGTTTTAGAATCCTCCAATACACATCCCCATTGAACTTGATTTAGTTCACTAACTATTTTATCATAATCAGCCTTGAAGAATAAAAATCTTTCTACATTATCCATTGATAGACCCTGAACACAATGAAACGTCAAGTCAAATATTAATGGAGGGTGATGTTTATCAACCACAGCTGTCAGCGTATTATGAGCCAATCTAATGTTAGTCACACCAGCATTACTAATTATTAGGTCCAATATTCTATTATTATCGTTTTTGATACAATTATACTGTTCAAGAGAGTTCAAGGACAATGAATCTAACAGTATACTCCCGAGAGTACTATTGTTGCTATTAGCTACTGCAAAAGGTGAGTTGTTACTGAAAGTCCACTCTATACACGGCAGATTAAAATCACCAACAATCAAAGTTTTAACCAAGTCATGACGTTCAAAGTTGAGATTAACATTGTCGGTAAATTCCTTCAATATATGTTTTTTTAGAGGTGACGGTAAATATACTGCACAAATATAATATTGTTCGCACTTACGTTGAGTGGTCTCAGCCTCTATACAAACCCAAATATCCTCGCATTTAAACTCCAGCTCGCACATGCGCCTAGATTTAAGCTGTTTACTGACTGCTACAAGAACACCGCCTCCTCCCTTATTTGTATGAAACGCAGATGTTTCTCGGTCTCTCCTGTAGACTACATAACGAGAGTCAAAAAGTTCCGAATCGTAGACGCTGCCGTTTAACCATGTCTCGCAAAAAATAACTACGTCATAGTCATTACAGAGAATGTTACTATACAGTTCATTTGTTTTGGTCCTTAAACCTCTAACATTTTGAAAATATATGCTTAAATTATCGAATTTTGATGAATAAATATCCAAAACGTGCAAACAATACTAATGTAAAAACAGATCATTGAGTGTTAGGTACAATAATATTAAGACAGCTGACGCAAGGTATCTGTGTTACGGACTATAATATACTTCGAATTCTCATCTTTCCGCGTAAGTATTTTTCCATCGCGCACCCAAACATATTTGTAGCCCAACTGCTTTGCTCTTGCGCGTGCTTCTGCATGAAGAGCCTTATTCTCGGGAGTTAGGTTTTCAGCGACATAGATCGGCTTTTCTGTAGCGGTTGCAATACCTAAGTGTCTGCAACTGAGCTTGTCTTTGGTATTGTTTTTATTGTATTTGATACACGCTGCAAGGAAACCATCTCTCAACCTGGGGCTACTGAATTTAACGAGAATAGAGCGTGGGCGATCGTTGGAAGGATTTAGTTTGGCAATCCTGGAGCAGTAGTGAATGTTTGTTTCATTTACCGGATACTTTACCACGTTGCCGAGCTGCTGAACCATGGTAATAACATTTTCACTTTTATGTTCCGGTACACAGCTAATCTCAATATTGGTAGCCCGGGAATGCTGCTCCAATTGACGAACTCGAGCTGTTAAATCACGCGTAGTAGATAATAACTCCTTATTCTCATTCTGCAGCTGTACTGTGACTGCTTTCAGTGATTTGTTCTCATTATTGAGTTTATCGCACTCGTCAGACAAATACTGCAGCGAAACCTCCAGAGCACCAATCTGTTTTTTTATATCGTTCAATTGAGCAGAGACTGATCTTTGCAACTCCTCTCTAAATATGACGCGTATGTCATCTGCTTTTAAGCACTTACATTCAATGCCTCCATCCGAATGCTTGGGGTTGTTTGCCTTGGCTCGAGTTGTCACAAACATCGATTCGGACTGGTTTGGAATCGTAGTGTTCCGGACAGGTGTGTTGCTATTATCTCCGCGAGAAAGCTTTTTGGAGTGGCAAGAAGGACAACACCATGTCAATCTGTGGGCCTCAGAAAGGTCATCGAAATTATTGCCGGAGTAGCCCAAACAACTAAAATGGAACTCATCGTTACAAATGGTACATTCCAATATCGTTTCTTCATCTCGACTAAGAACACACCGACATGCCGCACAATTATCCGAAGTCGAACTCATGTTGAAACCTCCCAGTTTTCAGCGCTGTGATTCTGCCTGTACCAGAGTAATATATGATGTTATTGCTTTTGCTCCGGACTTCAAACGGGAGCTCATAATTACATACGTTCTCTACTTTAAATGTTAAAGCTGTGATTTAAATTTGATATAAATAAACTCACGTTATGTTTGATAACTGACAGTGAAGTTAGTCTATAAAAAATACGAACCACCTGCGTATATACGCATATGGTTTATACGCAGGTGGTTCGTATTTTTACCACAAAAAAATACTAAAACTTAGACAATGTCTAAAACCTGCTTAGGTCATTTTTTGTATGGAGCGCTTGGGATAGGCATCAAGTAGTCACAAGGTCCCAATCGGCTAACTTTACATTTCGGGCAATTCAAATTGAATAATTTGGAAATGTCATTTCAATTTCAAATCCTCATAAGTAATGTGAAACATTTAGCTCCGCTTAGCCACACGTGCCCTTGGGATTAAAAACAAACCAAAAACAATTTAACAAAAGTACCAAAACGATGCGAAATGATGAATTATTCCAGAGATACTAACTACGTTTAAATAAGCTCCGTTCATTGTTTCGTTCGCTTTTAAAACCATTTTGGCTTTATTTATTCCAGAGTCGGGAGCTTCTCATCTAATTGTCGAAGTCTGTTGAATATTCAAACTCGATTCCAATACATTTAGCTCGGAACCCCGGAAATTATTTCCTTTAAGGACCTCCGGAGAAAAATCAGTTCCCTTATAGACTGAAGAAGCGTGTTTTCTTAAGAAGTTGGATTCAACAGACATTTGCTATGAAAATTTAGTGAATTATAGAACAGAAATATAATTAATTTCGTTTAAACTAACGATTGAAAGGAGTGGAACAAGAAAATCAATAAAAAGGAAAAGAAAAGAAGTATTGATACCAGGACTCAAAAGTTTACGAATATATGACTGAAGTCTTAAAAACCATGACATTTCAAAGAGATCGGTACAATACAGTCATAATTCCTCTCTTCTACGTTGTTGCTGCGACTGAACTTGGTCCATGATTGTACTATAACTTTTTTGTTAGACCTAAAAGACCATGAAAAGCAATAAATTGTATGATTATGGTTATGAATTTATCAAAAGATTTTTTCGAAATTCCATTTCATAAAAACTTTATATTTTTTGTTAATTTATTGTTACTGTCCTAACAGGCTGGATTGAGAATGAAAAAGAAATAAAAATGTGTCAGCTGCCTACTCTTTCCAGGTGTACTGTAAAAGTCTGTAATTGGGATGCGAGGGTTTCCCTGTATCATGGGCGAAACGCTGACGACCTCTTACCATTATGCAACTTCTATCTGATAACTCTCACAATTTGTGTCGAACGTGGCATCACGTTGTCTGCTAGAACCACTGATGCTCTGCCTACCCCGTTAGGGATTACAGGCGTGAGCATATCTATGTACGTACTGTTTCATTTTGACCCTGTTATACTATTGTATTAATTAACTGAAAAATTCATACGGTTTCCTTACAAACTCTTCTTGAAATTAATCTAATATCGGGGTACTTCCTCATATATAAGTAGCCACATGTAAACCTAAACTAGGCCAGACACATACGTCAGTTACAAGCAGAACTTTAAACATGAGCAGTCACTCCTGGAGCTTCTAACTAGCTTGACAGTTAAGATTAGAACTTTGAATTGAGTTGCTTATTTACTCACTCCAGTTATTTACTCAAAAGTACCATATAGCTGAAGTATGCGGTTAGACTACAACATTACATACACACATACGCTCACACCTGTAATCCCTACCGGGTTTTTTTAAATTACTTTTATTGATTCGCTTTTTATATAATAAACATTAATTTAAAATTGTTTTACATTTAACCCTCCGCATACCAGGTGGGGTGTAATAAACCCCAGGCGGTGAAAAATCGATATATTTTCAAAATTTTTCGTGCGCGGAATCTGAAGCTCTCAGTAGCTGGAGTTGCGACGTTCTTAGTTTAGTCTGGCAAGTACCATTAGTTTAGTGGTGCGTGCGCTTTTTAGGGCTCTAGATGCGTTTTTGTTTAGAGTTGTTGTTATTTGAGCATATACAAAATGCAATTATGGCGAACTAAAGAACTCCTACCTCGAGATTGAAGTAAAAATTTAAAGATGTATCATCGTTGTTCAATTTTTTTAAATAAATAATTCAGTACCCCTATTCCTATCTGATTACAGCGACCATTTTGTTAGGGTATGTCATACCCCACCTTGTATGGCATGTTACAAATTTTCACCTGGTATGCCGAGGGTTAAACATCAATTTTAAACATGCGAACTGAGGGGAAGCAAATTGATACTTTCCCGGTATCCTCAATTGCTATCTTTCGTGGTCACTAATCACTTCAAATTACTCATGATACAATTATTGACACCGCACTTATTAATAATTTCGCAAATTGTTCAATATATACTTATACTAATTGTTACTAACTATATTAAATGCTCACTTGGAACACAATTAAAATTTATACTTATAACTTTTAAATAGGGGATTCTATTGACTGTATATAAAAAATAATTCTAGGTATTATTGAATTCCTTCAGCCTGTTTATAATGATTGATCCTACCGGGGTTAGCAGAGCATCAGTGGTAGAACTACTAGATACCACGTTTGACACAAAATTTGAGGGTTATCACATGGAACAAGATGTTTAGAGATGGTCAGCCTTTCGCCCATTATACAGCAAAACCCTCGCATCATACTTATAGACTTTTACTGTATAACTGGGAAGAGTAGGTAGCTGGCACATTCCAATTTTTGTTTTTTACTTCCAGTCTAGCATGGAAGAAACTAAACCAAACATTAATCATTGCTAAAATTAACATTTTAAAAATGTAAGTTTGTTTGTGTGTCTGCGGCGGCATGGCTATTTACGAGAAAGCGAATGTGCGAATGAGCGAATGTGCGTGTGTATGTGTGTGTGTGTACACTGAGTATGTGTACTGTCACAATTTATGCAACGCAGTTATTGAAAAAGTTTGTGTCTTCTAAAGCCCATCCGGAGGGAATTCCACTCAAAAGATCATTCTAATATTTTACATAAGACTTATCAGCCCCTAAAGACAATATTTTTGCTATTAAAGCCGATAATTTCAAAAATGATTCTTTTGACCCACCTAAATATACTTACGTTTTCAATATCATATCATACTTTCTCCTATCATATGATATAGTTCATCATACTACATATATTGCTGATTAACTTGGACACTAATACCTTGTGAAGGGCTGCGGTGCATCTTAGCGCGTTGACAATGCGGACGTTGATTTCATCCTCCCTTTGATTGGTGTCGGTTATCGTACAGCCTTAGGTTATCGTGTTTATAAAACCGTAATCAGGCCGATTTTAATGTACGGCTGTGAAACTTGGACATTAACATTGAAGGAGGAAAACAGGCTCTTAGTCGCAGAAAGGAAAATCCTCCGAAAGATTCTGGGACCCACAAGAGGAGATGAGGGAGAGTGGAGGCAAAGATATAACAGAGAAATAGAAGAGCTAATATTATCGGAGAAATAAAAGCCGCCCGACTTCGCTGGCTCGGCCACGTAGAGAGGATGGGGGAGGATCGCGCTGCCAAAAGAGCATATCTTGGACAACCTTCCGGGCGCCGCCCGGTGGGTCGTTCTAGATATCGCTGGAAAGATGAAGTCGCCAAAGACCTAAAGACCTAAAAGAACTGAAAGTGCCCGACTGGTCAATATTGGCACAAGATAGAATAGAATGGCGCGCTTTAATGTCGGAGGCCAAGATCCACTTTGGGTCGTTGAGCCAGCGAAGTAGTAGTATACTACATATTATGTACATATTATACTACTACTTCGCTGGCTCAAATATTAAAAAACAAAGTCCTGTGGTGATCGGTTGAGAATAACGCCACCCCATTTCTTTCCGTGGGTGTAAGAGGCGACTAAGGAACCACAAATGAGACCTGCCTCCTATTAATCCATCCCAGGAAACGACAACTCAATCTCTTCTGAATCTAAGGTGTCGTCCTATGGTCTCATGCGGTATGGTAGGCTTTGTGAAAGGCCGTCTTGTTCGCTACCACCCTCTTACCGAAGTCCGACGCCAAACAGCTTGCTGTGTTCCATCTGTGCGTAGGAGTACCAGTGCCTTATAGGCATTTTCTGGGTTAAGTCGCTTCATCATCATCATCATATCAGCCTATTGCAGTCCACTGCTGAACATAGGCCTCCCCCAAGGTGCGCCACTTTGCACGATCCTCCGCTGTTTTCATCCAGCCACTACCCGCTATCTTCTTTAGGTCATCTGACCATCTGGCTGGGGGGCGTCCTACACTACGTTTGCCAAGACGTGGTCTCCATTCGAGAACCTGTTTACTCCAACGCTCGTCGGTTCTGCGACAGGCATGGCCAGCCCACTGCCACTTCAGCTTGCTACACTTTTGGATAATATCCATCACTCCGGTTTTCTGTCGGATGACCTCGTTTCGGATTCTATCCCTTAGCGAGATCCCGAGCATGTAGCGCTCCATTGCTCGCTGAGCGACGTGCAATCGGTGGCCGACGTGACCCTGGTCAAGATTGAGGTCAAGAGTTAACCCATCTTATATAAAAAAAAAAGTCCCTCGCCGCGTCTGTCTTAACGCGATAAACTCAAAAATTGCTGAAAAGATTTTCATACGGTTTTCACCAATAGATGGAGTCATTAAAGAGCAAGGTTATGTGTATCATTCATTCCCGAAATCCCCACGAGAACGAAGTGCCGGGTGGTCAGCTATAGTATACGATAAAGTCAGAAATAATGTGTATTGTGTAACTATGTAGTGTAGAAGCTAGTATTCTACTTAACCATTAAGTTAATAAAAACTTTAGCAATTCCAAAAGCTAGCAGTCAGTCTAAACGGCTATTCTAAACTCCGCGCGCCATTTTCGACATTCACAAAGTTTTTAATCAGCGCTGAAAATGTCTCCTGATTTTAATTCCATTTGCTGATCAAACAGAGCGGTTGGAGCACTTGTATACAGGATGAAAGGAACAGCTTAGCAAATACTTAAATGGTGGAATCTACCCATACCCAATACTCAATATTTTATTGCATCCATAGGTTTTACATATAGGTATTATTACAATTAACATAGTATCCAATATGGACCCTGCTCTAGGGCAATTTATACGAATTATCGACTACAAGTGATTATTTTTAACGTCAATTCCGGGAAAAAATAATAACTTTAATAGAATTTTCGTTAATTACCTACTTTAGCGCTACGCAATGTACCGCAAAATCTAGACTCGCGCGCGCGCCGTTGTCAGAATGCGATGTACATTACTGGCTTTTGTGTTTTATCATTATTGTTTATTGGAAAATAGAGTGTCATAGAAAAAAATATTTAATTTTAACGCAGAAAGTATTAAAATACATAAAAAAATTCAAATCATGTTTCCTACAAGATGTACTTCGGGGAGTGTGCTGGTCTGAGTTCAGGTCGGAGTCCACTGTAAAATCATTCAAAATGATGTTCTGAGTTCAGAGTTTCAGTTTATGCTAACCTGTACCTTACAGGGTGTATTTACTTTGGAAGTAGTGTTTACAGAGCTTACCACGTTTTTGTAACGGATTGCTTTAATTTAACATTCTACGAGTACGTCCCTCCTATCGTTTCTTATTCTTCCCGCCTAGAGATTTGTGTCACAGCTCGGAAATAGATCACCTAGGTTGTAGGTGGACTGGGCGTATAGATCGATAGAGTTAGTTGTAATAGTATACTAGGAATAAAACAGAATCATTAAATGTTGCTGAATTTAAGTAATGTTTAAGTATCTCAATGGGCCTTTTTATAATTTGAATTTCGAACGGCACGGCACGGCACGGTACTTCAAAATTTGAATTACCATTGCCCACTATATTCTCAACTTCTAGTACTACTATAACATAAGAGGCAATGGTAATACCATTTTGCCGTGCCGTTTTTGAATTATGAAAATGGCCATTAGGCCAGCGTGGTGGCCATTTGAAGGGAGGCCAATGCTCCTCGGTGGGGACGATGAGAAAGTTTCTCATGACTTGCTGATGCATACTATTAAACGCAATTCTTGCACATCCGTGTGTGCAGGATTTGTATGGCACGCGGCGTAGACAAGCGCGCGACGGGTTAATCCGATGAATATTTCAGAAATGAGTTATTTTTTCACAATCCTATCTAATTTAGACTTTTCGAGTAGGCAGAGTACAATTTTGAATCTTTTACTGAGAAATACAGAGAACCTCCTAATACCTCTTATTTAAAGCCCTTAACACACACACATACACACATAAACTACATGAAATTTAAAAAAATACAAAGGCAAATCAGCCGATCGCACAAATTGTATTAAAAGGTATTTTTTAGAAATTCCCTATGTTCTGTGTGTCTTGACCTATGTTCTTTGGAAAAAAATTTGCTGTTTTGCTGCTTCACATCCTTAACTAATTTAATGTCACTCAAATTCTTTCCACCTTTTTATAAACTGACTTCAAAAAGGAGGAGGTTCTATGTTCGATTGTATGTTTTTTTTAATGTATGCTCACCGATTTCTCCTCCAATTATGGACCGATTTTCAAAATTATTTTTTTGTTCGAAAAAGTACTCCAGAAATGGTCCCATATAAATTTTATCGAAAATGATGCAGCACTTTTAAAAAAATCAACAAAAACAAAAAATACTACAAACCAGAACATCATCTAAATACTTAAATGAGTGACATTTTCGTTTGTAATATAGGCATTGTAGTCTGCAAAAAATACTAGTTATCTACTTTGTGCAAACTGTTGTTGGGATTGAAGTCGATGACTCATACGTTTTTAACGTGGAAAATTATTTAATAGCCGTTTATTACATTGACATCATTTAATTTATACTCCATGAAGGTATACCTCAAATATGCCAACATTGCCCACTTTTTACGAAAAATTGCAAATATTTTCAAAAAATTGTATGAGTGCCTGTGTGAAATTTAGTATCTACTGCAACTTTTAAATGGTAGGAAAGCATTTTTTAAGAATTCTTTCTAAAATTTTAAGATTTTATCCCATTTATAATGAATTTTGATGGCGGGCAAAGTTATCTGGACTTCTAGCCAACATTGCCCACGTTGATTTTTGACGCAAATATCGACATTATCCAGAATGTAAAAAAGACCAACACAAGTATTTGGGCCATTATTGCGTTTGGTGTAGAGATCGAACCGATACCATCGATACTCTCAAGCCAGTATAGGTGGGCAATGTTACCCTGGGATTTTCTCACTTTTTCATACAAAGCACATTGTACGATTTCAAAATGCTAGGGTTGTCACAGATTTGAAATGATTTTTTTTATTTATTTCTCCTTTAGGTAGCAAAATGTGTTTTTTTAAGATATGATTAAGTAATAAAATTAAACAATTTAAATTTTGACACTTCAGATGAAATAATGTAAACAAGTAAGTACTTTCTTCTCTTCATTTATTTGGAAAAAAACATAATATTTTCTCTTAACCATTAATTATTTAAGATCAAAATCAATGTTATTCTCTTATGTACATAATTATTTTCAAAAATAAAATCTTTTTCTCTTAATTATCAATTATTTTAAGTTGAGATCAAAATCAATTGTATTGTAGGTATATCAACAGAAAAAACATAACTACTAAACAAAACTTTTTTCATAGGTACTCATCATTTTAGGAAACTTTTGGTTCTTTCTACAGCCAACTAGCACCGCGAAAGTTCTTTGCTCCATATATTCTAACATTAAGTGAGTTTCAAAAAAGGTGTCTCAAAAATAAATCTATAAAAGGGGAACTAACATTATTTGTAGGTACGTACTTCAGGATCACATGATATTATATAATATTACTAAAGGCATTACAAAATAAGATCACAAAGGTTACCATTAAAAAATATTGTTCACTGATTTCAGTATGGACACACCTATGTAACAATCATAAGTAATCTTCATAATTAAAACTAATTTTGAGTCTCCTTTATAAATATACGTAAGGCGTTTTAACCGATTATCACATTTTTCTTTACTACCTATTCTACCTACAGACTTAGTCTTATAGTTTTCAGTTCAAAATAATAATAAAAATTGCTTCCTTTTAAGTCTCATCACTAATTGCCTACATAGGTAAGACTTTTTGCTTGTTAAACTTTTACTGTATATTAAAGGAACTAAAGTCAACATCAAAAATAATTTGTCCACGTCGAGTTATGTTTGGTTGGGGCAATACTGTAATAACATCTTCAATGTGTTCCATGATGCAAATGTCATCCACTGTTGGGTACGTAAAAGCGGTTCCTTTGTCATATTTAGATTCCTTAACTTTACGTAAAAATTTAACAGTAGGCTGTTTATTTTTTATCGAGGTTACTTTACCAACAAAATGCTTCACACTCTTTTTAGTAGTAAATTGAGCAACAATCCAGTCATTTTCATTTAATTTCTCCTGGTTTTCTGTAAAAAATTCAATGTCATGTAGTCCAAAAGGAATGTCTGCCAAATCAAGATTTTCTTTTTATTCCCCTTGTTCCCTCAAACATTCAGTAATATAATAATCTTCTATTGTTTCGTAATTTGACTCGTCGGTGTCCACTGTTACTACTTCCGTATCTGTAGAAATTGAGCTTGAGTCATAACCAATTTTAATCCTTCTTTTGCCCTTCTTCCTTCTCAAATCATTCTTTGCTTTACTCTGTTTCTTTCCTTTATTTGAACATTCCGGTTTAATATTTTTCGACACTTTTTTTTTCTTTTGCAAGCATTCTGGTAGTTTATTTGTGTTTATGGCGACAAATGGTTTATTTTCAATCTTATTAGAAACTTCTTTCAAAATCATAACATCTGACCTTTGATTTCCTGCTTTAACGATGACATCGGAGAGAATTTTTATTTTGGGTTTATCTCTTTTCTTAGAGTTGGTAGGAGCAGAAGTTTTCACGAGATAAAAATGATCTGCAGCAGTTGAAGCTCTCGAATTATGCACCAACGACAGGCTTAAATTGACATTGATCATATCAGTGCATAACTTTTTAAGACTCTCGGGTGAAGAACGTTTATCATACTCAGCCATATCATAAGTCTCCAAATCGGTTTCCAAATAGAAGTTTTCGTGATAATTTGTCTCATTATCAACAGGGTCAATAAAATTACCAGTTTGCTCATCTAAATATTGAACTTTCTCTTTCTTGCTCTTTAATTTTGCTTTTCCATGGTCATTTCTCTCGCTATTTGAAGGCGGATCAATAAAATAACCAGTTCTTTCGTCTAAATGTTGAGCTTTTTCTTTCTTGCTTTTCACTTTTCCTTTCTTACTTTTCTTGTTACCGTCATCTGCAGAATTTGCTTCAATGAAATCTGAAACGGTCACTGATTATCCTGGATCACAAGTGATTTTTTTATTTCTCTTTACCTGCATCGGTTTGGGCGATCTCGTTTCCTTTAAGTAATCCAATAGTGTTTGATCGATTCCATATGCCAATACTTCTTCTTGCATTTCTGGCATCTTCTTTAGAACTTCTTGCGGGTTAAATGGATATATTCCTGATGCTCTAAATCCACTTTGTATGATACGTGATTGTTTCAGTTGGATTTCGTCAATTAATGCAGTCAGCAATTTGGGAAAATGCTTCTTATTTAATGAAGTTTGATCAGGATTCTTGAGTTTGTACTGGTACACAATTTTACGCCAGGCTTTCTTCAGAGGTGCAAAAAATGCGACATCAAGGGGTTGAGTTAGGTGAGTCGATCTTGGAGGGATGAAAACAAAATGGATGTTATTTTGATCGCACAGTTCGATTACTTTAATGCTCAAGTGACTTGACAAATTGTCACAAATTGCGACTTTTGTGCCTGGAGTAATAACAGCCCATGGAACAATTAACTTTTCAAAGTAGTCTTCGAACATGGCGCTGTCGAACCATCCGGATTTTGTGCAATTGTATCTGGTTTCTGGTGGACCTCCACTAATCCACTCCGAATACAAGTTCGTTGCTTTATAGACTACATATAAAGGCAAACATTCACCACTGGCAGTTGCTGTAAACATGAGAGATATATTTCCTTTCGTGAAATTTACAATCCTTTCGGGATACTTTATTCCCCTTCGAAAAATGCCTCTAGTAGAACCTGGGTCATCGGAAAGGTTGGTTTCATCAAAGTTGATTATATTTTGAGGGGGTATGTCTTTCAATGTTGTGCCTAAATTCTCAAAATATTCAGCTATCTCTTGAGGTCCTTTTGCTGCCCTGGCTTTTGTAATATTTTGAGTAGTTCTAACAGTTAGTTCATTAGCGTGCCTTGCTAAAAAACCATCAACCCATGCATCACCAGGAATTTCATGCTTGAAAATATGATCCCGAGAATTTTTTTTCAGATATTCATGAACCACTAGTTTTAGGTCTAACTTTGTAAGCGGGGAGCCAAAATCACCAGCTGCTTGCAAGACTTTTAAAATGTTCTTTTCTTCCTTAAATGTTCTTTTAAAATCCGACAGGATTTGTATGTTTACTTTTTATTTTATTTAATATTGTGCGTCTTGGGATACCAAATTGTTTTTCTGCATCTCTTGAGGAAATTTGTTGGGATTGAACTGCATGGCATGCGATTCCCAACATTTCGTCTGTATAATTTTTATACGTCCTTGATCCTATCTTTCTTCTGAGTTTTCTTTGACGAATTCGCGGTTTTTTTTTCTGAAATAAAAAAATAGTAGATACATTTAACATAAGATATTATGGGAGTAGGCTGTTGCTCAGCAGTGGAACCTGTGGGCTAGCAAAAAAAAGAAACCAGGATAATTCAAAAAATAGTAAGTATATGGGTAAACATCGTAGTAAGTATTCACATTTATAACATTAGTAAGTTTATATTTTGAGGCAAGATTATTTTAAATTAAAATAAAACTTAAACTTTGATGTGTCAACCCTAAGCCTTTTTACACTCTGGGCAATGTTGGAACTCATAGGTCGGAGCATGTCTGGATAACATTGCCCATCTTAATAACTTTTTATTTAAACAATATTCGACAATGAAACTACAATCAAAACACTAAACACATCGTCTTCTATAACATAAAATCAAATAAACATACCTGTGGTTTCACCATGGCGCACAATTCACTATGAAATTTTTGAAATTTTTTGCCCGCAAAATAAAGGTCCTTACTCGACACGTTCCAACAGGCTACTAAGTGAGCTTAGCAACAAACACGGTACTTGGTGTTGTCACACATAAAGTCTACTTTCCACTTTCGTAGTTAGTGTTGCCATATAACTCATATATTTTTACACATCAACGAATAAACTTAAAAATGATGATTCGGGCAAAGTTTCCCTGGAGGGCAAAGTTGGCATATTTGACAGTAAACATACCTACTATAGATAGAGCATCAAAAGTTTTTTCATTACTACCCAATTTAAGTTTCATTTAACTTAAGCCGCACATCTGATAGAATACTAATTAATTTTTGAACTAAACTTCAGCAATATAAGTTTGGTTTAGTTCGTAAAACTGTAAATTTTTCTGTTTTACGAACTAAACCAAACTTATGCTTTTCTATACATTTAAGGGAACTTTTGAGCCAAATTTCAGTTTCTAGGTCCAAGGGTTATTCCAAGGTTTTTGGAGCGCACTGCCAAGAAATGAGAGTAGGGTAGATGACTGACATTGAATACTTTATATTTAGTAAGATAATATATTAATAAACATAATATAATAACATAATTCAAAATGAAATTTGAAAGTGGTCGATGAATAAGAAACTCAGCCATTTAAACAATTTTGTCTATCTCTTTCTTACAAAACTGCGACATCAACGTTTTTTATTTCCCTCTCTGTTTAACTGAAAGTTTTAAACGTTCATATCGTTCTTATTTTTAAAGATATTAAAAAACTATTTATACCAGGCAATTTATGAGGTACAATACAATACTATATACTATATACTTTATTTGCACACAAAGACATACAACACAACAGAACATAAAACATAGTGTACAACAAGGTGGCCTTATTGCTAGGTAGCAATTTCTTCCAGGCAACCTTAGGGTAGGACAGCAGTAAGGTAAGAAGTAGTAGCTGCTAAACAAGCTTCAGTTTAAACACTGAAATAATAGCCACTACGCTACTCCTGCGTTTGAATTTCCGAGCGCTAATATAATCCGAGTCTCTTAACACTTTCCTTGTCCAGGTGCTTCCGACGGTGGGTCACACACCTGCTTGCCAGAAGTCCGTGAATCCACAGTGGATTCATGGCTTCTAATGACC